>CM060961.1:186777408-187109908 GCA_030765045.1 Tenodera sinensis
GTATTTCGCTTGTTCCTAACTGACCAATATTTTTTTGCCTGCTTCCATTTAGCCAATATAATGCAGGTCAGTCACATCAAAATTTGACAGACTACACAATTTCTAAATGCAGCTCCATTATTATTTGGGATTTCGGTTTCTTCTAGTCTTATCACAGTTCATTCCTTTATCAATAGTTATTCCTTGTTCTTTGTAATTTCTATTGGCTTTTGCTGTTCTTTGCAGTTTTAGTGGCAGTAACCAGCTTTGAGTTGCATATATACAAATTATAGACAAAACTTTCACTAGAACAATTAATCTAGTCAGGATACACTTTATTAGAATTTCTTCTGGTTTAATTTTCCTAGCTTGCAAATAAAGAGAGCGAATAGTTGTTTCATGTCACATGTGTCTTGAATAATTTCTGCACCAAAGGGTCTAATATGTACAACTGATGCACAATATAGATCAGGGTTCGGCCACTGGTGCTGAGTACAGTCTTTTGTTTTTTCTTTTTTTTTCTTTTCTTTTTTTTTTTTTTGTAGTGTTTAACGTCCACTTTTACTACATACGCCACTGTAGGCAGTGACACTGATGATACATGGAATGAAGATGTAACACTGGTGGAGTGAGATGGCGGGGGAAACCAGAGAACCTGGAGAAAATCCACCCCAGTGCCGGTTCGTCCACCATGAATCCGGTTGTCTGGGATTGACCCCGGGCCGCTTTGGTGAGAAGCGAGTGGTCTGACCACTCGCCTATAGCACGGCTGAGTGCAGTCTGCTCATAGCCTTTCACTGATAGTGTTTAGCAGGTAAAAAAATGGTCACTCAAGGTATCCTGTGAGTCACCCAGGCCTAATATGATCCAATATGCAATACCTAGGAACAAAACACAAGAAAATCAAAACTGGAAGAAGTCTTCTTTCCCATTCCCAGGACTTCGGAAAGCTTCCCTTAATCATTGTGAACTCTCACATTAGAATACATGTATTTTAACTTTATTGTCATTCTGATTAACACCTTTGGCTACTCTGAGCCAGTCTTTATTAATTCCATAGCAAATTAGAAGAAACATTCCCTAAAATAAAAGGATAATAAAATATACATGCCCAAAAACTAAAGTAGTTAGATAAACTTCAACAGCTGTAGAATGGGACACTAAACGCAGACTGAAAAATGGAAATATAAAAGTATTAAAATTTCCACTGCTTTTAAGTTATGCATACTGAAACCAGAATAGAACTTTGTTAAAAGCTGTGGAAATGTGAACAGTCCTTCTCATTAGCCATTCAAATCTTGATCAATATAATGAAGTTCTTTTTACTTAAATTAAGTAAAAATTGAAGCTATTAACAGTGAAGCAACAAGATTCTAAAATAATGGCTTATATGGCTTTGAGAATGAGCTGGACATAGCTTGAAACCTCTGGGTCAGCAAAAGAGAAAAAGAATATCAACATTACTAAGATAAGTGAAGTTTTTAGTTTCTAATTTGTTCTTATTTTAGATTCTTTTTACTTTCTTTACTACACAAAGTGAAGTAGAGGAAGTATTGTATTCCACCCAAAAATTCGATACCGAGATTTCATCAGAAATATATGTTTTGATGCCTCCTGAATCAAAAAATAAAACAAAAAGCATTTTTAGAAAAAGGTCTGCACACATGTGTGTGTCTGTCAGTCTGTGGACAGCATAACTCAAAAATGTAAAATTGAATAAAAACTAAAGTCGAAGTTTAATATCTTTCAAGGACGCGACACGAAGATGTTGAAGAAAATTCCTCCACCCTAAACTATGCTTTACATGGAATTTTTTTCGAAAATTTGAATTTTCTTGAAAATGGCTAATAATTTGATTAAAATGCCATATGTTAAATGTATATCTTGAATTTTCTGGCTATAGCCCATATAGTCCTATTTACTCTGGGTAACTTTTGTATAACTGGTAAACCATAAGAGATACACCATATCTTACTATACAAAAAATGTAGATCCAAATAATTTTTTTTGTATAGTGAACCATTTCAGAGATATTCCTTGTTACTTGTATTACTTCTGTCAAATGGAACATTGTTATTCTTTTTTATATGTTAACCGTGTAAAGAGAACGGAATTTGATAGCTTTAAAAGATGTGACTATCCCTCAAAGTCTGTATTCCCATATTCCCCTTGCTCCTAAAAGGAAATAAGCTGTTTATCTCAATTAACATGAAGATCTAGGAATAAGAGTTTGTAAGAATGATTAGTACAAGAGTAGAGAAAATGTGAGTGCAACACATCAGGTTTTTTAAATTGTATTAAAAATTGCCAAACTTTGGTTGTATGTGACCAAATGAAAGAATTATTATTGTGAAATAATGCTAATTGAGTGATTAACAAATTGCAGCTTTGCAAACCAAGGCTGGTTATGATCTGTCCATCAGCTCATGGTCCCTAGCAGGAATGCAACAGATAGTATATCAGTAAATAATTCTAGGTACACAGCAATATCTCAGGCTAGCCTAGTGTTTCTGATTTCAGTTACATTATGTGGCATGAGTCCTACTTCAGATATCACTGAGTACCTAGAATTATTCACCAATATTCAAAATCGTTGCGTTCTGACCTGGCAGTCACTACAAAATGATTCTCAGCTTAAAATTTTGGTGACTCACAGCTACTTATGCTTTTATTACAGAAACAGTTCATTTAAACCACACAGTTATCTGTATGTTGAAGCTAGAAGATATAACGCTTCAATGGTTTAGTTTTTCATGCTAATATTCAGTAGTTTAATTCTACACCTTCAAATAGCTCAGTCATTAGTCTCCATTAAGGCTGGTTCACAACCACCTGACAACAGGAACCAAAATGTGACAAGCAAGGCAGCAATATTTTGGTTCACAACAGCCCAGCAACAAGAATAATAAGATAAAGAAAATGGAGATTAATATTGTGCATTGGAAATTCCTTTGTTTCCAACTGACCAATAATATTTTTTCCAGCTTGTGACTAGAGAGACTACTAGCAGCAGTTTTCATGGCACAATCATCTTGATTAATTTTTACAGCAAGAAATGTAATATGCACAATATAAATCTAACACACTGTGCCTGGTAACAGGAAGCAAAACTTAAAACTTGTCAAGTCTTCTTCCGTGCTCCTGGGGCCCTGAAAGGCTTCCATCGGTTATGAACATTCCCATTTAAATACCAGTATTTCAAGTCTCTCATTCTGGTTATCATTACCATTGTTGTGAACCAGTCTTTAAACTTACTAGCCAAATTAACTGGTGATAACTATTATCACATCTACCCAACATACCTTACGATAAAGATCCCATAGTTCAGAAACTGGCAGCAGAATCATGGAAGACAAAGATTTTGGAGATGGCATCAATAGTGCTGCACACAGGGAAAGGCTATAAATATTAATTTAAAAGCTGGAAACCAACTGTTGAAATTAAGCTATTAAGCTATGCCAGTGAGAATTAAAACCCTTATCTTTGGAAAAATGGTAAACAGAATTAACCTTGGCCCATAAATTAACACTTCCTAGTGTTACAAAGTGCCCTTCCGTCAATACTCCACTCCCTATGTGCTATGTAACTGGCAGTAGAATTGTTTTGTGCCATTCAAAGCACTTGTGAGGTTGGCCAAGGCAGTGGAGCAATGCTCATGTTGCCAATTGGTTGTGTACCAGTGTATTTGCTTGAGTCATGGTGCGATTTAGTACTGAACAAAGAATATTCACTTGTAGTCATTTCATAAAATACAGATCACTTGCTCAACGTCATGGAGCATTTAGGTTTCGACACTGATCCAACAATAGATGTACAGACATAAAATATTCCACAAATTCCATATACAGGATCACTATTAGATCAGGAAAAAAAGAAAAAAGAAAAGAAGTGAAGGTGCCATATTCTCACAGAAGAAAAGCTTGATGATATTGGTGTTCAATTAGAACGATATCCCCAAGCATCTGTCTCTGAACTAGCAAACCAACAGAGGTGCAAGTCTTAAAGGTCAGGGATCCCTGGCTAGAATAAGATTTTGCACCTGGTTTCCTTAGTCCATGTGTGTCAGTATCATAAACCTGCAGGTAGTGTTATTCATTGATGAAGTAGGTTTCATATCAAAGGACATGTTAACATGCAAAATAATCACTACTGGGAATAGCAAATCTGAGACTCATACATGAAAGTGTGCTACATGATCCTAAGGTTGGTGTATGGTCTGCTATGAGTCTGACAAGAATCACTGGCCATATTTTCTTACATGAAACATTAATGCATAATGATACCAAGCCATAATTTTGGAACAGTTTTTCGCTCAATTGTCTGATGAACTAACACATGGTGTGTTTCAAGAAAGATAGGTCTACATCCCATGCCTTCTAGCGCCCCATCCATCATGAAAAATATTGGAGAGCAAGAGGATTAATTAATTCTCAGAAATCCAGCATTAGCTAACAACATCCCATGCAGCTCGGACTTCGTTGCATGGTATTACTGACAGAGTAATTAGTGTAGGGAAGTGCCCCCTAGTTCCCCAAACAGGATGAGCCTGTTTAAACTGATGGCACTGTATTATACTGTAAGCTTTCCATTTTTTGTTTTTCACATGTCTCAACCTGTAAGAAATCATGAATTCCTGCAAGCAGATTTTCAATTAAATTCTCATCCAACCTGAAAATCTTGTCACAGTTGCAGTAAATATGAGCACGATTCTCATACTAACCCTGAACATAATTCTGAATTAAAGTTATGAGCAAGAAATTTTTAAATTACACTGGATTGACCCATCAATGACACGAGACTAAATCAGGCTTCTGAAGTACTGCTGAAAATCAATCACTATTGCATCAAACCACTTTTATTGCCTTTTGGAAGTCGGATAGTCTTCATAAGCTACCAATGAAACCATTGAACTAAAAGCTAATGAATGAAATATGCAAGCTTCCTATATGCTCAAACCTACTAGAGACGGACTCCGGAGGTATATTAGGTAATTACACTTTATAGGAAAACTATAGGGTTATCAAAAAGTTCCTCCACACCTGCCGGTGCCTAACACTCAAATAACATTGGTAACCTGTTCATCTACATTACTTTTCATTAATTATATACCTAAATCTATCAGATTTTTTATTTTTTACTTCTTGGTAATCCTATAGGTATAAATGCTGAATGACTATGTAGTAAATACAATAATTGCTTTATTCACCAGAATTTAGTACTCAAAGGAGAAACACCATGTTGTCAATTTGTTGACAGTTAATAGGAAAGTGTCATGTAATAAGTGTTGTAGTTTATTTCAGAGTAGTGTAATGCAGCACATTCATATGGAATTCAAGAAGCACTTCATGACGATGAAAATCTTAATGGAAGTGAAATGGAAATTACAATATTTTATGCCTTGACAAGCTTCATAACCTTACACAAATGGCATAAAAAATGTCACCAATGCTATAATGCATGATTTCCTAAATTATGGTAGCTATGCTAAATCATCAGCCGAATCATTACAACTGTTGAGTTTCAGTGTAACACACAAATGCATCTTTAACACTGAGGTATTATGGAAGTAGCTTTTGATGCATTTCCATTGCTCAATAAATTTAGTTTAAAAACTTGCTGAATGTGTTATTAAAAAATGTCAGTAGCTCAGGATGAGATGTCACATGTGCTTTGCAGTCAATCTGTATTGCTAAATATCTATTCAGTGTTCCAGATAAAACAAGCAATTCACTTAATAGGAAGAGTGCACTAATAAAAGTGTGATATATAGGACAATTTTCAGCCGTTCTTTACTACTGGGGGTCAATTCCACCATCCACTACACTACTTGCTGTGAATTGCATTTACTGTTGCCTGTGATGTCACACAAGCCATCATACACTACGAAACACACCACCATCCCACTAATTTATAAATGATGTGGGAGGGGGGGCAGGGAGAAAGGAGAAATTAAAGAATGGGTCATACACATTTAACTGTATTAAAACTCACTTATTTAGCACAAACAGTATTTAGCTCTTCTATAACACTTATCCCTTACATTGGCACTCTCATTAACGCATGTGCAGCATCTCAAACATTTGTTCTATGAAAGAAATATTGTAAACAGAGGAAAAAAACTCCTAAACAGTGACAGTGGATATGCCACAAGATTCCCCAGTGTTCACATCTACTACACATGCAAACTCAAAGATATTCTCAGTTATTTAATTATCTTTTATAAGTGTAAAAGCAGACAATGGAATTTACTCCAAATAATTAAGTATGATTTAATTTTCTTTCTGGACAAAAGGACCATATTATCTTAGAAAGTGCTTGGGCATGGCTGTGGTTAAATTTAAATCACGATTTACAGAATTATTATAAAACCTTGGATAATGTAGCATATTGACCAAAACACTTCAAATATATTTTCCCATACTTTTTAACACCATATTGCACTGTTTTACTGCACAAGTATTAAGACTACACCTTTGGGAATAATAATTTAACAAATAATACGTAATTTAGTTCTGTAACTTGCATTTTATTGACACAACGTGCAGAAAGTGAAGCAGTCAAATGAAATTGTCTACACACGCTTCACCCAAGGCATCATGGGAGCTTTCCTCTCTGCCGCTTCCCTTCCTTCTCCTGTCCAGATGTTGCCAACATTGGCATTTGACACAGAAGCACATACACCATTTCCTGCATATGTTGCTGACATTGTTTCTGCATTTCATATGTTGGAATACCACTTTCCCCACCTTCCTGTACCTCACTTATGTCCCTTCTACATGCCACCGCTATACATGCCTCGCTTTCTAGCGAGGTTTGAAAAGAGGTTATTTGCGTGGTCTTATGAGTTTCAAGGCGCAATATAATTTTAAAACAAAAACAATGTACTAAGGTTATTTATCAAGGCACTCAACATTCCCTAACATAAGTATGGGTGATGAAAATTGTTTTTGGTTAATACGCTACATTATCCTAAAACCTTAATATTTTAAATTATTACTTCTTTAGTTACTTAATAGATAAATACATTACAAGCAATGGCACTCTGGACAGAATCAATGGTCAAAATATTTTTAAGTTAATCTGTTAACTATAAAGTTCACTTTTCATTTGACCCAGATACCTATACTACACACAAGTTCGTCAAACACATTAAACACAATGCCTTGACATTGCTTTCTGCACTAACAAAGATTCTACTGTAACCACTGGTTCTTCTAAAATTAATTTGTGCTCAGCTCTTATACTATTCCAATTATGCAAATTTTGCTATTATTTGTTCTATGTATTGGGGCACTGGCAGGAATCATTTTCAGACTACATGCAATCATCTACAAGAAATAATAGGCAAGTCTACGATAGCCAATAGTGTATGGGTCATGCAGTTCATACTTCTACTTATTAACTGAGATTAATAAAATCTGAGGTCTTACATGAATGTAAACATTCAATGATGGTAGTGGCATCCACATAATATCCGCCACACAACACGCATATGAGGTTCGGGTTCAAGTCTGTGATTTTGATTCTTCTTGGTTTATGCATTCTGGAGCAGAAGAGTCAAGCTTGCCATGTATGCTACAAATGAAATATTACAATACTTAAATAGAATCAACCACATTTTATTATTTTTCTCTAACATAAATCACTAGAGAAATGCAAAATCCTAGATATAAGGTAGTCTTAAATGATGGCATTCATTCATACGAAAGTAAACATCACAACAGCTGTGGTGTTTACCTTTTAGTATCATGATCAACAACACTTTAAATTATACACTATCAACTACCTCTTGTCAACCATCAAAACGTAGTTTATGCAGAAAGAATCACTGTACAATGGCAATGTATCAACAATCTTGTTTTTTAATATGTTGAATGCAAAAAACTGACGCGTTAGAACCTACGCCAGCCATATTGTAATACAGAGCCTATTTTGTGCTTTCCATGACCCGTATAAACACAGTTAAGGTTTTCTGTCGACGATGGTGATGTCATGTTTAAAGAAAAGTTCAATTCAATTTTACGACATCTTCAACATCACTATTTACCTTAATACGCGATTTTTTCGGCTCTGATTGTTTTTTTATATCATTTGGAGAATTTGGACCCCGAGCACCACGAGCCACTTTTTCGCTATCCCATAGAGGTCGACACAGCCTCAATTTCGGTTTGGAGGGCATCACGTGATCCCGCCAAAAGTCAGATGGGATGTTGATGGATGGTATATAGGAGTACAATCACAGTGCTGGAACGCAAACTCAGGTCAATTACGAAATATGCGATACACACGCGCATACAAATCCTATTGTCTCTTGTATTCAGTCTCGCAAGAGGTAAATAGCATCATTAAGATATTCACCAACACTTAAGTTAGATTTACGCGTTATCAAAAGTATCTAGATGCCTCCTTCATTAAAAATCACAAAACTAGGACACTTTATAGATTATTCATTTACACTTTTAAACAGTATGGGATTTGAAATTATGAAAAATAGCTATATCACTTTTTACATTTAGGGTATTTAAAGTTAAAAACACAGGGCCATTTAAATGGATGAACCCATGACCACCAGCCATGTTTTTGGGAATATAACAAAGTTGTTCTTTCTTTAAACGTTTAGAATTTTGGCATATCAGATATATCTAATATGAAACAATTCACTTAATTCCATAAAAAGAGAACATATTTTCGGCATTCGCTGAATAACCCTAAAAAATAAATGAAAAAGGCCCGTGAATCTGTGAGGTTGCCTGTGCATGTCAAATCGGAAAAACTAATAGTACTCTGGCGACGGTCGAGCATCAAAGGAGGCTCCAGGTGAGCTTCCTCACAACACTACATTGTTATGCAATAAAATTATGTTCGAAGGTTAGGTAATGCACCACAATGTCGGTGAAGAACAAAGAGCATTTTCTAATAGTTCGAGGAGCTTCGATTGTCGGGCTTGTTACAGAAGCTTTGGAAAATGCGGATTTCCAGAAAACTCGCCAGTACCTAATTCTCGGCTACATAAGCGAGTAGGACAGTGGGTGTTTTGGGCCAGTATAAGACATTTAATTGTGAGAATAAGCTATGAACAGTTGAACAGTGTTTTGTGTCAAGTTTACGATAAACAGAACTGCGAGTAGCAAGATCACGAGTTGTGAATTGTGATTCAATTTTAAGAGAAATAAAGTGACCTAAAATAACGACTTGTCATTTAACATACTGGTGTCAGAAGAGAGATTCGAAAACTACGATACAGGAAATAATTCAACAATTAGTAGGTGAAATGAAAAATGTGAAATCCGGAAGGAAGAAATGGTATTTGAGATGAACAAAATGGGAAGTGAAATAACGACTGCGAACTCAGTGATGAAAGAAATGAAGACGGAATTGAGGGGCAGAAAACAGAGGATGCAGGCGAAGATCAAATCAAAGATGGAGAAGAGAAAGGTATAGCTATCGTCGAATATTGACGGGAAACTGGTCGGCGTGAAGGAAGACGTGCAAAACCTCGACTAACATATTAATGCCCTAGGAGGCAGAGTCGACGGCAGCGCTAAAGAACTGAACGCCAGGGTAGAACAAATGATTGGCGAAAAGCATAAGAACTTGAAGGTCGAGACGCCTGGACGCGACACATCCACACGAGTCAGGTCACCAACTACGACGGGACGCCAATTTCCCGCCGTCACCTCCCACAAGCAATGGTAAGCAGAAGAAGAAGAAGAAGAAGAAGAAGAAGAAGAAGAAGAAGAAGAAGAAGAAGAAGAAGAAGAAGCTGTACACAGAGTGGGACTGGTGGCAGAAGTACTGAACGTAATTCCGACGTCGACAGCGTTCAGAGACGTCTGGGATGCTCTATAATACCGGTTCGGAAACCACCATCTTGACGGAGCAGATAGCTCAAGTCGAGGTTACAACAGCCAGGGGAGACGCTGCAGGAGTTCGCCCTGGCCATTGAACAACCGGTGAGCCACTAGGCAGATACGTGTCCCAAGAAGCTGGCTACTCGTTTGTCTACGGGGTGCGCTACGCTGAGGTACGTCAGCATGTAATGTTCATAGACTGCAAGATCATCTACGATGCACCGAGGCCGCACTGAGGATGGAGACAGCCAAGGTTAAAGCTGCCCTGACCTCGAAGACGAGGAGCATTCAATACGACGGGGAAAGAGGCACAACACAAGGATGGCGTCGGAGATCTTCCACTGGTGTGCCGAGGGTATGGCCAGCCTGAACTTTAGATGGGGTACAAATACGAGCGGCACGTGGGGATTATCGTCGCCAAACCCTTGAGTTACGCTTGCACACCTTGAGCAGAACAACCTCATCGTGGATGGATACAAGAAAAGCGGTACCGGATACTGGGTAGAGGCGCAGCCATGAGAGCGATCCAACCTAACGTGGTGGAGAACTTGCCATGAAGGAAACCAGATCGGCCCTAACAGACAGTAGCGACAGCGTGTAAGACATTCTGGACGATCTTGCTGGTGCCCAATGATTCTGGATCTTGGCCTGAAATCGGGGTACAGGCAGATGGTTCGATATCCCAGAAGCAAAGAGAACACCACAATCTAGACAGGCCAAAGGCTTTGGCAATTCAGATTTACGCCCTTTGGGCTCTGCAACGCGCCAGCCATCTTCCAGCGCCTAATGGACTCGGTGAAGTGGGATTTAACTTACCACGCCTACCTGTTAGACCTGCTCGACGTCATCGTGTTTTGATGCTTCGTATCTAATGTTTCTTCTGCGCGCCTGTGAAGCTTCGAACCTTTCCGTCAGATGGCACAGCCGTAGTACAGCGTGAAAATGGCGGTTACATACAATTCTCGTTAAAAACGTGTTGTATTGAATTCTTGAGTGCGTAAAAAGAAACTGTAGCGAACATCCATAAACGTTTGTGCATTTTTTTTGTTAATCCAATGATTTAGAAAAAAGTATTAATTGGTAATTGGTTGGTTAATTGGTTGGTTAATTGAACTAAAAAAAATTGATGAATGGATGATAATAATTATTAAAACTTTACTTTTCTCAAATTCATAAAGAAGGAAGCATTAAAAATTGCCTCGCAGTACATGGTAATGAGACAGTTGATAGGAGTACACTTGGACGGTGGGTAAAGAAAGTTAAAGCGTCAGGAAATGTAGAAACAGAGCTGCATGATAAGCCACGCTCGAGGCTTCCTGTCACAGCCAGTGCTCCAGAATACTGAATCGTGCGGATGCCATTATTCGTAAAGACTGGTGCATCGCAATTCGACAATTGGCTCTACAGTTATCGGTCAGCATTGAAATTGTAAATCCAATTATCAAGACTCTCGGATACTCATAGACGCGCTCAGGATATGTTCCACGAATGCTCACAGCAAACCACAAGATTCAAAGAAAGGCCATTTCATCTGACTGTCGGGCATCCATCTCTTTGGGTCGCTTAAAGATTATCCACGGGGGACACAATTTGAAGATGGCGAGAGTGCAATTCATGCAGTGAAAACATTCTACGCGTACAGGATAAGAGCGTTTACCGGCAGGGAATACATACTCTAGTACAACGTTGGCAATAGGTCATGTTAAATTAAATTATTTTGTTGTTTAACGACGCTGTCAATTGTCAGGATATCAGCGTTGTCGTTGTGCCGGAATTTCGTCCCGCAGGAGTTCCCTTACATATCAGTAAATCTACTCACATGGAACTGTCGTTTTCAACCAATCTTAGAACATCAATCTGGGCCGCATTTGGAAAAAGTAGACCAGCGTCTAACCTCGTAGAAAAATAGCAGATGGACAAGAAGTGTCCATGTATATTGCCACCAAATTCGGACTCTTAAGAATAAATATGTTCAGAGAAAAAATGTGGGACATTACATATTGAACAAGCCTCGTACGTTCGGTTATCCCTCCCCCCCCCCCCCCCCCAGCCCGTTGGGTCCAGAGGCTCAAGAAGTACAGCTTTCTCTCAGAACCCGGAAGGGAAGGAGCTACTCCAATGCGGATGCCTTGTCGAGAAGACCTTGCCCAGACGAGTGAAGCCACTGCAATAGGATACAGGAGAACCAGCGTACCGCAGCTCTCTGTTTGGTTTCGGCTATGCTTGCGGTAAGGATAGTGCAACACTAAGGAGGGAGCAGCTGCCGTACATCCACTTAGGGCCACTCCAACAAGTGGAAGCCAGAACTAGGCCGAGCCGGGATGACATTGCAACCAGGGGTAGTGAGTACAAGTCCTGCTGGGCACGACGGGACTCGCTGAGGATCAAGGACGACGTGTTGTACCGAATACGGAACTCTCCTGTTGGAAAGGCCCAAAGAGAGCAGCTGGTGCTTCCTCGGATTAAAATGGAACTTCATTCGGGCTCCTCTGGAGACCATCTTAAATCCAACAGCACCACCAACAGGGGTACTATTAGTTGAAGCTACGGGCAGACGCTGAGAGGTGGCGCCGTCACTGTCATGTGTACATAGCAAGTCGCGGCCTAAGACCAGGAGCCGGGGCCGTATGTAGCAGTATAACGTGGGAGCACACTTCGAGCGCATCGCCGTTGCCATAGCTTGACCGTTCCCCATCGTCAACAGGAGCAACAAACCATGTACTGCTTCACCATGTGGCCGAAGGAATCAGAGGTCTCTAATAAGGAGGCCAAGACAAAGGCCTCGTAGAAAGGCTGTCTTCCCACTTTGGGCGGCCACAGGAGCTACACAGCATTAGGGCAGAAGCTTTTAAGTTCAACCTGATGAGAAACGCTTGAGCGATTCGGAGTAGACAAGATGCAAATGACACCTCTCCATTCACAGTACACGTAATGCTCGAACTACTTTAAGACCCTCGAAAAACATTTTAGAAAAGTCGTGGCCAACTACCAGAGGGACTGAGATGTTAGGGTACCACAGTTTTTGCTGGCCTATCCTTGATATACCCATGACACCACCGGAATGGCGCCAGCTAGTTTGTCTTCGGCTGAGAATTGGGCCTTCTGTGTGACCTGGCGTTTGGGAGCTAGCCAGCAGTCATCTACAAGGAGGACCTCGTGGACTGTCGTTACGATGCATACGAGAGGGCCCATCACCACACCCAGGTAGCGACTGACCGGATGAAGACCGGCAAGCCAACAGTATAGGATTTCAACAGAGTGATTTGGTGTGGCTGTAAGACCCTACCAAGGGGCGCTCCCCCAACTGCAACAACTATGGCAGATTCCGTACCGCGAGGTGAAGAGTATCAACCACGTAGTCTACCGCAACCAGAGGCTGCTCTGTGTGAAGGTGCTGTTGGTATACCCACTACGACCGAGCTGGTCGGGACGACCAGTCCTGAAGAGGGGGCAGGTCGCGACGGCCGCGCACAGAACTATCAGCAAACTAGTGTTAGCTACCTCAGACCATTGCCTTGGTAAGCATCGGCCAGAAAACACACAAGAATGGGCGGCTCAAAACAAACCCCGTTGCGCGCAGTTCTGTAAGCTTTGGACGTTCGCGAACTTGTTTAAAACAGGAGCCAAGAAACTTCGATTTCCAGAAACTTTACTGGTAATTCAGACTGTATAAGCAGTCGGCCGGACCGAGAAGTTAATTTTTGTCAGAGCGAGTTGTAAACTGTTATGAAGTTCTAAAAGAGTCTTCCGGGCTGATTTGCCGTGGTCTGCTGGAGTAACTTGGTCCAGACGTTTCGTCCACTACTGCGGTGGACATAATCGGTGGCGTGGTCGAAGTCTTCTTGGTGAAGGTACAGTACCAGTGCGATGATGTCCACCGCAGTAGTGGACGAAACGTCTGGACCAAGTTACTCCAGCAGACCACGGCAAATCAGCCCGGAAGACTCTTTTAGAATTTCGAACACCGGCCGTGAAAGCCTACGCCTACTGTTATGAAGTTGTTCGTGAGAGTTTGTGTTTCCGTAGCAGTGTCAAGGTTAGCCAGCCTCTGCAATATGGTTGTAGCGTGTCTTCCTTACATCCAAGAGGTCCCGAGTTCGAGGGTAAGTTATTCGCATAAGGTTTTTCCCCAGGATTCCCATATCCTGAGAAGAGGAATGCCAGTTAACTTTCAGCTCCATGGGCCTCCCACTCACTTGAGCATAATTTCAATGATTTCATTCATTGTCCGATATGACTCCACGTTGGAGGGTGTTAATATACACACACAAAGTGTCAAGGTTTGATATAACCTTAAGACCGTAAATTGCGATTGAGTTTTAGAAGAAATAAAGTGAAATAAAAACCATTGGACTTGACATTTTGCCACAGCATTTTTCTGTAGCATTGTTATTGTGAACAGACATTTGCATTTCACACAGATATAGCTTGTACTTCTCGCTAGAGATAATGATTGTTCACTTCCTCTACTATGCATAGTAAGAAGGGGAAATATTGTGATCCAACCAAGAATTATTATACACCTAAATTCCACTGGAGGGTTCGATCCCCGGTACCAGCATGGGGATTTTTATCCCCTCTGGGAGGTCTGGCACGGGGTGCACTCAGCCTCGTTAGGTCCCGGGGGGACCAATTGAGGAGCTACTTGATGGAGAAGTAGCGGCCCTAGGTCGAGAAGACCGCGTAACTGGCCGGGAGGGCTCGGGGCGCTGATCACGTCCCACCCTCCAGTACTGCACCTCACCAATGACGCCTGTAGTGGGCAGAGGTGGGGGACGCAGCGGCTGGGCGGTAGGCCTTGGCCCTTCGTGGGCTGTCGCGCGGGGTTTACATTTACAAATTCCACTGGAAATAAATGTTTTTTGAGACTCACTGAACCCCCTCCGCGAAAGCGTTTTTTTTTTAAAAAAAAGGTCTATAGGTGTAACTGTATTTTTTTAAATTAACATCCCCCAACTAAGTGTCATATCGTACGGTGAATTAATGAAACGGGTGAAATAATGCTCAAATGAGCCCGAGGTCCATGGAGCTTTAAGTTACCCGACATTGGTCTTCTCAGGATAAGGGAAAATCTCGGAAAAAGCTTACCCGGATAACTTACCCTAAGCGAGATTTGAACTCGCGACCTCTTGAACGTGAGACAGACACCCTAACCATCACGCTGCCGAGGCGGGAGTGTGTCTGTAAACAACTTAATTCAAGAACGAAAATTTGGGGAAAAAAGCACTTAACTTGATGTTTAAGTGCAGCATCTTCCAAGGGTGTGACTCGAATATTTTCAAGAAAAACCACAAACCCCAGGCAACACTGGAATATTTTTTGAAAATTTTCATTTTCCGAAAAAAAAAAAAAAAAAAAAAAAAAAGGTTCTAGCCATTTTGATTAAAATTCCATGCGTTTAAAATATTTTCATGACAAATGAAATGTATAACCTGCCTTTCTGGGCACTGTTCTCAGAAGTCCCCATCATTCTGATGTCGGTCTGAGTGGCTCAGTTGGTTAGGTGCAGGCCCACTGACCCCAAGATTGCAGGTTGAAATCCGGCCAAGACCGATGGTTTTTAAGTGAGCTTAAAACTACAGCTACATGTCAGTAGATTTGCTGGCATGTAAAAGAACCCTTGCGGGACAAATTTCCGGCACACCAGCTAGGCTGATGTGATTCTGACAATTGACAGTGTCGTTATATAAAATGATTTTTTTAAATCCCTCATACATCCAGATAGGTCATATGGACAAAATCTTACAACAGAAAACATTTAGATCTCGTGAAGACATAACTTATGTCAAATACACTTTATTTTTCTTTCTTTTTTCGGAGTGGACCATTTCCGAGATACTCCTTGTTATATGTTTGAATTTCTAATATCTGTACTTTTCTCACTGGAAACTCGTTATTAGTTTGTTTTTTATTTGTCTTGGCAAGTCAAGTTCTTCAGTGACTGTCTCCAAGACAGATTCATCGAAAACCCAGTGACCGTGACCTAGAACGGGAGGTCCAAACATGGGTACAAACCTGGGTGGTGCAGAGGCAAGGGCAACAGCTACCCTTTAGAACACCATAGGAAGTGTACAAGCCTATAAGGAAATTGCTTAATAGGAAAGCTGCCGGCCTTTGTAGGTACAACCCTACTTGTTTCAACTGTGGGGGTGGACACTTCTGCAGATATGCGAAGTGCCCTGTCTGGCAGGAAGCCAGAAAAGAAATGCACCTTAACAAAAAGGGCAGTGCACCCTACTTGATGCAGCACCCAATGGTGGTAATCCTCTGGGACTTCCCAAGGAAGCGTTCAAGAGTACCCGTTACACAGGCTTGCCTCCAGTTAAGCGGTTGCAGCACAAGAACCACGCTGCAGCTGTCACGACTACTACCCAGCCACAAGCACCTGTCAGTCAATCTCCTGCAGCAACCAATTCTGAGTAGCTGCTCACCACTGCTCCACCACAACTGCCAGCTCCGCCAAGTATCACCAGGGCTGCAGACGGCTTTGGCAGCACCGCCATCTACATTACAGCACCATCCAGCACCATTGCCTCCAATTGACGGCCACAGAAAGCCTGGAAGGAATGGGTGTACAAGGCTCAACAAACAGAGGACCGCTTAACCTCTATTTGCTCTACATTCCACCAGGTAGATGCATCAGCGAACCAGATCTGGTTGCTGTGTTCATATATGGCTTGCCCACCATAGCCTTGGCGATCTTAACGCCAAAAGCCCGCACTGGGATTCTAGCATCAGGAACCACAGAGACATGGTCTTGGAAAGACATTTGGGAAGAGGTCTTGTTGCACTTGCTCCAGTGTCACCGACCATCACCTATGGGAGCTGTCGCCCACCAGACTGGTTGGACATCGTCATCCTCCAAAACATACGCTGTCACCCACAAATCTCTTCCCTTCCAGAACTTTCTTCTGGCCATTATACTGTCCTTCTCCTTTACAGGGCTCGGCCAACTGTTGTTTGGAAAATTTATCCAGAAACGCCTCCAGAGCATGCTTGACAGGCACAACATCATTCGCCCTGAGTAGTTTGGCTTCCAGAAGAACGGCTTCAACATCAGCATTACGTTGCAGCTCTCTTTCTAGACATCTCCCAAGACTTCAACACAGTATGGCACAAAGGTCTCTTTCATCGACTCCTAAACTACAACATATCTTACCTGGTTCATCTCATACATAGTTTTCCCTCCAATCGCACCTGTGTTGTCGCCAGGGACAGAATTCATTCCGAAACCTATTCTATCAATGCAGGGGTATCCCAAGGCAGTGCTTTGTGCCCTCTGCTATTCTTAACAGTCATCAATTCTCTTCCTTTTCTCTGCGGCTGCAACCTTTATTTCTTTGCTGACGACACTGCAATTACCACAGCATCATCTTATCATGTTGACAACATGGTTTGCCGCTTGGCATCTCAAGATCAATGCCAACAAATCCACAGCTGTTACCTTCACCAGACACCACCCCAGGAAGTTGACGATCTTTGCCTGGTAGGTGAAAATGTACCATGGTCCACCGAGGCAACAGATCTGGGAGTGCTACTTCATAGCATCTAATTTGGAAGGTGCATATCTCATTGCTGGCATCCAAAGTCAGCAGAAGAATGGCCTTGTTGTATTCACTGTACAACTAGAAATCACCGAAGTCTTTAAAAAACAAGCTACTTTCCTGCAAATAAGTGATCCAGTCTGCATTGGTCTATGCCTGCCAAGTCTGGGGAGCTGCAGTCAAAAGAAATCTCTACCAATTTTAAGTCCTCCAAAGCCGATACCTTCAGACAGCCACCATAGACAAATGGTACATTCTAAGCGACAATATTCATTCAGACCTCTCCTTCCCCAATTTGAAAGAGTATATTCTCCATCTCTCCATCACAGTATCTATGCCAGACTTCCCTCCAGTTTCAACCACTGGAGTTACCAACGTGACATCGACTAATCTTGGGTGGTGAAGGTGAAGCTCATCTTTACATAGACTTAGGTGGTGGTTCTAGAAACTTGAACAACAGGTTGCTCTGTGGAATCTCAAAATTGAATACTCTGTCTTAGTTCTTCGAGATGAAATCCTGTTTCAATCTTGTCAATGTTTGATTTCGTTTTATGTGTTTTAATAGTTTTCGTTCCAGATTAATATGATTTTCTTTACAAAAATGGATGGCGACTGTTGATTTCTCTAGATGTTTGTGTTTTATACATCTGAAATAAGTTGACTTTGTTGTCAAGCTCCACTTAGTTTTTGCCAATAAATTTAGTTGCAGTTACTGCTTTCTGTTTGATAGATTTTGGATTTTCCGACTGGAGGGATGTAGTCTTTAGTAATACAATCAAATACGCTTTTTAGGTCTATTTGTTGATTGTACCAATTGTATATTATGTTATCTGAAAATTTTGTTCAATTTGTCACATGTGTGTGGGTGATTCTGTTGTGTTAAGCATGGTTGTTTCTCTTAGCAGTTTCTTTTCCCTTCCTTTTTTGCTATGTTCATTTTTTGAAGGAAACTACCTGTTTCTGCTATTTCAATGATTATTATATTCTGCTTCATATTCCTGTGCACAGCCTGTGTTTTAAACTATTGAAAGCTGCCTGTTTGTGTGATCTTGGGCTGCAACTATTGCGTTTGATGTAATTCTAGTTTGTCTTGTTTTTCTGTAGATCCCAAAGTTTACTTTGTTTGAATTTCTGATTTTTAAGTCTAGAAATGTGAATTGTCCATTTATTTCTATTTCTAATGTGAATGTTATGGTTTTTTGCCTATAGATTTTACAGTTAGTGTATCTTCGATGTGTTTCTTTGGTACTATTGCAAAAATGTCATCTATGTACCACTGCCAGATTTTTAATATCCAAAGGATTTTGTTTCCAATTAACCTGTTCCATGAAGTTTAAAGACTGAGTGTTATTTTGTGTTATTAACTGACCAGATTTCTACTTTTTAAACATTTTTCTTGTCTGCATGAACAACATTTCAAGAAAGGAAGTGACCCAGCTGAATCAGTTGATTGCAAACTGTTCTTCAAGTTCTCACTTTCCATATTTTTGAAGTCAGGTGAAACTTTTAATGCATAAGCTGAAGTAACAAATTTCTATTCTTTTTCACATTTTTTATGGGACTCCCATTAGAAGGGAGACAGAGAACAACAAGTACTGTAAAACAAGCTGGAAATGGAATTAGGAAACAAAAGAAAATCTTAAAATAT
Organism: Tenodera sinensis; assembly: GCA_030765045.1. NCBI lineage: Eukaryota > Metazoa > Arthropoda > Insecta > Mantodea > Mantidae > Tenodera > Tenodera sinensis. The sequence goes on from CM060961.1 coordinate 186,796,431, forward strand.
TCATAATTCATAGAGTCATTAAGTTGCCCACAGATAATTGAGAATTTACTGTATTAAGTAAGATGATGGTAAGGAAACAACCAACATTACCACTATCACTAGATTACCTCTGTGCAATACATGAAAACAGAGCCATATTTTATCAGTTCAACATAAGGTTGACAATGAACCCCTGATTGGGTCACATTTTCATTACCCATAGTTGTCTTACCTGTGTATCTTATTGAGAACAACGGCTCCAATAACATCATAGGTGCTGATAACTTCTATGTAACCTACGAGGGCTGATTGGAAATTATTTATAATTATAGTTTTTTTTTACATTATATATAAATGAACATGATTCAATGTATATGGGATTTCTCAATATACTCCCCACCGTCAATATACATATATCTACCACCTTCCTGGAAACTTCATTATTGCATCATGGAACCATATTGGGGGTACTGTGCGCCCATTCGTGGACAAGCTGCCTGCAATCCTTCGATATTGCTGAACCTTTTACCTCACAGCACATCCTTCATGTTGTCAAATAGAGCATAACCAGATGGAGTGAGATCTGGTGAATATGATGGGTGTGACATAACAATGAACCACAGTAATGTCAATTATGCAGTCATCACATTGCTGTAAGTGGAAACACATTGTTGTGCTGGAGAAACATTCCTTTCTACCACTTTCCCTGCCTCTGTTTCTGAATCCTGCATCTAAGTCGTGTAAGGGTGTCACAGTATACCCTGCTGTTAACAGTTGTTGCTTGTGGAAGCTACTCCATTAGCTGTACACCACAAGTGTCCCAAAGATGGAGATCATCTGCTTATCCACGAAGGGGCGCTGGGGCGGGTTTCTCCAGATTCTCTGGTTTCTCCTGCCATCTCATTCCACCGGTGCTCCATCTTCATTCCATGTATCATCAGTGTCACCACCTGTGGTGCCATATGTAGTAAAAGTGGTCGTTAAACACTACAAAAAAAGAAAACCCTGCTTGCCAGCAAATGGAGCAGCAAAACATTTCTTGAGCCAGGGACTCCTAGGATGTTTCCATTGCATGGATTGGACTATCTTCTCCGATGCATGATAATGACACCATGATTCGTCACCAGTTACCAGTTTCTCTAAACAAACCTGGATCTTCATTCTGCATTTCCAGCAGCTGACGGCAGACCTCAACTCTGTTTTCTTCCTGAACCTGTGTTAAGTCCTGTGGGACCTAATGTGCACACATATTTTTCATACCCAAGTTGCCATGAATAATGCTGCGCAAGGTTGCATGGCCCAGGCCTATCTAGAATTCCAGTTCATCACAACTTATGCACCTATCAGCCTTAATCAATTCAGACATAACCTCAATGTTCCTCAGAGATTGCGATGTTGGCAGACAACTAGCACTCATATTCTTGCTTGCAAATTCTTTTCCACTGGTGAACGCAGTGATTCAGTTGTAAACCGTCTTTTGTGCAGGAGCTTCTTCACCACATACTACAGTTAAATGTTTATGAATATGTGTTGTTTTGACTCCTTCCTTCCTTCCACAAAAACCATGCAGTCCATCTTTGCCCTTTGCCTCCCATCTTGTCAATGGCTTCCTCCACTTAACAAGCAAGCACTGTACCCTCACTATACACTCGGTTCACAATTACCATCTAATATGTGTGGTGTACTAATAACAGTTGATCATTCCACAAGAGGATGTGCCCGTAGATTGAGCTGCATTTTTAAAACAATGCAATTGTAAATCATTTCGGAATGCCCCTCGTATATTCTACAAAAATATTAGGTCTCTTGCTATCACAGCACATCTTATCAAGTGCACATTCCAGGGTACTACCTTTTCTTGGTATTTCTGTGAAGAATATTTTGCTCAAGAAACTTAATGTATGGTGCAGACAGCTTTATTTACTAGTTGGTTTATTCTTTGGTGACAGTAACAGTACATCTTGTTAGACTAAGGTTTCTGGTATGGAAGTATGTCCATTATAAATGCATATTTCAGGTTGTACAACTTCATTTAAAAATATGAATTAATCAGTATATGACTAATGTTTATTATCAATTAGAAAAACTTACAACAAAGGACTTTTAAAGCACATTCTTCTAAAAATATGGCACTGATAAAAAAAATACACTTCTATAAAAGTATACTTATTCATATCATTAAAATATATGCAATAGTCAACAATGTCATTCTCAACAATTACAAAATTGTACAGCTCTCAAAATATGGTAGAAATCCTTTTCTTCACCTTTCTTTCTTATAATCTTCAGGATTCTTAATTTTCAAATACTACTGAATCATATAAAACTTTTTAGAATTAATTCTCCAGCAGATCAAATTATTTACAATTCATATTGATTTAAAATGAAACATCATTGCTTTTTCTGCCAAATGAAAAACAAAATATTTACAAAATTATTTATTTATGCCAACAAACTTACTGTTGGTGTTTTTAAACACACAAGCCGTGCGTGGGCAAAGTTTAAGAGTTGTGGCATTGAATTTTTAAGTTCCGGTTCTACCTCTTAAATTTACAAAATTATTTGCTTTTTAGCTCTGGGTCTATCACTTGATTCTTGACATGAAATATGTTTTGACTTATTCTGTGAAAGACAGTCATTGTTATAGTCATCGTCACCACCACTACCACCATTATAAATAGTGATGAAGCAGCATTCCTCTTATTCTACTATTAATGCCCTTAGAGGTCATTCTGCTAGAAAATGAACTACCATGCAGGAGAAAATTTAAGGGAGAGGGGCAAACCAAATCATAACTTGACTGGCTGGGAGAGTTTGTGTTTAGTGTACTAGGATCCATAGTCTATCTAACTGAAATTATTACAAACATTACAGATGTAGTATTCAGTGAAGTATAACATGAAACAGTTATTTAGTTGGAGTTCAGATGCTATACCTCATTTATGTATAATTTGTTAGAACTTAAATTATAATGAAAATTGAGTCGGACTGGAACTCTTAACATCATTTATAAGTAATTAGTTTGGTGCAATGTTGTGGCTAGATGTCCAAAAATGGTGCACAACTGCAGATTTATCCACTTATATATAAGTGATGTTAAGTGTTTCAATCTGACTCAATTTTCATTATAATTTAGATTCATCACTGTTACTAGTTTATTCAAGGGTACGTAATCTGTAAGAACTTGTTCCAGCATATAATATTTGCTGTTGTGTACTTGTAAGGATTGCTTTGGATAAGATGATGTACCAGCAGCAATGACATCACACTTACTAAGCAGATACTAAGTCTTACTAAGATACACACTTACTAAGTCTTAACCTAAGTAAAATTTACCATAGCTTTAAAACTGCATCTTTACTTGATTAAATTAGGCATCTTGATCCATAATTTACACTATTAACTTTGCAAAGAGGAAGAAGTCATTTGGCGCCAAGTCTGCAGAATAGGGAGGATGAGGTAGCACAAATTTTGCAATGGCAATGGCAGACATGTGTATGGGTGCATTATCCTGGTAAAAGAACCTTTTTCTTCCCCAAATGGGATCTTTTCTTTAGAAGTTCCTTGAAAAATTGATGCAGTATTGTAGCATAACATGAACCTGTGATCATTTTTCACATGATTCTGCTTGTTGTAAACTCAGAGAAGTCACAGCACCCATCTTACTGACAATTTTCTCATACCCAAATGTTCTTGTTATCAAATGCTGGGCTTTGGCAATGAAGCCATTACTGCACTTTTCAAGTGGGAAGGAGTTTATCCTTGAGCGCCTCCAGGCCGGCAACCAATCAGAGTCTTGCTGTGTTGCCATATTGCTTTCCCCTTAAGTGGGGCTTGATGCACGCCAAGAAATATGACAAGATGTGTAGCATCTTGACTGCCTCACATATTTTGACTCATTGGTCTTCCATCATAATATTGTGAACCTTGTTCACCATTTCTTCTGTTGTAACTTCAACTGGCCATCTTGTGCGCTCAGCATCTCTTGTGCTTGAATGGCCACATCAAAATTCCGTAAACCAGTTGTGAACCATGCCATGTGATGAAACGGAATCCACATAATAATTTTTCAGCTTTTCTTCCATTTTCTTTATCATCTTACCATGCAAAAGGTAATGCTTCATACTAACATGAAACTCATTTTCCTCCGTTTTCCACGAAGCAACAAAAGCTAGAGATTTTACAGGCTTCCAACAATGTCTAAACAGATTATAATGAACTCCTGTGATTATACACAAAATAGATGTACAACTTTGATGCCCACAAGAAACGTGTGTTCATGTGCAATCTCTCGTCACAGTCATGGACTTATCAAACCTCCCTTGTACCTCCCTTCAACTGCATAAGAAGCAAATATTTTGTAAATCCACATGATGTATGTGAAAGTTTACAACACTGTTTAAAATAAATGAGTGATACTCAAAAGAGTAATTTTAATCAATTTTGAAACTAAAATTCAACCATTCATCGCTGTAACTATACCTTGGGCTTGGCTAAGTGCTACAGTCTTTAATTACTTCCTAGAGTGCTCAGTTCTGTTATGTGCCTAACTCATCTGGAATTCAATTTGCATTTGTAAACTTCTTACAAAACTTCCTGGAACTTAGCATGCTTTTGTTACACACCATTTACTTGGGTTCTCAGTAAAAATAGAATAAAAAAATCTTTACATATGACATAATCTATAACCCAGTTTCAGCATTGTACTGGGAAGTCTATATATATTACATTTCTACTCATTAATGCAGAATTATAATACTTCTTCATAAGAGGCACTTTTTGGTACATAGTAATCTCTTATAATACAAGGAATAATGGAATATGCATCTACATGGAACGTAAATACTATTTTGATTAAACATTTAAAGCATGATATGATAAAAGTATTACTTTGTAGATTCAAATTCCCCTAATTCTGTTTAGAACACTTAGGTGACTATAGTAGCATGCAAACCCTTGAAGTCCAAAATAAGTTGAGCCAACTGACTTTTGTTTCCAAGAGAGAAGGCACGAGCTTCCTTACATTGTACATCAGTGTTCAAGCAATTCTTTTCTTGATAGTGTAATCTCAAACCTGGTTCCACAGCACGAAGTACATGTACATTGCTTGCCTGGACAAACATAGAATATAATGAAGTAGGCACAGTGGTTCCTTCAGTGAACTTGATGCTAAGCAAAGAGTGAATATCACGATCACTGCGTACAATTGGAACTGATTCTTCAATTTGTTTGCGTGCTGTAAAACAATAACAGAATTTCAGATGGTGAGAAGCTTGTTTGATGGAAACTATGCACAACTACACCAAGATGCTGTTTATACAGTAAGGTGCATAATATGATCACTGTAATAGTTTTTTAATTATTGTAACTTTGAGTATGCAAAACGATTTATAACACAAAAAGCCTAAAATCTATGTACGCATGGGTGCTTGAACAGTATATTTAGAAAATCATTCAGATGACTTTCTCTGCTCACTCTTCTACAAAGTATTCTTACCAAAGGTTATTCTTCTAATTCTCTTTTTTATGTTCCATATATATTTCAACACCTTTGGAAGAACCAAGGCATTGTGTCAGGGAGTCACAAGCCACAAAATCATACTTTTACACAAAATCATACTTTTACACTAAAACATTCTAAACCTTTTAAGCAATCCAAATCTGTAATCTTTGGACTAATTTGGACTTATTACATTAAATTCACACACACACACATTAACAGTCCCATTCATACTTCCAGACTCTAGGGAGATGGGGAATAATCCTAGTTAAAGAAAAATTCCCACCTTTCCAGCCGGGAATCGAACCCTGGACTCCTTGCTCAGCAGGCAGGTGCTCTACCAAGTGAGCTAGAGGAGCAGCCTGTTGTATGCTGCTTTGCTTTTCTGTTTTTGATTTTCATTTGGTGCTGGTTTTGTTTGAGGGTGGCTTCTTGTTTGAGCGATGTGGCTCTTATTTCCTTCAGGGCGTGGTAACGGATGGAATGAACATACACTCGGGTTTAACTTTAGTCAAAAATTTTATTTGCACCTTCTTGTTCACAATTTTTAAATCGTATCACAGTAGAAAGTCTTATTTTAGCGGATCAACTCCCCTAGCATCGCCGAAATTTAATTAAAGGTCTCTAAACACTTAGTAAATTCACTTTTACTATTTCATGACGCGTACACATAAAAATGCGTCCATCCATGCCGAATACGGAGACGCTAGTGTCCAGTTTTTTGGCATAGTTTTGACGCGACACCGCCTTTTTCATATTCATTCGCGCTATTCATCAAATAGTTCTTTCTCGTTAGCGAAGCGATCCCTAATCCTCCTCCCCTACTTTTATTATGGAATACAAACAATTCTAATATTTATACACATATATTAAAATCAAATATGGAAAGATTTATGACGTCTTTGTGCAAACTTAGTTGTTCGTAACAATGAACCTTATCAACATGTTTTCGTCATTTAATTATCTCATACCAACATCAAAAAACGAATTACACTTTTAACAAACATTTACATGAACAATTTTCTTTTGGGGTCTTCTAATATTCTGTCTCACATGCCCCTTGTTTTGTTTTTCAAAATGTCACCTATATTTACAATCTTGAAACACAATACAATACTTCTCCCTACTCCTCTGATGCAATCACTTTGTACAATATTTTTTTTTTTTTACAGTCTTCTTTGCTGTTTGTCTTTGTCGTTTGTTTTGGCATGACACAGCATGTCTTTATAAATTTCACATATTCAATTACTACACAATACATGTTCAGTTATTATACATCACATATTCAGTTATTATACAATACATATTCAGTTATTGTACAACACATTCAGTTATTATACAACATATCCAGTTATTATACAATACATATGTTCAGTTATTATACAACACATATTCAGTTCTTATACAACACATACTCAGTTATTGTACATTTGACATTGACACAAATATAATTTAAGTGTATCATGGTTTATTATGTGGCTTTTGATTTATGTTCCTTGTTATGAGGAGAGAAAAACAGGATACAAATTTTGAGCTAATGATTATGATCATATTTATGGCAATATTTTATTCAGTTCTTTGCCTTCTTTGTCTTGTAAGCTTATTATGTATAGGCAGGTCGTTGAGTCAGTTCTTAAACTCTGATGTTACTAATGGTACCATTTTTTAATTGGGTTCTTATTCATTATTATTTGGTTCAACACTTCTTCGAGCTTAGCATTGGCTATATCCATCTTAATTCATGGACATTGCTTTTCTGATTATGGTTTTTCTTACTTCACTAATTGTCACCTCTTTGTCTCTTATCTCTATAAGAGAAAACTTCTATACTTATAATTATTCTGCAATTGTATTATTTTTCTTCTCAATTCACCCTCGACATCTTTGTGTCGAAATATTTTATCTTTGTCATCACAATTGATTCCTTTTTATTTTTGTCCCTGACATCCTTATGTCAAAAACACATTATTTTCCGTCGCTATAATTCATTTCTTTAATGACTATCAGTGTCCTCATCTGTCTTTGTTGACAATGCTCTTTGTGATCAATATAGCCAATGACTATGTTGATTTTCTTTTTTGTTGTATTTTCTAATCTGAACATAATTTTCTATAAGTAACCCATTAAAAATTGTTATTTTCCATCATCTCTACCATTCCCGCCTTACATATTTGTTGGCAAAGACTATTTGGTCCTTCCTTTGTATGGTTTTAATTTATATTTATGGTATCTTCCTACCAACTTGCCATTTGTATTCTGTAGCTCATACGTGTGATCACCCAGCTGTTTTGTTATGACCAGTGGTCCAGTGTACAGTAGTTCCATTTTCTCTCTGTGTAGCCATCATGGTGTCGATATCAATTGTCAACTGCTTAGGGTTTGTGTTGTTGGTCATCTACTCGGTTGGGACGAACTTAGTCGTGGTAATTTCCCTGAGTGTTGGTGGTGGTTGTTGTTTCTGTATTCTGTGCAGCATCTGCCCTATTTGGCACATTTTCATCTACTTCCTGCTGTCTTATGTTGCCAGTGTACCATTGGTCTCTGCCCCTTTGGCGTGAACCTCTGTTGTATGACGGTCTGTGGTTGTTGAAGTATTCCCTACAGAATCGTATGTGATTCACTTGATGGGTACGGTCTCCTGGTCTTCCACGATCATATGTATATGTTCGGTATCTCGATTCACCCCTTGGTATTGTGTCGTGGTACCGCTGTCTTGTGTTCTCCATCCTTTCGCCATGATTATGTGGTTGTGGGAAATGGTGTGCCCCTCTCCCCCTTTCATGGGTGCTCCTAGTATTTCTATCTTCTCCCTCATTCTGGTTGTTCGTAGCCATGCTCCGGTTTAAGATGGGTGAGTTTGGGTGACCATTCCTATGTCTATGCTCATTAGGCCGACCATTTTGTGTTTCGAAGGCTGTCAGCAATTCTATCATATCTGCAAAATCTACTGGCCTCGCAACAATTAACCCTGTTCTCACCGTGTCTGGGAAATGTCTTGTTATGCTGGTAATTAGCTCTGCTTCCGACAAGTTAGGGTCTAACAGCTTTCCTTTGTTGGCTACTTTCATAAAATAATCGACTAGCGATAACCCTTTGGTTGGATCATATCTACCTGTCGCTAGCTCCACCCTAGTTTGGTTTTGCTTAGTTGTTGTTGTTGTAGTGTTTAACGCCCGCTTTTACTACTACGGCACCGCAGGCGGTGACACTGATGATACATGAAGATGGAGCACCGGTGGAATGAGATGGCGGGGGAAACCGGAGTACCCGGAGAAAACCCGCCCTGACGCCGCTTCGTCCACCACGAATACCACATGCGGGTCCCTGGGATCGAACCCGGGCCGCCTAGGTGTGGTTTTGCTTAGCTGGGCCCCAATACCTTGATAGGAATAGATTTCTGAATGAGCTATACGACTCATGACCAGCTAGTGTTAACCTGAGCCATTCTAATGCCTTGTTTTTTAAGCTTTTCTTGACTATCATCATCCTAAGCTCATTTGGTATCCTTTTCACTTTAAAATACTCTTCCCTCTCTTTAACAAAGAGTTTTGGATCGTCTCCCTTCTCCTCGTCAAATGTAGGTGGTGTGATTTCATGTAGTATGCTGTTGGTGTAACATGTGTTGTGTGTTGTGTCATTGTTTGGTTGTGAACCTCTTTCTCTGTATGGTGAGTCAACATTTTGTACATTATTCAAATAACTCTCATCTTGTACATTACTTACATCTAAATCATCTTGCCTTTGTAGTGCATTCACAACATCATTTACATTAGCCAAACTTTCTTTCCCTTTCTTCATTTCTTCACAAACTGATTTTAAATCATTCTTTATTTCTAAGTGACTTTGTTTCATATCATTTATAGCATCCTGTTGCGAATGTACTACATCAGTCATCGTCTTAATTTTAGGAATTACAATTTGTTCTACAGTTTCATTAATAATGTCTTTCTTTACTACCTCAATCTCTTTCCTTAATTCCTCAGATATTTCTGCTTTTACATTTGTAATCTTACAGTCTACACTTGTATTACATTCTGTTATTTCATCTCTACATCTACCAATTTCTCCTCCTAATACAATCTTATTTTCTCTCATTTCTGATTCTATTTTTCCCATCCTATCTCCTATGATTTCTATCCTAGCTTCTAAGGCTTCCTTTGTCTCATTTAAGTTTTTATGTAGTAATTTTAAATTAGTTTCCATTACTTTCATATTTTCTTTACACTCCTGTTTTCCTAATTCTATTTTCTGTTCTAAGTTCTGTCTTCCTAATTCCATTTTCTGTTCTAAGTTCTGTCTTCCTAATTCCATTTTCTGTTCTAAGTCCATTCTCACTTCCTCCATTTTCTGACCTATCTCTTCCTTATTCTGTTCTAGTTTCTGGCCTAAACTTTGTTCTATGTCCTGCTTTAATTCTACCTTATTTTGTTCTATGTCCTGTTTTAATTCTGCGTTATTTTGTTCCATTTTCTGACCTAATTCTACCTTGTTTTGTTCCATTTTTTGACCTAAACTTTGTTCTATGTCCTGTTTTAATTCTGCCCTATTCTGTTCCATTTTCTGACCTAATTCTACCTTGTTTTGTTCCATTTTTTGGTTCTATTTGATAACTAGGCCTATCTGCCCCTTCCCCCACTCCTGTTTCGATCTCTTTTCGCGACATTTTAGTTTCTTTATTCAATTCACTTAGGGTTAAAAGTCCCACTACTTTGCCGCTTCTCAGTAACATAAAAATGAAAATAAACAGGATGTAAAAATAAAAATTTTTGGTCCTACTTTTTTTTCCGTTGATTTGTCCAGTTATGTACGTCTCCTGGGCAGTTGGCTTCGCTAGACGATCTCCGGTGCTTTCCCGTGTTGATTATCCGTGCATCGGTGTTCTGATGTATCGTTGATTATCCGTTCATCGGTGTTCTGATGTCAATATCAAACGATAGTCTAATCGCGTCTTCTTTCCTTTTGGTGCGATGATATGGTGTCACTTGATATTTCTCTTAAGTTCACTTCCCGTAATTTCCATTCCATCCTAAATTCAAGTTCCACGTTGGGCAAGCCATTTGGTGCTGTTTTTGTTTGAGGGTGGCTTCTTGTTTGAGCGATGTGGCTCTTATTTCCCTCAGGGCGTGGTAATGGATGGAATGAACATGCACTCGGGTTTAACTTTAGTCAAACATTTTATTTGCATCTTCTAGTTCACAATTTTTAAATCGTATCACAGTAGAAAGTCTTATTTTAGCGGATCAATTCCCCTAGCATAGCCGAAATTTAATTAAAGGTCTCTAAACACTTAGTAAATTCACTTTTACTATTTCATGATGCGTACACATAAAAATGCGTCCATCCATGCCGAATACGGAGACGCTAGTGTCCAGTTTTTTGGCGTCGTTTTGACGCGACACCGCCTTTTTCATATTCATCCGCGCTATTCATCAAATAGTTCTTTCTCGTTAGGGAAGCGATCCCTAATCCTCCTCCCCTACTTTTATTATGGAATACAAACAATTCTAATATTTATACACATATATTAAAATCAAATATGGAAAGATTTATGACGTCTTTGTGCAAACTTAGTTGTTCGTAACAATGAACCTTATCAACATGTTTTCGTCATTTAATTATCTCATACCAACATCAAAAAACGAATTACACTTTTAACAAACATTTACATGAACGATTTTCTTTTGGGGTCTTCTAATATTCTGTCTCACATTTTTGGATTATGGTGAAGAAGTCTTAAACCTAAAAGCAGAAAGCGAAAAAAAACATGCCACTGATAGGAGATTGATTCTTAATCTCCTTTTAATAGAGGCAGCAAAGCTTCTGTGGGTATGGGGATGATGTTTCTCTACCCATTACTACTTATATTTCATAATACTTTTACAATTAATATAAAACATCTTCTCCATGATTTTCTAACTCCAGGAAAGAATCAAGAATGATTAGGTCACCTGCAACAAAGTTAGGAGCACTGTGCTTGCAGGAGTTAGAGCAGTAGTAGAGGGGGAGAGAGAGACAGAGTGCAATATCCAGGTGTGCACATGCAACATCATGCAAGCGAAGCTCTTTGTGAATGCCTTGGTTACCAGAATCAAAAGGAGATACGCTTGAAACACTGTTCAAGTTGAAATGTTTTCAGCCTGAGCTGATCACTCATTGTGCAAACACCTAAGTGTTCTGTTATTCAGGAAGTGATGCATAAAACACAGATGGTTTAATCACATCCAGAAATGTGGAAAACGCAGCTTAACATTCCTTTGATGTGCCAGGGGAAAACAAAGCATGGTGGATCAGGGCGAACATCTCCATACATTGCCACTGTTAACAGATGACATCATACTTGCATTACACTACACAATTCCATGAAAACAATAACAATATGTTTTTAAAGAAACTAAAAGAAACAAAATCAAGAACAAAAGAACACACCAGGAACATAAAGTAAAACCAGGAAGACAAATTAGCAGCAGCTTGGCATATTTGGTAAAACCAACATCATAAAATGACATCTGATAATACTAAAAAGCATTTCAAGGTAAAACAGAACTCACAGTTTGAGAAAACATTTACATTTGGAAAAACAGAATATGTGTTTTCAATTTTGAAATCCGGTCAAGTGACATATTAAGGCAGAGGCACATCCAACCACCATCAGGCACAAGGCACCACCAGGATGAATGATGCAGGCAGTTGACTAGGAACTGAGGCTGAAAGCAATTAGCTCCTGAAATACGCTTTCTGTGACACTGGCAGTAGCACCAACAAAGAACATACCAGGCATGGTGCATATTAAAGGCACCCAAGGTCAGGATGCCGGCGTATTTGTAGAAGTTCCAGAAAGAGTGAAGTTCAAGAATGGTCCATTTTAGGCCATCCTCACTATATAAGGAGGTGACACAATGAGAGTTTTGAGTTAGTCAGTTTTTAGTTTTTTGTGTGTGTATGTGTGTGTGTGTGTGTGTGTGTGTGTGTGTGTCAGCTACGTGTATTGTGAGAGAACTGTCGCATTGAAAGGAAGCAGTCAATGAGTGTTGAGTAGTTGTATCATCAAAGTTAGCTGTTTGAGAGACAGAGAAAGTGAAGAAAAATAGAAAATTGTGTGTTAAGGATACGAGAAGAAAACAGTTGAGCTATAATATCATGAAGGACTGAAGACTGAGTAATGTCAGTAAAAGAGAACTGTTGTTGTGCATCAGATAGAAGAAAATATAGTAATAAAAAGTAATTGGACTGGACTCTTGTCGTTTTTGGCACATTTTCTAATAAAATAAGCGAAGCAGTCAAAAATCAGTTCAGTAATTAACTTAAATATTACTTTGATTACTTTTGCATACACAGATCACCTCTAACTGCAGATCAAGAGAGAATGAACCACTCTGTGTAGCTAATATGTTTTTTCTAGTAAATAATTTATGTCTAATTATTATTTATTTATGCCAACAAACTTACTGTTGGTGTTTTTAAACACACAAGCCGTGTGTGGGCAAAGTTCCAGTTCTACCTCTCATAATTTATGTCTATTTACAAAATATGAGATAAAATTAAGTATTCAGTTAAAACTATCTTCCTTTCTTAGAAGTTTGAAAACAGTGTTGTTATAATCAGTTTAATCTAAAAGGTGAGTCAATAACACTAAACAACACTTACATTTATAATTTTCCAGAACGCGTTTTGGAGGCTAACTTTCCTCCATTATCAACCAAACAATGACTGGTTTCAGCTGGCACCAGTAAACCATTACTCCATAAAAAAACCTGCTGAATTCAAACATCACAGATGGTATTCCACCTAACAAAAAATCCGGCATTTACCAAATTGAATGCACTGATTGTAATGAAGTATACATAGGAAAAAACAAAAGAAATTTAGAAATTAGATCCAAGGAACACATTAGGAACATCAAGAGCAAACAATTGGAAAAATCAGCAGTTGCCTTTCACTTTTGGACAAAAAATCACAACATAAAGCCAGAACTGAAACTCCTCAAACACATAACCGGAAAACAAGAGCTGTCCACATGGGAACAAATCTTCATTTTAAATAGAAACAGAGTATTTAATTTTGATATTCTCCAGAAAGATATTTTCAACAAGTTCCTTGAACCGTTACCAGAAGAAACATCGCCATTCACACCATGGAAACCCAATTATTGTCTGGTTGATAATGGAGGAAAGTTAGCCTCCAAAATGCGTTCCAGAGAATTATAAATGTAAGTGTTGTTTAGTGTTATTAATTAACTTACCTTTTAGATTAAATTCAATGAAAAACTGAAGCTATTAACAGTGAAGCAATATAAATCTACTGATATAACAAATAAGGGATTAAAAGAGTGGTGGCTAATAAAGGAAAGACTTGGGACCAGTTCAATAGACCAGCAAAGGATAGGATTGAGTTTAGAAAATGGATCCGAGGTAAACCCCTGATGCCACAATAGTGATAGAACAGGGAAGCTGAAGAAGATATAACAAATATTTAGAGGTTAAGCTTCACTTATCTTTTGTATATGGTATAAGTTGCTGAAATTAATCACAAACTCCAGTTTCGTAAGTCTTTACTTGGATATATTGAATTGGCTTTTTTGAGTCACTTTATTCATACTCACCTTCATTTATAAAATGTTGGAAAAAACTGGAATGTTTTTGAGATCATTCGATCTCATCCTTAGCCATTGGGTGCCTGAAGACAACTTCTTCCTCCACCACATCTCTGTTGCTATGGTCCTGTTGCCATCTGGTGTTAGAGGCACAAAGTTTTAACACTTTGTTCAATGCCGGGATTTCAAAATGTACAACTCTATTACAGTTTTTGATTATGTATATCTTTTTCCAAATGTATAGTTATATCGGTGAGTTAAGTGATTTTAACAATTTTATGTTATGGCTAGTGTTGCGGTCACCAATTAAAAAACGACGTGACACAGCAGACTTTTCTGTTTATTTCCGTTTTATGTTTCTCTGGTGTTCCTTTAGCCTGATTTACACATTTCTTTTACTTTTTCCTATGTAGCTTTTTTCACAGCTCTCACAGTTGATTTGATAAATTCTGGATTTTAAAGTTATGAGAATTGTAATTTTTAGTAGCGTGTTTAGCAGGTTTTACAGACTGAATTTCTTTTGAGGCACTAGTTTTATGTTTAATTTTTTGAAGGTGTGTTCAAACTTCCTAAAAGCCCAGGCCTGGTAGATGAATTTTCTATGATCTCAAAACGTTCCAGTTTTTTTCCAACATTTTATAAGTGAAAGTGAGTATAAATAAAGTGACTCAAAAAACCAGATTCAATATATGAGGAATACTTCACTGTTAATATTGCTTCTATTTTTAATATTTACTTTACTTGCATTTTCAATACACACTAATCATTAAAAGTAATCATTAATGTAAAGACTTGGGAAACAAATTTGTGATTAATTTCAACAACTTACACCATATACAAAAGGTAAGTGAAGCCTAGTCTACAAATAGTTGTTACATTAGTAGATTTAAAAATGGTGCTTGGCTGACCACCTGCTTCCAGGTCTTCACTCTTTCTGGTCCAGAGGTCTCTCTGCTGCCCGACAGGTGCCTGACCATAGTAAGCTTGTAAGTCTTAGGGGGTTTAAGTCTTACATAAGGGGAGGGTAATCAGGGGAAGAAGAAGAAGATTTAAAATTAGGCACTTTAAGAATGTTTGTTATACAGCCAACATGCAATTTCTGAGACTTACCAGCAGTATAATCATGGGCATGGAATGCTAAATGGCTAACATCATGATCGTCAAAGTGGCCATACATTTTGTCTATTTCCAGCTCATTAGGTTGTGGATTTGTAGCACTGTATACAATGTCTGGATGAAATTCGGAGAACGGCACTGGACTGAATACTTGCCATCCAGATATCGTGTTCATTCTTACCTGTAAGACACATTTTTGTACATGTTTCTCCTACAACTCAACATTTTATGGGGTATTGTTTGAAAACATCTGAAGGTTTTATGTCTAACACAATTCTATATATAGATATGTACCTCAAAATTAAAGATTAAAGGTCTATGTGTATAAAATGCTTAGGTATGATTTCTAGGTGTTTACTCCATAAAATAGATATTGAACTACTGGCACAATTGGATTTCTACCGCAGCCTAGAGATATATAAAAATTGAAATTTGAGAGCACAGTTGAGTATAATTATATTATGTTAAGTTATCATTTTGAGAGTATTTGTAATATCTTAACATTTACTGCCATCATGACAAATGTATTAGTACTTTGTCATAAATGCTAGAATCAGAAATTAAGAAACATTTTTATCCTGATGGTTTGTGAAATTTTCTTGTCAAAGAATTATTACAATTTTAATTTATAATACCCATAAAAAAGTTTTAACGGTTTTTATATTAGTCTTTATAGATGCAATGAAAGAGGGGGAAATGGTGGGAGGAAGAGTGAGAGAGGGAAGCATGAGGGAGGGGGAGATAATGTGTGTTTGAATTATTCCCTCCCATTATTTTGCCGTCTTGATGAAAATTGGTGATTTGTGCAAAAAATAAGATACAGATTTCAGAGGAATAACATTTTTGTTGTTGTTAGGTATCTCAGCTTCACCAATGTGTCCTGTGTAACGATCTAGCAGAAATGAACGAAGACCACTCGAAGACCTGTGAAGCATTAAGATCAGAAGAAACTACAGTTCAAAAGTATTGGAAAGCACAAATGCTAATGGCTTCATTGCCAGATACAAGGCACTAGAAAACAACAACATTTTTGTTGTAATACTTGTGTATTTTAAACATTTCAATAGCATGTGGATAATGTATGTTATGACAATAATGACACAGCTGCAACAAAAGGTGTAAAATGTTAATCACATTAGAGTTCTGTTCTCTATGTGATCTGCAAGAGGAAATGAACCAAGACCATCTTCAAATATGCCCGGTCACGCGCCCCATAATCAGTGAAAAATATTGAAGAGCAAGAGGATTAATGACTTCATTGTCAGAAATCCAGCAATAGCAAACACCA
This sequence comes from Tenodera sinensis, assembly GCA_030765045.1. Taxonomy (NCBI): domain Eukaryota; kingdom Metazoa; phylum Arthropoda; class Insecta; order Mantodea; family Mantidae; genus Tenodera; species Tenodera sinensis. The sequence goes on from CM060961.1 coordinate 186,812,904, forward strand.
ACAACAACAACATTAGAGGAAAGAAAGAAGTTTGCCAATTTGGAGCTACTGCCAATAGAGACCCAAGTGACACATGAAGATTTATTAAGACATTCCTTGATGCTTTTCTAATGAATATAAAATAAATATGCTATAAATATGAAAAACAAAGAAATATAACACCTGAGAGCAAAACATAATGAGAATAACGAATAATTATTATTAAAGAAATTGTAAAGCCATGCCTGTATTGTGCACCTGTGTTAGAACTAAAACACATGTTTGGAATTGGCTAAAACTGTCAATCAAGCTGGTCAAGCTTCCAATTACACTCCCTAACAGAAATGCTACATGCAACTGGTTGAGGAAGTGTAGTGGATTTATTATTTTTCAAGTTCACCACATCAACTGATGTCTGTCAAGTGCACACTTAGACATGTTGGACAAAGGGATTTTTCTCAGTTATTAAATATTGTGATGCCATTAGTGGCACCACATCAGAGATGCTCAAGGTCAAGCTGCCTTACATCACTATGCCACTTATATATACATGGCCGATGATAATGAGTGTAGCAGAACAAAATGTTTCCAGAATATCTGTGAAGCTTTGACTGCTGACTTAGGAATGAGAAGTGTTGGGAAAAGGTGAATTTCAAGAAAAATCCATGCTACATCATTCTCAAGTGCGGCAGTGAAAGAAGCGAGTTATTGTGATGGAATCATGAGTGTTGAATGAGACAGAGAGAGTGTGTGTGCACGCGCGCATGTGCGTGCGTGCGTGTGTGTTTGTGAGTGAGTGAGCATGCATGCAGGTGTGGGTATGGGTGCATTTGTGTGTTCGTGCAGGTGCATACGTTTGTGTGTGTGAGTGAGTGTGCGTGTGTGATCTCGGGTGTGTGCATGTGTGTGCAGTCGTTGAGAGAAAAGTGTGTGTCATCCGAGACAGTTTTGCAACATTTTATTGTTGTATAGGAGTTGTTGAGTGAAGCAGTTTTAGTGAGTGTGATCATCAGAAGCAGTTTGTGAGACAGAAAAAGACAGTGTAGTACGAGTCAAGGTTACGAGAAGAATAGCTGTGAGATGCAGGGTCACGACACATTGCAGATTGAGTTAACAATAAAACCGATTTGTATTTTTGTGCTTCAATTTTAGATGAGAAATAAAGTGATAGAAAAAGTAACTGGACATTGTCATTATGTCACACTTATATCAAAAGTGGGATCTGTCACACTGAAAGTGTCATTTGTTACAATTTTAATGCTTTATTTTCAGGAATGATGTATTCAATAAATAAATCATTGAAATAAACTTACTCTATTCAAATAATCCTGTCTCAACTGCATATTAGGATGGCACACCAAAATGAGAGACTCCGATGAAAATTTTCGTACCACTAGATCTGCAATTGCAAATTCCAGCACAGAAATGATTTCTGCATAAGGAATCTTAATGGACACCCAAGCAATTTTACTTCCATCCTTTTTATAACGATCAGATAAAGACAAAGCCATTTCTTTAATGGGAAGGAAAATATCATCCTTTGTGCCCTTGCCAGGTAAACTTGGTTCATAAAGTAGCACCTACAACAACAGAAAAACATTTAAGTACATATCCGTATGTATACATTTCTAATGGAGTAAATGCAAGAATTGTACTTACCAGCATGAGAAAAGTCTTATCATGTTTTTCCATACAAACTCTTGCATAGTTCTCCATGAACTTTACAGCCTCTAATTTATTTTCTGCTGTAATGGGCAATACTAAGTTAACTCGTACATTTTCTGTCACATAGGGCATAGGAACAACTTCTACTCTACCAAGAGGTTTACATATTTCCAACCTTTAAAGAAAAAGCAAATGCATATCAGCTTTGTTCATAATGATGAAGATACTAATTAAAATAACCATGACAATTGCAGCAATGCATTAGTCATGCACTAGTGCTAATAATATAGTAATAAATACAGATAAAACAGTTTATCTAAAATTTATAAATAAACAAATAAATAATACGAGGGCCGTTCAGAAAGTAACCTCCGATCGGTCACAGTGCAGGTAGTGGGGGGGAGTACCGACGCCATCTGTGCATTCATGCACTCAGCAGGTCAGTCGGCATCAAGCCGTGGTCGAGTGAATGTCGTACCTGCGCTAGTTTAGTGTTTGTGGCCGTTTGAAAAGTGTGCTGCAATAGAAAACCCCGCCAAATGTGAAGTGCGTGCTGTTATAAGGTTTTTTACAGCCAAAGGATATTCTGCAGCAGCTATTCATCGTGAGCTTTGTGCCATGTATGGACCAAGAGTTATGAGTGAAGGAGTGGTCCGTGAATGGGTACGTTTATTTAAAAGTGGACGAGAAAACGTTCATGATGAAGAGAGGAGTGGTAGACCATCATTGGTGATGGACGAACTCGTTCAGACAGTTGATGCAAAAGTTCGTGAAAACTGACGTTTCACAATGTCGGAGTTGTCTACTGATTTTCCACAGATTTCTAAGACTCTCTTGTACGAGATAGTGACAGCAAGATTGGGTTACCGTAAGTTCTGTGCACGATGGGTGCCCAAAATTCTTACCGACCACCACAAAACTCAAAGAATGGCCTCTGCATTAGACTTTCTGTCACGTTATGAGGACGAAGGTGAACCATTGTTAAACAGAATCGTGGCCGGGGACGAAACCTGGATTAAGTACGTGAACCCTGAGACAAAAGAACAATCAAAGATGTGGGCACATTCAAATTCGCCTACAAAACCAATAAAAGCCCGGCAAGATTTTTCTGCCCGAAAATTGATGGCAACGGTGTTTTGGGATGCAAAAGGGGTGTTGTTGGTTGAATTCATGGAATGTGGGACGACCATTAATCAAGACGTGTACTGTGAAACACTAAAAAAATTACGACGGGCTATACAGAACAAACGCCGTGGTATGCTGACTTCCGGTATCATTTTTTTGCACGATAACGCCCGTCCTCACTCTGCTCGCAGAACAACAGCCCTTCTTGAGTCCTTCAAGTGGGACGTTGTCAACCATCCACCTTACAGCCCAGATCTGGCGCCAAGCGATTATCACCTCTTCATGCATATGAAGAAATGGCTCGGGTCCCAGCGGTTTGATGACGACGAAGAGCTCAAAGATGCGGTCACAGGCTGGCTCCAGGCACAAGCGGGTGATTTTTATGCAGAAGGAATTTCAAAGCTTGTGAACAGATACGATAAGTGCCTCAATCGTTATGGAGACTATGTAGAAAAATAGTGCAAAGATGTAGTTGTAAGATGTATATATTAAAATATTTTTATTTAACTTGGTGAATTTTTTGCAATCAACCGGAGGTTACTTTCTGAACGGCCCTCGTAACTCTATTCCCACAATAAAGCTAAATAATATACAATTGCAATTAAAAGGTGAAACTAAATGTTTAGTTCTATGAATTCAAAATTATTTAAAATGGGAGACTCATGTAAATATTGGTTTTGGTGGTGGTGGTGGTGGTGGTGGTGGCGGCGGTGGTGGCGGTGGCGGTGGCGGTGGCGTTGGCGGTGGCGGTGGCGGTGGCGGTGGCGGTGGCAGTGGTGGTGGTGGTAGTGGTGGTGGTGGTGGTGGTGGTGGTGGTGGTGGTGGTGGTGGTGGCGGCGGTGGCAGTGGTGGCGGTGGCAGTGACGACGACCACGACGACAACGATGAAGATGATAATGCATTGGGCACTATTACAGTTAATAACAATCTAAATTTAAATACAGAAATACACAAGAAAGATACATCGCTTTTGGAAGCAAAACCCTTACTTTAAAACTGCATACAAATTACCCATGTAAGAATTGGACTCACATATACATAGATGGTTCTCTTTCTAACAATAAGGAAGAAGCTGGAGCTGGTGAGACTTGCAAGTTTTTATCTTTTTATAAAAATCTGACAAAAGATACTACTAATTTTGATGGTAAAATTGAAGCTATTTACACTGCCCTTCAAAACTTATTTACCTGGATACAGACTGCAACAATATTGTCATCTTATCCAATTCAAGAGCTGCAATTCAAGTAACAATGTCAATACCTTGTGCTAAGACTAAAAAAATTACGGAAACATAACATGTTTAACAAACAGGACTTCACAAATTGTTTTACAGTAGATTCCAGCACAGTGTGACATAACAGGAAATCAGAAAGCTGACATATTAGCAAAAAAGGGGTTGAAAGTTCAGCAAAAAGCAATAAATAAACTTTCCTATGAATCTATAAAAAGGATTATAAAAAACAAATTTGAACAAAAATATAAGTTAGTAGAACCTAATGACAATTTTTATTCACAAAACTTATGTAAGACAATGCCTTAGTTCCTGATTTACCCCACCAAACTGTTGTTGCTGTGCTATGGCTAATTACTGGACACAACTGCTTGGATAAAAATATTAATAAGATTGGAATATTGCCATTAGCAAATTGTTTATTGTGCTCTGAGCAAACTGAAATGAACATGAAGCATCAGGCAAAATGTATAGCTCTTCAAAATCACAAAGATATCACTTCTTGGAGGCTAGAAGGAGAATGGTTTGTTAACTTTGTTAACTCGATTATACACATCCATCCACACATGCATAAGCATGTACACACACTTTGTGTAGTAAGATTTTGTCTATCTCTTGCAGTTTACCAGTTATACAAAAGTCATCCAGAATGAAGGGGATTTCTGCAGATATACCCAGAAAATACAAGATGCACATTTACTTTGTTTGAAAATATCTTGTTGTTGTTAGCTAATGCTAGATTTCTGACAATGAAGTCATTAATCCTCTTGCTTTCCAATATTTTTCACTGATGATATTGAAGAGAGCAATAGCAGTAATAGTAACCACTTTTTAGAGAGTACCATATTTTTATGTTTTGGCAGTCACATCGCTCTCTCACAACCCCCAGAATGTCTGGAGGACCACACCTGTCGTTGGTTTACGGGTCTCACCGACCTGACCAGGAGAATTATCAAAATAAATTCACCGACCATATCCTCTGATCACCAATCAGAGCACGTATTACATGCCATGACAGGTCAGCATGTTAGGGGTTAAGATTTTATAGAGAAATGGAGAGGTTGGAAAAATAAAGACTCCCTAGCCCTCGGGAACCCTAATAGCATCAGGGTCGGAAGAGAACAAGAGATGACCAAGGTAAGGTCAGATAGAAAAGTTACAGTGAGGAGCAAAACACCAGTAAGTGGAAGTAATGTTCTGCTCAGCTTGGGTACCTTGTGGTCGCTATTCACATATCCCCTAGACGGAGACCCCTGAGTCATTTTACAGGAATGTGAGGTAGTGTAAAGCTAACTGACCCTCAAATTGAGCTAACCTCCAGTTGTTAGTGATACAAAAATTTGATTAACAAACTGGAATGAATATTGACTATATAAATTGCAGAGTGGAAAGTAGATTTTGTGCATTGGGAGGTCATTTTCTTGTATCTGACCAATGATATTTTTTCACCAGCACCAAATTCAATAGAGTAAACATTTTCTAAATGCAGAACCATTACTGTTTTCAGTGCCTCCAGCAAAAGCATCCTACCAAAGCATTCATTTACTAATAATGAATATTAAAGTTATTTGTTGTTCTTTATTGTCATTTGTCATCTACCATTTTCTGATGTTCTTTGTAATTTCAGTTATGTTTTTTCAAGTAATAACCAGTTTTGGTTGCATAGAAATAAAATTAAAAGGAGAGCTTGGAAGTTGAAAGCCCATAAATTACTTAAAAAGACCTTTAAAAACACTGAAAAGTATAAAAAAAAGTATGTAAAAGATAGAAAAAAAGGACATAAAGGGTTGTTCTAAATTCATTAATAATTTTAGTTTGAATTACATATTGAACATATTGTGACACTGAAGTTAGCGTGCAACAATGGACGGATGGGGTCAAGCTATTTCACACCACATGCTGGACCAGCAAGCAGATAGAGACGTTAAACGTTGGGCTGCCTCACCCACCTGCTGTGTGTAGGTGACCATAAACAATGAAGCAGCATAAACAAAAGGAATCAAGCACATTGGCATGGCTTCTAGCTGAGTTATCGTGGTGTGTGTGTTTGTGTGGAGTGTTTCTCAAAAGGTCATGTGACATCATCCCCACTATAAAAAGACAAGAAACAGTAGTAGTCAGTGTGTGTATGTGTCATCCTGGAATATATTTTGATTGTCGCAAGTGATTGTAACACCGTAGTTAAGCGCATAAGAGACAGAGAAAGTGAAGAAACACTCTGAAAGGACATAGCAAGGTTATGAAAAGAACTGTCGTGAGTTGTGATAGCAGGAAAGACTATAGACTGTGTTAACTGTGAGAAGAAAATTATGTATTTTGATAAAATTTTAGAGGATAATAAAGTGATAGAAAAGTAACGGGACCTAATTTTATTGTTTTATCACAATATTTATCTTTACTAATGGAATATTCATGCTAACTAAGTCATTACAAAGTTCTTTGTAAACTGGAAGCGACTTAGAACATTTACTAGCACTTTGTTCTAACAGAAGTTGTGATTTTCTTTTCTCTGCAGCCTGGGAGGTACTCACAAGTTTTTCATGTCCAATATGCTGCTGGACATGGAACTGCTTTTCTGCACTTACACTCCTCAATATTTGCAGAAAAGACTACTTCCATCAGTAGAAAATACCTCTGCTCAATATTCAGAAACAAGTTATTGCAAAAAAGAAATTTTACTAGGTTAGCTTTTAGGCATATTTATGGTCAGAATTTCTTCTACAAACTGTAAAATTGCAGACAAACATAGAGTGAATATAACCTACCCACTTCTACCCTCTGGTCAAGGTCTGCTGGTCGAAAATACTGGGATATATAGAGAAGGTTCAGTAGTTTCTTGCAGGATGTATACATTGCCTCTGCTGGTGTTTATAACATGAATACTGTGACACTGGGCTCAATGGAAAACAAAGGACTGTTGGGCAGGCTGCTTCATGCCACATGCCATGCCAGGCGGTCAAGCGGGCAAAGGCGTTCAAGGTCAGGCTGCCTCATGCAACTGTTTCTGTGTACGTGACTAACAACAATAGAAGTGGCAAAAAGGGCTTTCCCCTGAGTGTTCAAGAACAATCCAGTCACTTCACTAGCGGGTTGGGAGTTTGGGAAATGTCCATGTGATGTCATTTCCAGAACAGCAGCGAGTTAGAGTTTACAGTTGCAGAAATGAGTCGGTCAATGTGTCAGTGAGTGTGAGATAGCTGTGTGTGTGTGTGTGTGTCATCTGAAAAATACGCTTGCGTCATAAAGAAGATTCAACGAGCGTCAAGTGAGTGTAACACTGTAGTTAGTGTATGAGACACTGAAAGGACTAGTAAAGGTTACAAGAAGTAAAAGTTGAGAGTTCTGATAGCATGTAAGACTGTAGACTGTGTTAACGACAAGAAGAAAACTATTTGTGATAACATTTTAGAACACAACAATGTGATAGAAAAGTAACTGGACTGATTTTGTCATTTTGTCACAATACAATAGAAAAGGTCCTCCCAACTTTCTGTTCTAGCCAGTCATAGCAGTGGGTATTAGTTAAAAGAAATTGGAATTGAGGTTAGACTCGATTTGACTAGAAGAAGATAAATTGGAAAAAAAAAACAAAAAAAAAAAACAAAGCAGAGAGAGCTGTTAAATGAAACAAAAAGGCTGAAAAAGGACACAAACCAAAAAAGGTCAAATAAAATGTACTGTTTTCTGGGCTGTAATGACCCATAATGAACATATATTATTTGGGCCTTGTCTCCAGACACTAGAGAAAAAAAGGTTTTTCAACTTCCTAACCCTAATTAAAAGTAATGCTTTTGCTAAAAGAAGAAACACTTAATGAATCTTTGGTTTAATTTTTTCAATGTGCAATTACAGAGCGAGAGCTCTAACAACTGCTTTAGGTTACAGCAACTTTGAATAATTGATATGCACAATGTGGACCTAATATGCCATTCTTGGGAACAGGAATGATAAAGTTATAACTAGTTAGTCTTTCCCATCTCCAAGATCCAATAAAGCTTTCCATTAATTGTGAATGCTCACATTATAATTTTGTCATTCTCTTTCTGGTTATTCTAAACCAGCCTTAAAAGGTTCCAGTATTTTAATAAAGTCCTCAAATAATATTTATTTTAATCTTCAGAAACTACCAAATTTTATAGATTAAGTTTCTGGGTGCAATATTAGAGACTGTTGTATCTTAATTTGGTATTTTAATAAAAATTGTTAAGTCATTTTTGATAAAATAAGTTTTTTAAAAAACGTTCCATGTGAAGGGTAGCCAGGGGTGGAGGGAGATTTTTGTGAAAAACCTTTGTATCACATCCCTGGAAGATGATGAACTTAAACGCCAAGTATTTAATCAACTTTTCATTTTTGAGTTATGCTGTTTAGACACATACACCCGCACACACAAGCCTTTTTCTAAGAATGCTTCTTTTGGATTCAGCTTTTCTGTCTTTTCAGTGACATTTTGGTATGTGTCTGAGCTCAAGGTTATTTACAATTGCTGAGTACTCTTTTGTTTCAGATTAATCACTGGCCATGATTGTCTGTGAAAACACCTGCACAGAGTTGTAATTGCTTTCTCAACTTGTCCCTTGTATCCTCCACAAAAAGAGGTGGATCAGAACCACCTTCATATATATCCAATTCTTTCATCCAAACACACAAAACTTGGAAAATACTAGAGAGCAAGAGAACTAATGGCTACATTGCCAAATCCTCAGCATCAGCCCACAACAACATTGTTTTACACCTGTGGAGTCATGGGGAATGAAACTGCAGACTCACTTGCAAAGAAAGGCACAACAAAAAAACAAAAGTGTAAATTCAATTTATCATATTCCTCAATAAAACGCTTGATCATTAACAATTTTTCTCATTAATACCTCCAAGAAATATCAATGCCAAAGATAAAAAATGGACTACGCTACTTTCCAACCCAGATACAATCCCCCAGGGACCAAGGAAAACAGCATTTGCAGCCTTCCAACTATTGACAAATCACGACTGCTTACCAAGTCATCTCTACAGAATAAGTATCTCAGCTTCACCAATATGTGTCCTGTGTAACTATCCCACAGGAATGAATGAAGACCACCTGAAGACCTGTGAAGCATTAAGTTCAGAAGAAACTACAGTTCAAAAGTATTGGACAGTATGAATGCTAATGGCTTCATTGCTAGATGCAAGGCACTAAAAAACAACAACTTTACATTTGGCATTAGTCAATAACATTCCTTTACACTTTCTGTTACATAATTAAATCTTTGTTCCCCTGAATTTTCTGCCAGAAGAACTTCATTAAGTCCCTGGACCTCTATTTACAGGGTACCTTTAACATCTGAGCTCATATCAGCAACATTAAATTTACAAACAGGCCTAATGATCTAGTTGTCGATGGGCCCTTAAACCATATATTGGGCATGAGGAAGAGGGGTGACAGGAATGCAATCTGGTTCTCAAAACAGTTATTTGAAAATAAGGCAAAGTGTCGGTTCGTGTCCATATAACTATATTAAAGTCTTTGGTTTCTGTGATAGTTTTTGTGCTAGTGTTCCAAAATGCCTAAGAACAAATCTACCAAAAATGCATTAATAAGAACATGGATTTCAGATTTCCAGTCTTATACAACAGATGGGAAAATAATCTTCTATTGGGTCTGCAATAAAGAGGTAAGCTTTTTATTATATTTTCTGTCATTTTTATTATTCACACAAGACCATGTATGTTAACTAATATGATTAATTGTACTATATTGTTTTTACTTCTAACTGAAAATAATTTCAAATTTGTTTGATGCATTTTATTAAGTCCAATACTGGGGTCTAACAATGCAACTGATCAATTCAATACTAATTTTGTAAAAGACAATTTTTTTTTAAGTTATACTAATTTTTACGTAAATTACATTGGTTATTCATTTACATTTTAATTATTTTAACAAAATATCATTTAACAACATTAAAATATATTCTTCTATTTAAGGTTTCTGCTGAAAAAATGAGTCACTTGGTACATGAGAAAATTTCAATGTACCAAGGAAATTCTAAAAAGAAAGATTCTCAGAAGCAAACTTTACTTGCAGAGCCCATGTCCTCAAAACTAAAACTTCAGTTCTATTCTGACATGTGTAAAGCATTCGCTGCAGCCAACATTCCTTGGAATGTAGTTGAAAATACAACAATGGAGTCATTTTTAGAAAACTATTGCAGAGAAAGAGTACCCTCCGAATTGACACTTTGAAAAAATTATCTTGAGATGGTGTATGAATCACAGTTGAATGAAATAAGATCACAAATAGGAGATTCCTACATCTGGATTTCCGTAGATGAAACCACAGATGCCCTGGGGTGAAGTATATCACATTTAACTGTAGGGAAATTAGATGAAGAAAATTATGGAAATTCGCATTTGATTTGTTCGGAGGTGTTGGAGAACACTAATTCTCAATCAGTTGCCTACTTCGTAAACTCTGGACTAAAAGTACTATATCCAAATGGTGTAAAGGATGAAAGGATGCTGTTACTGTACACTGATGCAGCACCATATATAACAGCAGCTGGGAAACTTTTAAAGGTATTTTTCCAGAATTTAACACATGTTACTTGTCTGGCTCATGCACTTCGAGTAGCAGAGGAGGTTTGAAACCAGTTCCCCAAAATCTATCTCCGTAAAGGAAGAATTGGTAGTTTTCAAAGAAAGATGTCCTAATCTGTCTTTGCCACAAGCACCTATTTTGCTGCAGACTGTGAAGTATTACAGTAAGAACAATGGCAGTGTTAAGAGGTTGTAAATAGTTTTTTGGAAGAAGAATCTCAGTGTATTAAGATTTCCCAGAATGTCCTACGAGACAAAGGTATGAGACAGGATCTGTCATATATTTGCACTAATTTCACATTTTTAACAGATACTATAGAGCAATTAGAATCATACAAGAGCAGAAAGTCAGTTAAACAAAGCTGTCAGTGAGGCTGGGAAAACTGTTTCCAAAAAACTGCAATGGTACTCGCCAAAAATCTTGGATATATGGTTCTGAAAGGAGTATCAGATATTTTAAGCAGACTTGAGGCAGATCTCCCTACAGGATTTAATCCAAATATGGTTTCTCTTTTCAAATAAGTTTCAGTCACCACCGCAGACGTTTAGAGATCTTTTTCAGCATTTAAGCTAATTCTGACCAACAAAAGACATAAACTTACTCCAGATCATCTGGAAATGCTTGTTATTTATTGAGAACAAAATTAAGGCAAAAAGTGAAATTGAAGAATCTGTCATTTAAAAAATAACAATGTTGCATTCAGTTTTAAAATTCATGTAGGACAATTTTATCCTCTATATTTTAATTAACTGACAGTGACATGGTCTTTTTTTTTTATAGAATGATTGTTCGATTACTGTACTATCTATCCTACTGTGTGTTTTTAAATAAAACATTAATCACTGTGTTTTGTGTGGTGTGATGCATAAAGTTTGTTTATTCATTGTGCCTATTAAAGACCTATCTCACTACTTTTTGGGACCTTTTTAGGTGCCTAAAATCACATTTTTTACACCTAAAGATCAGAAGTCTACTCGTAGTACTCTAAGTATTAATCACTAGATTTTATTATTTTTGAATTTTAATTCTTGCAGTAAAATACAAATGGAAATTCAGGAGACTGCTGTTCTGAAGGGATGAGGAGGGAGACCGAATTCCTGCCAATCATCTTTCTGCATCACTGTACTACATTCAGTTACTCCTTAAGGTCATAGATCATATATGGCGGAGGATAGAGTGAGTCAGTAGTGGGGTTTACGGGCCCGTCGACAACTAGGTCATTAGGGCCCGAAGTCCAAAATAAAAACAATCAAAGAAATAAAACCTCACCCCTTTAAAGCTAAAAAGTGAAAGTTAAAATACCTAAAAAATGAACGCTAAAGCCGCTAAAAAGAGAGCTAAAACAGGTAAACAAAGGAAAATTAAAAACCGATAAAAACTTACATTATGAAAAACGTAAACTGGTTACACTGTTAAAAAAGGTAAAAACACAAGTAAAACATCCTAAAAGTATATTTCCACCAAGATAACAGAAATCTTACACTTGCTTACCAAAATCGATACGTGCAACAAACCGCAGTACTGTATTTACAGCTACTGGGTCGTTGCCTAACACGGTGCACAGTGTAAGACCCAGGCCAAAGGACTGGCGCTCACGAGCATACCGCGGACAATCAGTAAGGACATGTGCAACAGAGAGTGGGACATTGCACGTCGCACAGACAGGCTTCGGATCACTGCGCAAAAGGTGTGCATGCGTGGCTCGAGTGTGGCCTATCCTCAGGCGGGTTAACGGAGGATAGAGATGATGATAATTCTTCTTTAATTGTTAGTGTGAACATAAGAAAATACTTCTGGCATTTGAAAATAGTTAAAGATTTTGACAGCATTCTATGAAAATGTTCTATTCTAAATAAACAATTTTTTTCCTTTGTTACACTGGTTCAGGTGCATTTTTATGAACTCGTTTCAAATGGTTAAGTAGTATAAATTTTCTGCTTCTATAGTCATAGGAGAGAAAGGTATGTGTGCTTAACAAACTTACCTAAACAGGAAACAATTACGCTCAAACATAATATACTGATAAAGAACCCAACTAAATAAGCTTAGAAATATCAGTTTCTGATAGAAAAGAAAACAACTAATAACAAGTTCCTGAACCTTTAATTAAATTAACGCTTTGCTCAATTTGTAACACACAAACATCACTAACTTAATACTGAATCAGAATATGAATGAAAGTTAAGTAATGCATACATGTTAGAAATTAACTCAAAAGTTATATTATTAATGACATAACTGTAACCAACTGTAACCCCACAATCTAATCTTTGTGTGAATTAGGGGATAATAGTTCTGTTACCTTTTATGTATTTCTTTGCCAGTAGTCATATCCCTAAATGCTAAATCCAAGCGATAATCCATTCCACGTGCTGGGTCAAATCTTCTGTAGCCATTTACCAAGCGCCGATATTGTAGACGTTCACCATATTCATTCTCTACGTATTTAATACTTGCATTTAATATGTACTGTTAACAAAATTAATTTTATCATTAGTACAAGTTTATTATGCTTGAACAAGATTAAATGAACAATTCAATGAAAAACTGAAGCTGTTAACAGTGAAGCAACACAAACTTTAAATAACAAATTATTTAGAGACTAAAACGTTCACCTATCTTAATATTTATCTTAATATTTTTGCAACAAATGTTAAGATAAGTGAAGCATTTAGTCTCTAAATAATTTTTTATTTAAGATTAAATGAACAAATTCATGCCAAGAAATAACACCTTCAGTATAACGACAATAATTACATTTTCAATTGTATTTTATTCTCCCAAGGTGGTGGTGACAATGGTAGAGATGATGGTTGTGGCTATTATCAGCTATCACTATGGCAATTCAGATGGCAATTATTTTATTAGTACTGTTTAATGCTCATTCTCATTGTATACAGCACTACAGCCAGTGGATACTTATGTTATATGCAATGAGATTATATTTGGAAAAGGAAGATATGGAAGGAAACATACCAGACCTAAGTTTAGGCTACTTCGCCAGCATTTGCCAGTTAGGAGAACTGAGGAAAATCTGAAAAGAAACTTAGTCAGGGAGAATGCTCATGGCCAGATTTGAACTGCAGACCTCTTAAATGCAAGCATTAAAACTGGTTCACAAAAACCAATAACGGTATTGATAACCAGAATGAGAAACTTGAAATACATGTATTCAAATGGGAGTGTTAACTACGGACGGAAGCTTTCCTGGGCCCCGGAAACAAGAAAGAAGACTTGGCCAAATTTTAACTTTCTGTTTCCATTACTGGGCATGACATGTTAGATTCATATTGTGTGCATTAGACTTTTTGCTGCAGAAATTATTCAAGATAGCTGTACTGTGAAACAGCCACTAGAGCTCTCTCTAGTCACAGCTAGAAAAAATATAATTGGTTAGAAAAAATGAATTCCCAACATGCAATATCAGCCTCCATTTTCTGGTATCTTGTCATTCTTGTTGCTGTGTTGTTGTAAACCAAAATATGCTGCCTTGCTTCCTGTTGCTGTTGTCATCATGGTTCCTAATGCCAGATGGTTGTGAACCAGCCTCTACTTGTTTCTGCAAAGACTGTGTAGGTGGTGGTGACAGTGGCATTGGCGATGGTGGCGATCTAAGATAATTGAAGGATCAAGTGTGCCAGAAAAATTAAGAGTTTTCTTGCAATAGACATGCTTGTACAAATGAATAAAAGAGTGGATCATAATAAATGAATGTTGAGGCAGGATGGTGAACTTTGAAATGGATGCACTGCTGTATATTTTGCATTAAAATGTTACAGTAGTTAACAATCATAGCCTTCATCAAAAAGGCAAGGAAAACACAAGAGGGCACTTTAAACTATTAAACTTTCTTGCACATGCACTACCACAGCTGGACAAAGCTTAAGTAAGGTTTAAGTCGCCTAACAGACATTTTTTAACTTCATATCGATTTCCACATAGACAAGACCAGAAAATTTATACTCCTAAGCAGGGTGCGAAATCATTAAAAATTGGTGGGGGAAAGCATTTCAGTAGTGTATGTTTCACTGTTTGTCTTGTTATATAAACCACCCCCTGGGATATTTTAGTGGGGGGAAATTCTGGGCATAGAATCAATGGGGGGGGGGGGGGGGGGGGGAGGAATACTACCCATCTCCCCTGGGATTTTGCTCCCTGCTCCTAAGTTTGAAAACAGTTATTCTTGTACCAAGATACTATTAGTAATAATAATAAGTTTTTCCAGGGAAGGCCATGCCTTGGTTGTGTTGTTGTTGCCAACGTTTCACCCTACTATGTAGAGCTTCTTCAGGGCTAATGCTTTCTTTGGCAGCACCACGCCAGAAGACACTGTGTGATAAGGGATTCTATTCAGGCAATCATATTCAGCAAAAAACAAATGTTTTCACCTGGAAATATAACAGTACGGCAGAAGATGACATTAAATAGGTTCCATTAATTTACAGGGGTGGCTAATGGGGTAGTGCCTCCTTGCCATGGCACTACCTTAAAACAAGGATGAAATACGTATTTTAAATTCTTTGTATATTCCATAGTTATACAAAGAGTGCAGTCATGCTTATTACTTTTCAAGATGCAATGAAAAATGAAATATCTGCCAGGATATTGCCAGCATTTCTCAATGTGAACTAGAGCGAGTGATGGATAGTTTCCTAAAGAGGTGCCAAAAATGTATGGACGACGGTGGCCAGTTTTAGCATCTCCTTTTGTAAAGGTGGTAAGTCTTTAAAAATGTATGGTTTCATCTACACCTTTCTATGATAGTGACAGATAGCAATGAGCGCAAGGATGCAAATAAGCAAAACATAGCATAACTGGTTTGTAAGCTTTTTGTTCTCCCGTTAGAAAGGAATAAGATTTATAAGAATAGTTTATACACAAGAGAAAAAGTCATGTGAGTGCAACATATCAGATTTTTCTACTATAGCTGTATAAACTGTCTCAAGTAACTTGAACAAGCATGCGTACAAAGCAAGGCTTACACCACCTTGATGATATGCAGTAAGCTGTGCTGAATAGTACAGGTTAATTTTTAGAGGGAAGCAGGTTGTAGGATTTAATGTCCCCATTCTTACTGCATATGGCACCATAGGTGTTGGACACTGATAAAATGAATTGAACAGTTCAAATCTGATACTATATATGCTAATAATAAAAATCAAATCAAATCTATAATTACATACCATGGCTCCTGGAAGTTACTCCACAATGTATGACTCAAACTTTATATATACCCCTATATTAGCAGACAATCTAATAATAACTGCAATAATTGTTGCATTCCTTTAACAATGTTAGTAACTATCAGATAACTACTATAGGAGTTTTCACGTTATGAAGGCACAATGGCTCTTATGGAGAATCCGCGCAGCGTTGCCACATATGTTGTGCCAATGTGATTACCGCGGAATGCTAGTTGATTCTTGAACCACTGTTCAAATAGATCGCTGTCCATTTCATCATGATAATCAACAGTACCTTTTTTTGCCAAGAAAACAAGTTTTGCACCCTGTACAAATCGTACCATCGACATGCAATATTCCAAATCGTGGTCTGCGAGCAGTAGGTGATTTAAGACCAGAGGATAACCCGGCCAAAAGCGCTTATTTAGGAGTTTTTATAGTCCTATCCTTCCAAACTTTTGATACAGTGTGCCCTGCATTTACCCAACTTTCATCAAGGTACACAATTTTCCTTACCTCTCTGCTGAATTGTTTTATTTTCCGTAAATAGGAATGTGGCCGCACTATAATATCATTTGTCTCAATCATATCATTTATTTCCTCTCTTTTCAAAATCTCATTTGCTTCCCTAAGCTAAAAAAGTTTGAATATTTAAAATTTGGCAAGTCCTCATCCTCACTGACTTTTTTCAACACGGTCAGAATTGTAGGGGGAATACTTTGAAATATAAATTCATTAAATTTGTGCCATATTTGCGTTCAAAATCATTATATTTTATCTTTCTGCTGGTTTTGTATGTATGCCGCGGTGTAGCGATGGGACCCTTTTTACATTCTTTTCTTAATATAAAAAATGCTGGCCTACTTGCACCAGTCGCCTTATGAAGTTCACTAGCAATAAACGAGTCACTGTGTTAGGGGTTCTTTTTCTTTCAATAATCATACCCTCTAAGAATTGTTTTTCGCTCACCACCTTTAATAATTTCGCCCTTTTTCCTGCGATCCATTCCGCACTGATCACTTAATGCACATGATTACCAGAGAACTTGTAAAACTCGCTCGCACCTCAGATTCCCAAAACCTATTGAAAACCTCCGCTGAAGTACCATGTCTTATCGGCCCTTCAACTGTCACACCACATCTGGTTTTCATCATCTCCAAGACACGAAGACCAGGTTTCGTTCGTGCCGCAAACATTTGCCTTTAAATGGTTATTCTTGGATACTTTGCTACTGGAGACATTCTATATGTATATAAAAATAATTTTGTTATTTCCTTGACAACTTTGTGGCTGGAAGTTTTTCATGGACCCACAGAACGAGAATTAGCCAGTGACGATATTTTCCACTGTATAAACGAAGAATCTTAACACTTTGCTTTAAACTTTATTTTTTTTAAAAAAATATGTTTGGACATATTGACATAATCTAAATACCAACATGGCCTATAAAAGTAAGCGAATAATCCAGACTTTTTTTGCACTGCAATTATTTCAGTTTAAAACCATGTTTTGACGTTCGGAGCGAGAAATATGTTAAAAAATCTGCTTTCAACAAAATTTTAGATTTTATTATTTTAAAAAAATATGTTGTTGTTGTTGTTGTTGTTTTCTAGTGCCTTGCATCTGGCAATGAAGCCATTAGCATTCGTGCTTTCCAATACTTTTGAACTGTAGTTTCTTCTGATCTTAATGCTTCACAGGTCTTCAAGTGGTCTTCATTCATTTCTGCTGGATCGTTACACAGGACACATATTGGTGATGCTGAGATACCTATTCTGTAGAGATGACTTGCTAAGCAGTCGTGATTTGTCAATAGTCGGAAGGCTGCAACCGCTTTTAAAAAAATATACAATTATATAAAAGGTTTATCGTGCATACCGTAGTATTCTTCGACACATCTCACACCGAAATGCATGTTCATACTTTTATCTTAGTCGCATTTGAAAACACGCACATTTGGCAACAATGCACGTGATTCTTCCATAAGAATAGCATGGTCCATAAGAGCCCGTTGTGCCTTCAAGACGTGAAAATTCCTAGAGTGTTGTCCATGTGCTGAAGTTTTGTCTTGCAAAGCTTTTTGATGTAAGTGAAACTGTATTTACTTAAATGGTGGTCAGTCTTAGAAACAAAATCCAGCATGTGTCCATTCAATCCAGCATGTGTTCTAATAAGTAGGAGGGACATTTCATAAATAATGTACAGGTTGGTATTACTGTGGATTGGATGATGCAGCAACAATGAAAAGTACATCAAATGCAGTTGATACCTTGAGGAAGAAACACACGTTTTTGTTTCTTTGCATTCTAACATAAAATTGGGGAGAGGTAGAAATAGACCCTACAGGGGTCTTGGCTACTGTGACTGCTGAAGACTAGAGGTCGTACATCATGATCAAAACTTTACGCAGCAAAAACCTGACAGAAATCCACAGTGCATTAAGTGAAGTTTGTGGTGAGTTTATGGTGGACCATGGTACACTTTCACGTTGGGTAAATAATTTTTGTTGTGGTCATGTGAGCATAGACGATAATCCAAGATCTGGAAGGCCAAAAATGACAACAGATGAATGAAGTGTGAAGTTTGTGGCAAATGCTCTTGAAAAACATTGCCGTGTAACTTGTGAGGAACTCTCGGAAGCCACAGAAATACCTCCAACATCAGTATTCTGTATTCTGACAAATGCTTTGAAGAAGAGAAAAATTTCTGCAAGATCAGTCCCACAATGTTTGAGTGCTGAAGAGAAGCACAAACACCTGGACATTGCAACCTTGCCCAAACAATGATTTGATGATGAAGGTCAAGGATTCCTGTGTCAAATTGTTGCTATTGATGAAATGTGGTTTATAGAGTTTGAACTGGAGTTGAAATCACAGTCCAATGAGTAGAGAGCTTCTGATTCTGCACATCCAAAAAAATGTTGACACGCTCGATCAAAGCTCAAGCAAAGATGATTATTGCTTATGATCACCAAGTAATCATCATGACAGATACAGTCCCATGTGGAACAAGTGTCGCAGCAGTGTATTATAGTAATTTTATTCAAAATCTGTGCAAAAAAATGCACAAAACCCAACCTCAGTTACTCTAGGCTGGGCCACTCATTCTCTATGACAATGCTCGCTTGCATATTAGCAATGTGTAGTCCAAAAACTGTGTGAATATGGATGGGAAATGTTGCTGCATCCTCCTTGCAGTCCGGACATGAGTCCACTGATTTTGACTTGTTTCTGAAGTTGAAAAGACCTATGCGTGAACGTTGTTATTTTTCTCTGGAAGAATTTTCTACCACTGTTACCCAAGCCACTCGACAGATGAACAGAAGTGGTGTCCTGGATTGAAAATACAGATTCTGAGACATGGGATTCAGTCACAGAGAAGCGGGGAGACTATATTGAAGGACTGTAAAGAGACAGTGAAAAAAAAAAAAATAAATAAATAAATTAAGTAAAACAAATTAGCATGCATTATTTATGAAATGTACCTTGTATATTATAATCATATCATGAATTAAGGTTAAATTTTTATTAAGTCTATTAGAAAGAATTTACAGCAGCTCAGTTACCAATTATGCAAAAGAGAAGTGAAGGTAGGAAAGCAAAAGTAATGTATACAAGTGATTGAGTTACATACTCAAGTATACTCTTTATATATAATGTAATACAGTATGCAATGCCTGCACTGAAGGCAACTGTTGATGAGTGCATACATATTTTTACTGCTGTGGACTTACCTGAATATCCTCCCTGTCTGCCTTGTGCAGTTTCTTGACTACAGAGAAATCTGAACTCAGAAACATTTCTGTTTCCGTAAAATAGTCCCAACGTAACACATCAAATCTTGTTAATGGAAGATTGCCTGGAGGAGAACCAATGGGCCATGAGGTGCTGGCACGACCACCAGGAGTCATATTGGACATACTAATCAATGAAGAGCGTAATGCTGCTATCTCCTGCTTGTTATGAATCAGCATTTCCTGTAATAATAAACCATCTAAATATTTTATAGGTAGTAACAGGAATAGTAATAATGATAATAAAAATAAATAAATACATGCACAGATGTTAGACAAGTGTTTACGATGATAATCTGATGATAAGGTCATCATCGTCGTCATCATCATTTCTAATGCCTACTGAAATAAATTTCTGTACATTTCTATGCAATCTGCGTTATAATAGACTTACCTTGCAGAAATACAGATGTAACTTGTATATAATATTGGGCTGTGGCACAGGATAAAAGCTTATTGCTGATTCAAATTTCAAATCACTCCCCAATGTTTGTAAATCTTCTTCCATGTTGAAAGTTCTATTTAAGGTGTAACTTGGCAGTCTCTGTCCCTATAACAGTTTTTGGTTCTTTACTTTTCAGAAAAGCTCTTAAGACTAGTTTACATTAGGTACAATACACTGCAGATTTCTTCTTCAGCCCATTCTGCTTTACTAATTTTGTAGAACTAATTTTGTAGAGTACAAAGCTAGTGGTTTTACAGAGAAGAGCTTAAAATAATTATGAACATTATATACTGGTATTCTCATGCTGCTGTAATTACTTAAAACCACACCCAGTGGATAAGATACATAGCTCTCTTCTCTTACATCATCCGTGCACACAAGGAAATGAGGAAGCCAGATAGTGCTAGCATCCAAAGAGGAATGAATGCAATTAAATTAACATTAGAAATACAATATGGAGGAAGAGAGGTAGGGAGGGAGGGAGGGAGGGAGGGAGTGAGGGAGTGAGTGAGTGAGTGAGTGAGTGAGTGAGTGAGTGAGTGAGTGAGTGAGTGAGTGAGTGAGTGAGTGAACGAGTGATGAGTGGGGTTTAAGTGCTCATTGACAACTAGGTCGTTTGGGCCTGGTAAAATATGAAGTGGCCCGGGTTCGAACCCAGGCAACCACATGTGGGATTCATGGTGGACGAAGTGGTACTGGGTCGGGCTTCCTCCAGGTTCTCTGGTTTCCCCTGCCATCTCATTCCACCGGTGCTCCATCTTCATTCCATGTATCACCAGTGTCACGGCCTGCGGTGCCGTAGTAGTAAAAGCAGGCGTTAAACACTACAAAAAAAAGTATGAATATGCATAAAAATCTCTACCGGTCATGTTAAACAAAACTATCAGCTACATATGTTATAAGGAAATTATCTACATATTTGATTGTTGATTTATTAAAACATGCTTATTATGGATTGATACACAGCCATATTAATCATTGAAGTGAAATTTGGAGAGGTGCTGATATCATCAAATTGAATAGTAATACTTGTTTTTCGAAAAATGACCTTGAGAATAGGTATATATAAGATAGGAAGGAAAGTATCATTTAAAACTAAAAATATAATAACAGTGATCTCTCCATACAGAGTGTAACAAAAAGGTATGCCAAAACTTTGGGAAAACATTTCTTGCATATAGAGGATAAAAAAATGTTATATGCACATAGGTCTAAAAATTGTTTATTTTCGTGGTAGAGCTCTTTCTCTATAACTCTGTTTATACGGTGAGATGTGTAATACATAGCTGTCCTGTGACCATAACCCCACAACAGAATAGAACTGTTTAATTGGACAGTAGTAAACGTTTGCTTTTACATCTAGTTAAATCCGGTGGAGGTGATGTGGTCATTGTGCTGCAGTACAGTACTGTCTTGTTGCAAGATACTCTATTACCAATAAGACGAGGCATGTACTTCATGCATGATGGAGTTCCTCCTCATTTCAGAGGTGGACCAATTCCATAGCTTCCGCGTTCACCTGACTTGAACCCACTAAATTTTTATTTGTGAGGACATTTGAAATATCTTGTTTATGCAACTCCAGTTGCCGATTACAGGCTCTTCGTATTGTGGAAGGCTGCCAAACAATACAAAATTCTCCAGGCCTAATTCAGCACATTAGGGAAGTTCATGCAATGGCAGGTTGAGGGATGCATTGGAGCTAATGGAGACCATTTTGAACATGTGCTGTGACTTCCTGTTTCCCCATAGTTCTCTCATCAAGTATTCTTGCATGGGATTCAGCTGTAAAAAAGTGATCTAAGAAGGAAATAATTTCTGAAGCTATGTTCATGTAACATCTTTTTACCCTCTATCTGCAAGAAACATTTTCACAAATTTTTGACATACCTTTTTGTTACACTCTGTATGCACTTAAGGTTATTTTATTAGTTCTAGATATAAAATGTGACTTAACTCCTAAGAGTGGCTATCAGAATTATAATGTAAGAAATAAGGATAATTTCTTTAAAATATCTTTTACAAAGAAAGCCCTGAAAAGGATTCTATCATAATAATTATTGGTGATATGTTGCACAATAAACTCACACCATAATTAAAAATACTAAGAATGAAGCAGTTTAAACCGCATTATAGAAATACTGAGTTGAAAGATGTTTATATAGAATAGACAAGTTATAAAATTCAAGTTAAAGTTTTATTCTATATATAAATGTATCACAATTCTCGTACACGTGCAACATTTTGATAGACCTCGATGAAGCTTGCAACACTGTATGATGTCTATAAGCAAATAAACTCAAGCTTAACCTATGCTTAGTGAGCTCTCTAACAGCTCACAGAATTAAGTATTCATAGTTCCAATTACCAAGCAGGAGACTCAGGCTTGATTGGCAATTGAGAACATCGTTAAACAACAAAATAAGTTATTTTTTAAATTCACCTCTAGTGAAAGCCTTTTATCCTAATATGATCTACCTAACTGTTTACTCCATGTATTAAATAGAATTGGACACGTCCTCATTCCCAGATCTGAAAATGCAAAAATGCAATGAAAATCTCCCATATGGCACATGAGAAAACTGATAGGCATCTACCATCTACCTCTCAATATTGCAGAATTTAACAAAGAAAAAGATACAATAATCTACAGAACAGCAGAAAACAATGGTTTCAAAAGTAAATCAATATAAAAAGATTCAAAAGGCACAAAAACTGAAGAAACTGCAAGAAACCACTAAACTGTCAGCAGAAAAAGAAAAATGCACATACATAAAGTTGACACCATCACATAACACATGCCCAGTTCCAGAAAACAGTCAAAGAGCGCAGCATATTCTGACAATCACTACTTGCAACTCATCATCAGCTATAGGTCGTGAGGTGAGACATGAGCAAATCCCTTGGATGCACAGTGGCACTCTTCACCCGAAAGACTGATGGTGAGGGAAGTTGCACAAACATGTATGTGCAGAAGTCATAACGTTTCTGTCCACGAAGGAGCCAGCATAGCTTTAGTGCATATTGCTAATGACATTATGTATGTATAAAAATTAGCTTTATAATGAACAAAGCGATTTCGATATAACTATGGCCATGTGCCAACAATAACTTTCATGTGAACTGCAATTGTTTCACCTGTGCGCTGTTGTACTGTTTCGATGCGTCTATTCCCCTTCTCTCAGCCGTTGTAGAGAGGGGGGTAGGAAAGCGGCTTCCCCTGTGTGCAAGAATTACCTCACAACCTATACCTTGAATCAAATCCCCTCCAACCTCTTAAAACTACTTTTGATTGCATCCATGCAAATCCTTCCCTCTCAAATTTATCACAATAATCATATTTCTTTCCTCTCCCAATCATTTTTAATCATTAATTGGTGGAATATTAAAAGTCTATTGAGAAAAGGAATTAACACAGTGTGCATCAAATATACTGTATGAAATGTGACCACGTTGACAATGGAAAAAAATAAAAATAAAAAATTGTGACTTAGAAATAAAGAGTGTACCAAGTTTTTAGAAATGCTAAATATATGCATATTGGTTAATCAGATGTAACATTTATTTTTGATCTTCTAATCATGAGGTTAGAAAATATAGAAGAGGATGGAGACAGGAGAGATTGGGCTTCGATAGTCAGGCAGGCTCGGGCCCTAAAAGGCTGTAACGCCATGAAGTAAAGTAAGTAAAGTAATCATGAAGTATCTCAGAAGTAAGAACTACTAACACATTTAAATGTATTTACAGAAATATTTATTTATGAGAAATTCATATTATCAAAAAAGAATAAGACATGTGCACATGACAAATTTTTAAATACGAGGGCGAGTCAAACGAAAACCAGAAAACTGCTATAGATAATCTAAAACTTCTCTTATTACGATCAGACCTGGTACGCATGCACATGGACTCTCCCACCATCAATTAGCATTGTCCCACAACCCCATGTGACCCAGCAGCGTGATACAGGAGTTTCCGATATGGTGGCACCTCTGCTGGAGTGCACCAAAGAAAAGCAGCATGGAGTGATCTGTTTCCTATGCAGTGCAGGCATGAAACCACTAGAAATACATTGATGCATGTTGGCACAGTATGTTTATCGTAGACTTAAGTGTACAAATTTCAGCAGTGGCACAACAACTTTGGTTGACACGCCAAGGCCAGGCCAGGCACATCGTGTTGTGATTGTGACAGCTGAGGCAATTGCAGTGGCAGAGGAGATGATTCTGCTGGACAGATGGACCACCGTCAATGTCATAACAGGTGAGTCATACTTCTGTGTTCAACATATTGTCCATGATTAGTTGAAGTACCGGAAAGTGGCTGCAAGATAGGTACCTCATCGACTGACTCCCGAAATGAAGGAAAGCTGAGTTGATGCCTGTCAGGAGGTGCTGCATTGCTATGAATTTGAAGCGGACTGTGACTGGAGGCATTACCAGCCAGAGACCAAATGGAATGACGGCACCCATCATCGCCAAAGCTAAAAGGTTTCGCAGCCAGCCAGCCATCAGCACAGAAGGTCATGCTGACCTTACTCTGGGACCACAAAGGTCCATAGTCATTTCATGGAAAAGGGCAAGACAGTAATCAGTGCCACCTATAGTGAATTGATGCATGACATTCTGAAACCTGCTATATGCACCAAGTGCCATGGACTCCTCTCAACAGACATTCTCATCCAGCATGACATTACATGACCTCATACAGATCATGCGACCTTGGTGGCTATCAAGGACTTGCCTCTGGAGTGCCTCTCCCATCCTATTTACTCCTCTGACCTTGAGCCCTCTTGACTTCCACATCTTTGACCCACTAAAGGACTGCTAGGTGGCAACAAGTTCGCAACCAACACAGAGGTGAAATAGATGGTGCATGAGTGACTACGTGCACAGCCTAAATATTTTCTTTTTCCCAAGGCATACATGCCCTCCTGACTCGGTAGTGGAAATGTATCGAAAAGCTAGGGGACTACATTGAAAAATAGTATACTTGTTTCAACTATCTGTAATACAGAAGCTGTAAAAGAATATTTCCGGTTTTCATTTGACTCACCCTTGTACTGATTCTAAAAATATGTTTAGCTTACAATAAATGGTGAATAGTTTATCCAGCAGCATGTAATAAACCAATGAAAAGTAAATGAGTGGTGATGTCAATGAAAACTAACGAGAATGACCTGGCATTATTTTTCAAAAAAATAAGTGAAACTGTAAGTTGCATATCTAAGAGATTAGATACTTGCATTAACGGGAGGTAGATTACTCGTGATTCGTTGCCATTGCTGACATTCTGCTCTAATAGTTAGATGCAGAATGCAAACCACAAAGGAAATTATGTATTGATTATGTCAAATATTTATCTATTTATCTTTGGGCAACTTTTTTGCATGTGTAGAATTAGGCTCTTTTAAATAATTTATACCTGTAATATGTTGTTAGCTAATTGGTTTAAATAGGGTCTTACCTGTACAGCATCTCGACAAGCAATAGAAGTAGCATGAAGTATGCACCTCCCAACATTATCATCATCCGAATCAGAAAAGGCATTCTTTACACACCAATCAAGATGAGGCATTATTTTACGTACAACAGAATTACTAAGAAGCAAACCAGCATCTGAAAATAAATTATAAATTTAAGTATATATGTGGCTATCAAAAAATATGCAAGGACCCTATGATTTTCCTTTTATAGAGAGTGAGCAAAAGTGTAAAGTGCCATAATTACCCAACTTCTCTAGACCTAATATTGAAATTGTGAATGGGTTGATAATATTTTAGTTTCACTTTCTCTACCTAATCAATTTAAGGTTTCCTTAACATACTATACAATTCCTATAAAAAGTGACATTTCTATCCACTTTATGTTAATCCTTTTATTTCAAGTGGAAAATAACTAGATGATAGTCAATGTTTTACAATTGATTGGCTAGATAATTAAAACATTAAAAATTAAAAAGAATTATTAATGAAACATACAGAAATTGTATCTTACAAATTTGTGAAAGTATCACCCTTTGTCTGAACATCTGTAACTAAACTTATGATTACTCTAGGTCAGGGCCTCCCAAAGCTTCAAATCGCACTGGGTGCAATTCAAGGTGCAGAGCTTCCTTGCACTGTCAATCGTGGTGACTTGGTTAAGTTGTGCTGGGGGGGCGAACAGGCGAGGCTTGCTTGCTTGATAAACGGCTTGCTTAGCAATGGAAATAGTTAAGTGCAATACAACTACCTAGTAATGGAGCAACTTGCTCTATAGAAATCTAAGAGTGCGAAAAGTACATTTAAATCAGAGTGAGATCAATCTAATTTTGTTTAAAGTCGTGACGACAGCACCAAATACAGAAAGAAGCAATTTAAGTTCTTTTTTGAAAATTTTAAGCTTCTTATGATTGCCAGTGAGTTTAAAGCAGTATGGAAGGTTGTTATGTATTTTTATTGGAGGATAATAACATCCTTTTTGAACAGTTTTAAATAATTTACTGGCCTGTACAAATGCCTAATATTGTGATCATGCCCAAAAAGCTTTGTTTAAACCACTGTCATGGGGAGGGAATACCTTATGACATGCATTACAATAATTCTGCCTATTATATGAGGGTGCTTTAGATTGGCCAAGAAATAATCCCATGCACTGGTTTCCAGTATCTGGAATTTTATAAACTTCTTCAATTATACAAAATGATTATCTGGGCTTGTGGTCTAGTGGAAAATCTCCTTCCAGATGTTTTGTTCGAAGCTGCATCGAACATCCTCAGTGGTGTGACTGTAATGCTCTGCTAGTCTCGGTAATGACTGACACGGAGCCATTTGGTTTCACAGGTTTTATACGCTTACCATGTGTGGCCGCATGACAGTTGCTCTGGTCTTTGTTTATTGGTTTGGCTGCTGCGTGGAATGAGCTAAAGTGGGGGCTGCTTCCATTGTTGTTGGATGTTGTCGATGGGCTGGCATTGACTGTGGCTGAACCTGTTGATGGCATATGATCTTGAATTTGTCTCTGGTCAGATCTTTTGCATGCTTTGTATAGTGCTGGATGCCAAGCTTTATATAAGGGCTTTCTTTCTTCCTTCCTATTGAAGTTATCTTTATGTTTGAAAATCTCTAATCTATGGCTTCATGACTTAACCAGGAGTAATAATGAACTGTGGAAGACAGGACAGCTGTGTCTGAGTACTGTATGTGCTCCCTTGCCACTAGTAATGCGTGCTCTGCGACTGCAAACTTTTCTGTTTGTTCCATACAGCATCTCTTGTGTCCTGTAATGCGTGTGTTTACTGTACATTTAGTAGTCCCTATATAGACAGACCCACAAAAGCACGGGATTCTGTAAACACCCGCAGAACAGAGAGGTTCTTCAATAATGTTCTGTAGTGCACAGTTCATAGATTTCCCTTGTTGAAACCCAAACTGAGCTTATGATATAACATTATGTGTACTTAAGAATGAAGACACCCTATTATGCACTATCCTTCCAATTACTTTGGAGCGGCCGTGTCTTAGTCAAGTGGTTAGACCATTTGCTTCTCACTAAAGCAGCCCAGGTTCGATCCCAGGCAACCGCATGTGGGTTTCGTGATGGATGAAGCGGTACTGGGGCGGGTTTCCTCTGGGTTCTCCGGTTTCCCCCGCCATCTCATTCCACCGGTGCTGCATCTTCATTCCATGTATCATCAGTGTCACCACCTGCAGTGCCATAGTAGTAAAAGCAGGCATTAAACACTAACCAAAACAAAAATTACTTTGTAAAACACTGATGAAATAGAAATAGACCTATAGTTTTCTAGCTCGAATTTTGAACCCTTTTTATACCGTGGCTTAATTTTAGAGACCATTACACTCTGGGGAAAGCACCATTCCTTTAGAGATAAATTGATTATATAATACAAGGGTTTTAACATATGTGTGGAACACTTTTTGAGTAACCAATTTGAAAGTTGTCAAGTCCATAGGACTTTTTGACTTTCATGTTTTAATTATGGAAATAATTCATCTTCAGTTGTTGGTAAAAAGAAATATAGATTCCCAAATAACATTTGCTGGTCACTTAATAGAGAATTCTTAATAAAATTCAACTTCTCTCTAATATTGGACGCCACAGTAGAAAAATATTGATTAAATTCATAAGGTACAATTTTGTCTTGTTTTGGACGCCGGAGCCTGTTTTTCACAGCTTTGACTTCCCTGAAGATGACGGACCAAGTTTTCGGCGAAACGGAGAATAAAACTACTGGACCACGGCCTACAAGCCCGGAAAGAATGCATAATGGAAGGTACAATTTTATTCAATAGAAGCATTTCATTGAGAATATGTTTAGAGTTCCTCTGAGGTCAGTTGGCATGCAATAAAATGAAATGACCCCATCCAAAAAAGGACATTTTTAGAAAAATCTGATGTGTTGCACTCACAGACTTTCTCTACTGTTGTACTAACCATTCTTACAAACTCTTATTCCTGTATCTTCTTTGTATAAGTTGAGATAAACATTTGTACTATTTGAGAGGTAGAATTGGAACTTAAAAATTTAATGCCACAGCTAGGATTTGAACCACAGACCTTCCGCTTACCAGGCGGGTGCTCTAACATTGCCCACACACGGCTTGTGTGTTTAAAAACACCAACGTAAGTTGTTGGCATAAATAAATAATAATTTGTACTATTATTTTATTATTTCCTTGTAGATGCAAGGGGAATACTAGAATACAGTAGGCTTTGAACAATAGTCAAATCGTTTAAAGCTTTGAGATCCGGTTCTCTTTACATGCTTAACATATAAAAAAATGAATCACGATGTTCCATTTCACGGAAGTTTTTTTTAAGTTTTTCGAAACTGACACAAATAACAAGTAATAGCTGCGAAATGGTTCGCTCTACACAAACATTTATTCAGACATAAATTGTATATTTTAGTGAGCTCTACATTTTTTGTAGAGTAACATTTTGTCCACCTCTTATGGTTTACGAGTTATTCAAAAGTCATCCAGAGTAAACAGACTACATAGGCTATAGCCAGAAAATTCAAAATATACATTTCATTTGTCATACAAATGTCTTAAACATATGGCATTTTAATCAAAATCGTTAGAGCCATTTTCAAGAAAATCAAAATTTTGAAAAAAATTTTCCATGTAAAGGGTAGTTTGGGGTGGGGTTATTTTCTTCAAAATATTTGTGTCACATCCTTGAAAGACATTAAACTTAAATACCAACTTTGGGTTTTAACCAACTTTTCGTTTTTGAGTTATGCTGTCCACAGACTGACAGACACACACACATAGACCTTTTTCTAAAAATGCTTTTTTTTTTTGGATTCAGGGGTCTCAAAACATATATTTCCGGTGAAATCTTGACATCGAATTTTTGGGTGGAATACAAACTTCCTCTACTTTATAGTAGAGAAAGTAAAAAGACTGAGTGTGAGGGAGAATAACTCAAAAATGAATACTCAGATATTGGTATCTTAAGTTGAGCATTTTCCAGGGATACAACATAAAGGTTTTAGTTGACCTCACGCAGTCCTTTACATTTTTTGTTATTTTGAATTTTCCAAAACATGGTTCTAATGATTTTGCTTACATTTAAAATATTTACATGACTAATAACATATATAACTGAATTTTCTTACAATAGCCTTAAGTCAGTTTCAATCCATATCATTTTTGTACATTTCTGTACAATTTGTATTATGATGATGATGGTGATGGAGGTGGAGGTGGTGGCACGTGGCAATTAAGGTGTGGATTGCGGTACATCAATTCACAGCAGTAGTCTACTCGCTCAACATACAATTCATGTCATTTTTTAAATAATTAAATATGATTTTATGTAATTACATATTCTGTTTTTGTATATGCAGTTATAATAAAAGCTAAAATGTTGACAAATTGCACTAAAAGCATTCTAATTTCAAAGATTTAAAATACATATTTTTACATACTTTGAGGTCTAATACATATTTTACCCCATACTACATACTTTTACATATTTTAATATTATTGTAAGTTACACATTTTCCCTACAAAGCAAGAAAGGAAAAATAATTGTAAGTCTCATTATTGTGCTTCTCCTACATTGTCATCATGTCATAAATTTCCTTATATTAAAAGCTAAATTGTGCAAGTTTGATATGGACAACAATGACTCATTTTCAACTTTTCCTTTCTAGGCTTGTTTTCAAGTGCTTTGGAATTTGTACCAGTCAATTGCAGTAAGTTAGTGGCACTGGCTCCATCTTTGTTGTCATCAAAACTGAAAACATGGATTTCTTTTAACAGTGCTTTAACCACTGAAGGTAAAATAGTCTTGTGCCAAACTTGTGATAAATGTATAGGATGTACAATAAAATCTCAAACTGAACGACATTTACTAAGCAATCTCTCTGTTGGTCATGTTCTCACATAAACTACACACAAATGCTGAAGATGGGACGAGATAGGTGGGGGAGTGATGTTAGGTCACATGGTGTGATTAGGAGTTGTGGAGAGGGAAGCAGCTAAAGGAACTTGGGTGGAGGGGTGGTGCGCTGACACACTGGATACCAGGGATCATATAATTCCTCTATTACCAACAATTAAATTTTGTTTCCCATATTGTGCCTGCAGCTGGGTCCATACTGCTTCATTTAGAATACTGCTTCATGTCTAGTCAAAAATTTATCATATTGTAACATGAAGAGAAGAATCACTTTTCATATGAATATTATTATGTACAAGGGATTAAGTAAAGTAATGGGTAGAGAAATTTATGTGAGGGTGACACATTGGATGTTAATTAAATTTTGCTAAATTGGATTGCTTAATCTGTACAGAATCTTATCTTGCCCTCATCTCCAAGTGTAAATATTTGGCTATTTCTCAGATCATAAACAAATTTAACAATTTGCAACCACTCACCCAATGAACAAAATGCAGTGTGTTCATCATTTTTTCCACTTCCTGCATGAACATCTTCGCTTACACTAATTCCATGTACTACTTCATAAAGCAGCTGAGCTCTAATGTAAGTTCTGTCCTTTACAAAGAAAAAGAACTCAAATTCGTCCAAATAATTGTCCATTATATATTTCAACATATGAAATGGTTTCAAGATTTGTCTTGTGTCTGTAAAGCCAACTATTCCACCAGGTATAGAAATATTCAATTTTCTAGGCCCAGGTGCATCAATGAAAAACATAATTTTATCAACAACATGAGCAACAGTCTTATTAATTGCAATACCATAGGTGGAAACATTATGTTGTGATGTTAATACACCAATGAATAATTTATCCTTGATTCCAAGTTCTGTTGAATAATATCGTGGCCGATTAAGAAGGTTTGGTGTTTTCTGGGCTTTTTTCGGTTTACCGGCCAAATTGATTCTAGGTTCATAATCATCTTCTTGTTTATCAGTATCACTGCTAAGAGAGCGACTGGGCGAAAGGTGATCACTGGAATAACCCTTTAAGGATTCGTTGAATAAACAATCATTTTCAAAGACTGACGTCAGTATCAGACTTGTGAAGCTTCCCAGAAATAAACCGAATAAAAAGTACTTGTTCTGCCTACATAATGTACTAAAAAACGACAACATTTTGTAAATGTGAAGGGATACTTCAAAATTTTAAGATTTTGTCTTCCACTACATGGATATTACTATACATTAAAGAACTCCTAAGCTATGCTACTGTACAGTCCTAAGCGTGAATGTCAATTTCACAAACTCTTGCTACTCTGCCGTACTCCCCTGCGCAACTTCGAAGGCAGTAGCAGACGAAAACAATAAATTGATCGAATATCATCTTTCCATGTTATACAGAGGTGACAACAAGCATCTTAAAAGCTTCCAGCAGTTACAGCTTGAAGAAATTCAATGCAATTAGCGAGTTATAACCTATTTAGATCTTAAACATGTTTTTATTTACAAAATGTTGTTGTTGTAGTTGTTCTGTAACTATACCATTCGATTCAACACAGCCAACCATGCGAGTTTAAAAACGAATGGTGTCTATTACCAATTGTTCAAAACCTAACTACTTTCTCTACTGTGTATAGTAAGTAGAGGAAGTATTGCATTCCACCCAGAAATTCGATGTGGGGATTTCACCGGAGAGGTGAAGGTGAGAAGGTGTGTTTGTGTGAGGGTGAGGGGGTGGGGGGCGATGAAGGTGTACAGAATAACTCGAAAACGAAAAGTCGGTTAAAAACCAAAGTTGACCTTTAAGTTTAATACGAACGCCTGGTTATCGCGGAGAGGTACATGATTTGGATCTAAAGCTAGATGGAGTATAATGAGACTGGTGTTTTGAACTCAAGACATTGGCTTAAGAATGCCAACAAAAGTACAATGTCAACTCTAACGTTGTTTTAACTGCTCTATAGGTACCACTGATGAGCTTGTCTTTACTTTATAGTAATAGATTCAAATAATCAAAATGTTTGGTCATGTCAACTAAAAATGCTAAGCAGCACTTAGGCGGGGTCACCTAACAATTCGCGCGTGTTCCCTTGTTTTTCTAGAAATTTGCGAATTCTCTCTAGCACTTCCAACCTTTGACCACGACTAAATCATCTTGTTTCTGCATTATAAATTAAATCAGATATTCTATGTGCATTTGATCTAGAAAAAAATTAAAATTGCGGTGAGTTAGGGCCCTAGTTCGGAAGAAGTTAATTAATTTTGTAACAACATAAAATGACATAGCTGCCTTTGTGCATGGCACCTACTAAGTATAATACAACGTAATTTACCCACCTCCATAAGCTTCAGAATTTTTCTTGAAACAACCTGCTGTTAGGAACACGAAGATAACTACAGTCACAAAACAGTTTTTACAAACTCTGCTTTGCTTCTTCAGCGATGATTTTTGAAGCCTTGTAATTTGCTTTAGTAACATTTTATGCTAATGGCTTCATTGCCAGATGCAAGGCACTAAAAACATTTCTTTGTTTGGAATTTCCTCCGGAAATTAGAGATTGCTGTTGATTAGTAATTCTTTTTGCAAACTTCTTTTGCTTTCAAAACGTGCTCATGACAAATAAATTTGTCAAACTCGTAAAAATGCTTTGTCTGGTAAATATTTTTGTATAAAACTCCTTCGTTACCGCTATCACATTGTTATAAAATGCACAAAAATTACACACATGAATTTGTTGCAGTGCTCTTTTACAAACTATCTTCTGGGCCATAATTCACTATACTTTTTAAACTCGGTATCAATGTTGCACTTTTTCGAAATTATTTTTCATTTCTTATAACTCCACTATACAATCTGCTCAGAACGAAACAGTTACTGCTGGAAAATACAGGTGCTCTCCATCCCAGTGAAAGAACTTAATATCGTACAGTCTGATTTTTAAAACAGGATAATGACGTCAAGCAAGGAGCGGTGAAGTGTAAGAGAGGTATTGCTATGGAAATGTAAACCAAATTTGTCACATTGGTTACACTGATGAATCATGCACACTTCAGGGCAGTTATCACTACTAGTGTGCAGGAAACCGAACTTGCTTGGGCGTTCATTTGAATTGTGTGTTGTCAACCTACTTTGTTACCTCTTATATTAAAATACATAGTTTTGGAAGCAAGACTAGTAGGAGACTTATTGCCCAAGACAAAGATCAAATTCCGGTCGGAGTGTTATTGCACAACTAAGCTAGAGGATTTGTCTGTTCTCTTATTTAGGTAATACTTTAGACAGGAATATGTTTCTTCATAATGCACATGTTATTCCTTTCATCCA
The DNA here is from genome assembly GCA_030765045.1 of Tenodera sinensis. Classification (NCBI taxonomy): domain Eukaryota; kingdom Metazoa; phylum Arthropoda; class Insecta; order Mantodea; family Mantidae; genus Tenodera; species Tenodera sinensis. The sequence goes on from CM060961.1 coordinate 186,846,627, forward strand.
AGTGAGGAAAAGGACTACACGTGCTGTTAAAATAAGTGAGGTAACCGTTTCTAGAATTTGTAAAGAGAAGTAGCTGCAGCCTGTTCCAGCGCAAATTTTAGCTCCTGGGAAACAGAGTCCAAGATCATCTCAAATCACGCAACAGGACACTTTTCAATTAGATGACATAAGAAGGTACACCTATAGCAATTACGCCAAAAAAGAGCATCCTATCACACGTAAGCTTTTTATCCTCTAAGAGAAGTGCAGCTCTTTGAATAAAGTCCACAGTGATCTGGGATTTGAGTTCAAAAAATAAGCAGTAGAAATCTGATATTAGAAAGATCGGATATTATAGCCCAAACGACTTTATTTTTAAAAGAAATGCAGAAGGAATAGCTAGAGCAACAGATTTGATCCAATCATTAGCAGCCTTGCCAGTTGCTAATTTAGCACACTCTAAAAGGTAACACTCGGGTACTTCATTCTCCGCGCCCACTCATTTGGTTAATACGACGAATATAACACATTAGTTCAAACCAATAAACAAGAGATAGTACAGATGAAAATACAATATTTGCTGCTGGTACACCAAGTTATAGACTGTGATGTTTATAAAAGCTTTAGTTCAGCACAATCAGGAAAAGTGATTCTGGCGTTGGATATTAACATATGAAAATTCTACAGAAATCGAACACTACTATTTGCAGTTCAGATCAAGTTGTGGGAAGATACATGGACGTGGTTTCTCATGCGTCTATAACTAATGATGACAGGCTAGAGTTAATAACAGAACCTTGGGTACCAGGTAAGGCTTATAATTTTACAATGACTTACAAAAAGGACAAAACCGACCGTTGAATTAATAACTACCTAAACTTGAAAAATACAAATCTTGGCTATTATACTCGGCACACGTACGGGGAGCTATTTGCCGGCACTGTGTACTATTTGAGCCCGCTTAATGGAGGAGTGTCCACGGTTCATCCATAGTCAAGCCATCTACCAAATTCAAAAATACGCATGCTTCGTGCGAAAATCATGTCAAGTCAGAATGGCATAGAAAAGTTGTTGAGCGTTCAAAAAGTTTTATGGACCCGTGACCAATAAATTAACTGTAAGGAAACAAATAAGTTTGTGCCACGCATGGTCTCCCATTGCGAGAAAGATTGTCTAATTCAGAAATTTTTCATGATTTGATTCACTTTCGTGCAGAAGCTAGTTATTCTATTCTGAAAGTTCATCTTCAAGCCTGTTCACAAAATGAAAAATATGCGTGTGTTCAAACTCAAAACGAACAATCCAGCACTGAACTGAAAAAAAAAAATACTGAAAGAAAAATTTGTGAAGGTTGTTAATGTTTCTTATGTTGTTGATAATAGCAAATGAAACAACTAATATTGCAGGAATTGTGCAGTTATCTCTGGCCTCAATATTTGTCAGTAATAAACATGAAGTAGGGCGACAGTATGAGCAATTTTTAGGTTTTTTGCCTCTTATTGAGCTGAATGCTTTAGCAATTTTTGAAAATATCATATAATATTTGTTAAAAAGCGGACTTATCATGTCAAACATGTTAGGTCAGGGATAGATTATTTCTACATTAGACAACTAGAAATAAATGGTAACGCTGCAACAAAACAACGCACTTATTTTCTGTACAGCATTTACATTACATTTTCATTTACATTTTCTGACTGTCGCCTTACACATGATAGCATTGTATATTACATATATTGTATATTATACTATACAGTGGTATGTTGTGTCGGTCTGGGTGGCTCGGTTGGTTAGACGCTGGCCTACCGATCCCAAGGTCGCGGGTTCAAACCCAGTTCAGACCCGGTTTTTAAGTGTGCTTAAAAACGACAGCTCCATGTCAGTAGATTTACTGGCATGTAAAAGAACTCCTGCGGGACGAAATTCCGGCACACCGGCGACGCTGATGTGATCCTGGCAATTGATAGCGTCGTTAAACAACAAAATAATTAATTAGTGGTATGTTCATGGCCATATACGCAAATTAAGTATGAAGTTTAAAAAAGTATACATACGAAACAGGAACAGAATTCAAACAAATGATGCAAACTGTGCGTGAAATGGTCTCCTGTGTAAACACTGAAATAATTGTTCCTAGGCAAGCTTCTCACCAATGTCACAAACAATATTATCGAGTGGATAAAAAATCCAGAAGAATTCTGTCGTTTGTCTCTTTCCATTCCATACTTGGAATCCTTGATATTATCACTAGAAACTCGATTTTCAGAAAACAATGCCATGATTAATGCCAATTTCAAACTTCGTTCAGCAAATATGGAATGCTGTAATTCCATCGAGTTTGGTGAAAAAGTGCAGAAAATCCAAGAATTCTTGCAAAAGTAAGTATGAAAAAGATGCAAGCCCACTCTATTTAATTTAATTTTATTTTTTCTATCGGTGTTTAAAATAATCAACATAGCAGTAGCTTTACCTGCTGCATGCCCAGCTGAGAGATACTTCAGTACACTGTACCAAGTGAAGACCTGATTGAGGGAAACGATGGCTAGCAATAGATTAGATGGACTTTGCATGCTGAGCGTTCATTGGGAGAATATCTCTCATCTGTCATAGATGAGGACATTACGGCATTTAATTGGCTACCTAGAAGACTACAGTTCTATTTGAAGACTAAGGCAATGTGAATATTAAGATTATAATTTAATATTTGATTGGTCAAATTTATAAGCTTTTAATAACTAATTACTTTAAATGGAGTTTCCCATTTTTCACTGCCGTTACTACTCTTAGAATGCATAAGAACGTGCCTAATTTTTATTTAGCACAAATTAATGATCATGGGCGTCAGCAGATCTTTTTCTGGTGCCGGGGGGGGGGGAGGGGGTGCATGTTGGAATTTTGTAATGAAACGACATTAATGCATTACTCTAAAGATAAAAACTGTAAAAGATATGAGTCATAGTATGTATTGAGGATAGCCATATTAAGCAATGTAACTTCAGCGTGATGAAGGAGGAAGTTGTTATTTCGCTGTTGTGACAAAAATAATACTAATATTATCGCACGTTAGACGATGTCCAGCGCTGTCTGTACATCAGTGACGTATATTGTGGGCTATTAAAAAGGCACATATCTAAAGTAAACTAGAAAATGACAAGCAATATTAATAATTGCAATACTCTCATGAAGAATTAGCACGCTGGATGGAGTATGTCTCGTTCTCCACCATTGAACAGAGGGGAGAACAGGGCTTTGGATGCTTACTGCAGCAGCCTTCACTACGATGCGGATAGAGAGGGGTGAGGTGGCGGAATGAAGGAATAAGGAGGCTAAGGCTTCGGAATTCCATATCGCCATACTCACACAACAATTTCCGAAATGTACCGTATGAATACGAATCCTGCATAGCACGTGGAGTTAAAAGCAAGAAGATTTTTAATTGTGCGATTGAAACGGTCTTCAACAGCTACATTGGAATAAGTATTATTTATTTTCATCATCTGAATTACTTTCCAACCACATTCAAAACGAAATTGAAAGAAGAATTTTATTATACAAGCCTGGAGGAAATTTTGAGTTCTAAAGTTTATCTTACTAGAAAAATCCATCAGTATGAATACAAAAAAGAGGTCATGAAAATGTGTACATCACCGGTGCTAATATATGGCTCGCAGACATAGTCATTAAAAAAATGAACAGTCATGCTAGAAATTTAATTTGTAAGAGGAAAATGGAGCGAAAGCTACTCAGTATCACAAGAGACCGTATGTAAAACGACGACATCCGCAAGATGACAGATTTGAAACAAGCAGCAATATCAGCAATGTGTTCAAAATGGAGTGACCACATGCTTTGAATGGATCCTATAAAGTGGACTCATGAACATGGTTGTCGGCAGACGTTTTGTTTTCCAGAGAAGGGTTACATTTTGGAAATTCGCAACCAAAGAATATAAATCCATTATTCTGTTGCGAAAAATAAAATATATGAGTTATGGTATTTGTTCCGGCTAAGCATATTTGTGCTAAATGATAACTGTTCTTTATATCAAAATTAAAGTACTAGTCTAATAGTAATTAACTGCACATTGAATACGCTAATTTTCAAAGGGGCGCGGCCCTCCTTGCCCCCCTTCACGACACCCATGCTCATGAAGTGATTGTGTGAAACTCAGAGTAGGGAACAGAAAGGTAGGAAGACAAAAAAAAAAAAAAAAAAAAAAGACGGTGGTGCTTAAGTGTAATCTAGGAAACTTGTGGTCAAAATAGCGAAAGATAGAAAAAAGTGAAAGTCCTGCGGAGTCGGCTAATCCGGGAATGTAGCCGTAATCAACCCTGCCGTCGCAGGAGGAGCGATCTGGGATGTTCACGAGCTAATTCCAATTTTCACGTGCACAGAGCACAAGGCCGTTGCTAGTGCGAATGCTTCGAAATGCATGAACAATGTGTAGTAAACTAATTGCTGAAACGACAATTTCCGTAGTTGAAATTCCAGGATAAACTGGTTACAGCAAAAGGAAAAGCTCTTCCACCCTTGCAGTGCGAACAAAAGCAAAAGAAATAAGAATGATTACAAAAGGTATTTTAATATAAATGATTATGATAAATATGCGTAGCTGACTGATTCATGCTAATTAAATAAATATTATTGCTGGTATTGCAAATGAGGAAACGTCCTAGAATACGACGGGTTTAGCAAATTTTAATCCCAGCTTTGGATAAACATATGAGATCGACAACGCATATAAAATCTTTTAAAGCATCAAAAACTTTCCACACTCAAGGGACAGACCATTCATTGAACCATCAGACAAAATTGCTGACCTTTTGCACAATGAAAACCTAAAGTAAATAGAAATGTATTAAATAGATTTATTGATCCAGTGGTACTTCTTGCAAAACAAGAATGTGCCTTTAGAGGCCACGATGAAAGTGAGAAGTCGTTAAATAAAGACAATTACATAAGACTGCTACAATTTCTGGCTTATTATGGTGTGGCACCATCTCAACATTTAAAGGGGGCCACTGTTTTTAAAGCTATCTCATCTCTGATGCAGATTGATCTAATTGATGCTGTTATTAGAAATACGATTAAGTCAAATATTGATATGCCTACTTTTTGGACTCATGCTCAATGAAACAAGTGATGTCACAAATAAAAGTCAATTATGTACTACTCTATGCTATGAAAGGGTGTCAAAAATAACCGGAATTATTTGTTTGCATTTTAATGCGCCCACAATTAAGATTGGTGTTGACAGTACAGGTGAGATGTGACCTTGGGTGACGTAATACAATACGCACCATTATACTTAGATGGAGGGACGCTACCATACGCTAGATGTTCTACGTGGAGGGAAGCAGTGAAAGTGTACGGGTGTGTTTACTGTAGCCAACATGGATCTCAAGTTGTAGCAGTGCACATCAATTAGATTTTGTATTCTTCTTGACAAAACTCCATCACAAACATGGAAATTCTTGTACCAAGCCATGGGTGAATCACAAGTTTTTGACTGGCATAAAGAATTTCGGGAGGGTAAAAATGATCTTGTGGATGCTCTACGCCCCGGAAGATCCCGAAAGACTGAATCCAATGTCAACACAATTATGTCATGTTGCCGGAAGACGTCGTTTGTAGTTAACAAACATTGCAGATATTATTAATATATCTCACAGATCAGCTGAAGACATTGTACAAAACGTTCTAGGGTATAGACAATTTGTAGCAAAGTGAGTGTCTCGAGTGATCAGTTACGAACAGAAGATGCGATGGTGTGTTATCGCGCCATCATAACTCAGGGAACAATCACTGAATTGGGCATTGAGGATGTCACATCCACCTTATTTACTGTAACTTGCGCCATGTGACTTCCGCCTATTTCCTGCAGTGAAAAAAGAGCTTCGAGGTCGTTATTTTCAGAGTGACCGTTTGAAGATCTCTAATGGAATTTGAATAAAAGTGAGCAGTATTTTCCAGTAAAAAATAACTCCGGTTATTTTTTTACACCCACTCGTATGTTGCTGATGAAGACAATTGCAGAGAACGATTCCTACATTTCGCTGATGTAGGTTCTGACCAAACAGTTAGTGGTTTTTTTGAATATGTAAATAAGGCTATAGATGACTTGGCATGTTCAAAAAAATTGTTTCTCAAAGTTTCGATGGTGCGGCAGCAATGGCCGGACATGTTTCTACACTCCAGACTTTAATTAAAACTGAGTAACCAGCTGCTACCTTCATCTACTGTTATAGTCATAGACTTAATCATATGCTTTCCCAATCTGTGAATTTTATTAAGGAAACCAGACAATTCTTTGTTTCGCTTACTGGTTTGCCCGCTTTTTTCTCATATTCTACTTCATAAACATTTCAAATTACAAGTTGTACCTATACATTAACTTCGTAATTTATTATCTTTCTATTTAGTGTAGTACGAATTACAGTGTATGCTGTATTCATACTGCATTCATCTAGTTTTGTTCTATATAGTAAAATAATGCTAATAAAAATTGTGTATATTTATGCTAAATGAACCTAAACATGGGTATGAGGGAAAAATGAAGCTTAAAATCAATATGAGCATATAAGCACAAAAATAAGGCGCGGTCCTAAAAGGCCCCGCAAGGGTGTTCTACCACGGCGCGCGGCTAATTCTCCGGATCATGGGCGTCGGCAGACTTTTTTCCAGTGTGTGTGGGGGGGGGGGGGGGGAGTGGGCGCATGTTGGTAGTTTGCAATCGCGCAATATTAATTCATTGTTCTGTTGTTAAAAGTTGTTGTATTTGTTGTGGATAACCGTATTAATTTGTGCTAAATTATTCTTTATGTCAACATTAAAATAATAGTCTAATAGTCAGCAGTTGATTGCACATTAAGTTCATTAGCTTCCAAGAGAGGACCGCAGCCCTCCTTTTCGCGACGCCCCCTGGTCCAGATCTAATATAGTTTGACGCAAACGTTCCTCTAAGTCGAAGACGTCTACTTTAAGACCTATAAGATGTCGTGTTTGATGTTCGGACTAGCTCTAGCAAGAGATCCTAATCTGCAGGGTGTGCGTGGGTTATGGTAGGAATGGAACCAAACGAAGAATTAACCAACATATCACTTTATTTGTAAATTTCCAGATTTGTAGAGAACTGCCAACGATATTTAAATCGAATGTAACTTTGTAACTTCAACTACAACGTTATAACACTTTAACTTTGTCACCCTTTAGCAACTGCCGAATTATGTATACGTGCTAGCTTACGTACAACTCCCAAGTTGCACGTGCGTTATCTCGACTCGATTCAAGACGAGTGTGTGTTGCGTTGCATTTGTTTTTGCGTGAGCAACACGAAGGAAGCGATTTCCATTGGCTAACTTTAGAGCACGTCATGGTAAGATACGAATCAGCCCGCGGAATCACTATGGCTTCGTACAAACAACAATTGTAACCTTATCACTCATTTAAATCTGCCTAGGCTTCCATTCTTGAGACTTTAACATATTCAGCTTTATTACGTCTTCCCCTTAACTATTGACTAGAATCTCCTTTTGTTTCTTTCTATTATCAAATATATATATATATATATATATATATATATATATATATATATATATATATATATTTTTTGACATTATAATTTCGGTTTCAAGTTATAGTGATGTAGTGATAGCCCAAGTTACAATCCTAGCATACAACACTCCTGTTCACTTTCAAATTTAATGTACGTCCCCATAATTATTTTACGAGTTAAACAATGATCTGGAATGTTTGCTTTAGGCCAAGGGCATTTGTTGAATTTAAGAATTGGTAAGAAACATATTACTCAATGTGAGAATATGAAGTGACAATGTACACTAGCTTGGCGTATGCCCAGCTCCATACCTTTTCTGTTCATTGTTGTTTTAATTACCTTTTTATCTGTGTTATTCTCCAATGCTCAACTGGCTTCATTACTAAAATCTTTTATGAGTTACATGGTCGTCGCGAAGGGGGGGGGCAAGGGAGGCCGCGGGTCCCCCCCTGGAAGTTGGTCAACTTAATGTGCAATCAATTACTGCCTATTAAACTAGGTGCTATTTCAATTTTAATGTAAAGATCAATTTTTATTTAGCACAAATTAATATGGTTATATGCAACAAATATTATAAATTTTGACAGTAAAATAATGAATTAATATTATCTGATTGCAAATTTCAAACATGTGACCCGCACCCCCACCCCCCTCCCTGGAAAAATGTCAGCCGACGCTCATGATGAGACATTTATATTTTTTTATATTTATTCATCCACTGATCATTTTACATGACATGGGGTATATCATATATAGCACACTATAATTAATACATAGTTATTATACAAAATACAATAGTACAACCTTGTACCATTTATGTAGTTTACAATGCCATTGGTTATTACAAGATATATCATTAAATATTTACATCTAAATACAACATTCATTATAGTTCAGCAATATTATACAAACATTTATCTATTAGAAATGATTTTAGAGTAGCTTTAAATTTTGAGTCTGTCCTATTTTTAACTGCTAATGGTAATTTATTATATAATATAGCTCCTATTTTATATGGGTCCTTATTGGTTTGACTTTTATACGTGCTCACCCTATGGTAATCATTTGCACTTCTTGTGTCATATTTATGGCAGTCTTTATTGAAAAAGTTAAACTTCTTTTTTTCTTTAACAAGCATAATAGTTCTGAACACATAAAATGAGATCACAGTTAGGATATTTTGAGTTTTGAATGTTTCCCGACAGGATTGTCGAAAATGAAGATGGTATATAGTTCGTATGCATTTTTTTTGTATCTTTAATAATCTGTCCATGTTGGTTTTACTCGTCCCCCCCCCCCCCCCAAATTTCAATTCCATATGTTAAATGCGAGTAAACAATGCCATAATAAGCTGATTTAAGAATATTAATGTCACCATATTTTGCTAACTGTCTCAATAGGTACAGCCCTGAGTTCATTTTATTACAGAGTATTTCTATGTGTGTATTGTAGGTTGTCAGCTTCTATGTGTACTCCCAATAACTTAAAGCATTTTACTTGTTCTAATGCAATAATGTTAATGTTTATATTCACATTATCTTTCTGAAATGTCATGACTTTTGTCTTCCCTATATTTAGTGTTAGCCCATTATTTAGTAAGTACTGTGATATTTCACAGACTGCACTTGTGATTTTTTCTTCTAAGCCTTCTCGACCATCATTCCAACATAATATAGATGTATCATCTGCATAAGAGATCACCTTGCTGTTCTCCGGTTCAGGTAAATTATTTATATAGATCAAGAATAGTGTAGGTGCCAGTACTGATCCCTGCGGTACCCCAGACTTTACTATGTTATAGTCCGATTTAACAGTGTGTATAATATCATGCTTTTTTCAGTTTATTTCTGTACATTGGACACGGTTTTTAAGATATGTTGCTAGCAATTTGTTAATTTGTCCTCTAAAACCATAGTGTTCTAATTTTGAAATTAGGTGATCATGAGATACTGAGTCAAACGCTTTGGAGAGGTCTAGATAAATTCCTGCTGTATTTTTCTTCGAATCTTTCAATTCCAACAGTTCATGTACATATTCTGCTATAGCCTTGATGGTTGATAATTTATTTCTAAATTCATGTTGAAAATTATTAAGGATACTGTTAGACTTTAGAAAACTATTTATCCTTGCTATAAGTACTTTCTCATACACTTTGCTGAATACTGACTGAGTGTGATTGGTCTGTAATTACTAACATTTGTGTTTGAACCTTTTTTATGAATTGGTCGTACCACACTAATTTTTAATATTTCCGGAAATAATCCCTCGTTCATAGAGTAATTTATTAAATATGCCAATATATTCAGCAATTCTTGCTTACAGTGTTTTAGTATTATGGGTGACACGCCGTCCCACCCAGAGGATTGTTGATTTTTAAAACTGCTTATTATTTTGTGTATTTCTTCAGCATTAAAATCACCAGAATATTATTATTACTAAGCAAGGGGATGAAAGTTAATTAGTTAGAAAATATTCTCCATATAAAGTTGTAAGAATACGGTGCGGGGAATGGTGTCCATCGGCGTTCCCCCTTCTATACGACCCTGGGTTGGCAATATTCAATATCCCCATACTCCATTATTTTGGTGACCTGACAAGTCATTCAGTGAGCTCTGATTTTAGTTGGATGCACGTATCTGTCATTTTGAGGCATAGAGCGCCGATGGTTGGTTTGTCTCTTCTCTTTTCAATAGGTTCCACAAACGAAAATTCACGCAAATAACGTAGAGTTAAAGTATGTGCGTGTGCACATATTATTCGTATTAATTTTTATATGAAAGGTGATATCTATGAAGAATATGTTAGTGTCATACCACTGAGTTTGACAAGTAAACTAGACTGGCAGTGGTATTTAATTGCAATGTGTTCTTGTTTCCAATTTGGCGATCTTAACCGAATGGAGGCCGAACATACCCGAAAATTATAATGGCTGACAAGGGAAATTGAAGATCAGGTGTGTGCGAATTTTGATTGAAATAAGCGCTGAGGTTCTAAAACAGTTGGTGTTGGATTGGCAGTGCTGGTAATACTTACATGGTTGAACGCTTTGTATTTTATTTGGAAATGTTAAACTTTATCTTACCATATTTTATATGTTTTGTGTAGTTTTTATGATTGCAAAAGAAACGTAATCATTGTGGATTGTGAAGTTTGAAGGTAGTATCGAATGTACAGCCTAATTTTTGTAACTTGCATCAGCTTGAGTGACATGAAGAAGTGAATAATATATCGTAGTACTGAACTAACGTTTGTATTTGTATTGTGCTGGGACAGATGCTTCATTTTTGTTAACCTACAAGGTTAACTTCATCTAAAAATAGAGAGAAAAATGACACATGAGTAAAGGAAGAAAGCCGCTGAGAATGTGTAAATCAATTGGCCGCAGGGTTGAGATCATTATACATATAATCATTTTTGGTGTGCTAATGTATTTACTTTCTCCCCCCTACTTTTAGATGCACATGCAGAATTGTAAGTGAATTGCTGACACATACATACAATGTCGTTGAAGCCGAAGAGAGTAAACTTCAATGAAACTTGGGACTTGCTGCAGGAAACTGTTAAAGGAGTTATCACTCTTGCTGACGTTCCTAGAGCTACTTGGAATGATCGCTTCAGGTATTATTGTACAACAGTTTGCACTTCTAAAGAAATATGTTCATTTATTAATGTTGTGTTAAGTTGCCAGATTAATCGCCCGAGTTGTGAAAACCAGTGGTAAACACTACAGGGCAGAAGTGTTACACCTGCTTGAACTTGTAAAATTGGAGAAAGAGTTGAGATTTGGTGTTATAAAATACTTGATTATTAATGGCAAGAGGGATAGGCCTCTCTGATAGCACAGGACCCTTCACCTAAACATACACTTAGTAGAATGTCGATGTAAATAAAACTGCAGGTTTTGGTAGTCTACTGTATATGGAAAAACACATCCTTTTGGCTTCCGAGTTCACAGGCATCAATACTTGTAGAAATACATGGAGTAAGAATTGTTTTGTAGTTCATGCTTTGAGTGTTTGTTGTCCATCAGTTGATGCATAGATATATAGTCAGTGAAATCAAAGAATATTAGGAATTCTACAGTATGCTGGTCCAATTTCACCCTCACCTGTGCAAGCTCACTAGAACACGTTAGTTTTCTTAAAACTGCTTATATAGAGCTAATCTAACCTGACTAATGTAACCTCAATAAGCTTTATGGAAGAACATATACATATTTACTGTGCTAAATGAGTATGCTGTGATTATCTAAACTCTCTAAATGTTTAACAAGGTATTTGTCTCCATTTGTGTTATGGTAGTGAGTGTTAGACACATTTTGAGAATTTGCCAAATTGGGCCAGCATAATGCCAAGAAGTTGCCAACCTATGGCTGTCACAAAATTTAATGGTGGCTGATATCTGACTACTACTATTTTTTTCCTGTTATACAAATAAATTTTGTGGGTGCAAATGATATTTATATCACCGGTTTTACAGTGTGATGTCACTGCGTGTTTAACTCTACAATATTGCAAGGCATGACAAGCCTGTGATTGGATTTTTTATTGACCCACCTGCCATTAAATTTTGTGGCAGCCATAAGTATAACATCAATTAAAATTAACTTCAAAACCAGCTCTCCTCCAGTTAAAAGTATTTATGTATATTTGGATGCCAATCCCTCTATTTCTGTGGTAAAGCTTTGCCTGTAATTCTGCACATGTATCTTCTGAAATATTTTGTTGTTGTTGTAAAAGTGCCTTATGTTCCAAAGATACATTCACATTTTAAGCTTTTAGTAATTATTTTTGTAATGCACCATTTACATCATGATCTATCATGTACTGTCTGTTCACCACCTCATGGATCTAAGGGGAATGAAGAGCAGGGGGAGACATACCACGTAATGTAACCTTAGTTTTGTAAACATCCGTGTAATCGTTCTGCTGGTCATGTTGCCAGTTTGCCTCCAGTATTATTCGTGCTTTGTTTACTCGCTGCTAATTTCTCTTAATTTCAGTTGTAAATTCGTACTTGTCACTAGCTTTGTGTCAGAAGTAATGGCAAAAGTAATACGGAAGCAGATAATCCCCCACCTAGGAGTGCTGTGAAATCTGCTGCGATATGTGTTGCAGAACAAAGGGGTTCAGAGTGACAGTTCTATGCGTAAAACAGATCTTTATAGGATGACTGAATCAGACAAACTTAAAGGGGCTCCTAAAGGTATTACTGCCTTTCTTCTATTATTTTCATTACCTGTACTTGCAAGAACAACTACTATACTATTAACTGACCGAAATTTTAATACTTCATTCTTTGTTTCTGCAGGAGGGAATGAGAAGTTATTAGGCTGAATTCTTCCTCAATTGTTATACTGTTATTATTGGTTATTTTGGTTTTGAGAGAGCATAGACTTTCACGGCTGGAGTTAATATAACAGAGTTATTTTCGGGCTGTTATACTGTGGGCTGCTGGAGTTTAAGTACATTTTGCCCACAACTGCAGCGGACATCTTCAGTGGCGTGGTCGTAGTCTCCTTGGAGAAGTTAACGTGGCGTCTGAGGTGTGGACTGTCCGAGCTACTGTATTTATCCCTGGAGTGGCCTCCGCTAATAGCCGAGGCCACTCGAGGGATAAATACAGTTGTTGGCGAATGCAAATAGTTCAGCGATTTTCGGTAGCAGTTGATAACATATGGCTGTAGCTTTTTGTTTTTCTTTTGTTTTGTTGGTTGCTAAGAAAATTTAGACAGAGTTAGTTATAAAAAATGTCTGCCCTTGTAACAAGACTAATGCGTTTGTGGTAAAGACAAATAAAGTATCTTTCTTAAAACTGGTTTGATTACATCCCAAAACATTTGGTGACCCTGACAGGACGAGATGGATATTTTGAAGATAGAAAGATCGAATATGAGAAGATTGTTTATGCGAGTAGTAAACACATTAGAAGAGAAATTAACAAACAGCAAGGCACAATATTACAGCAAGCTTTAAAATATTAAAAGATAAAGTTGAGTGACTTTTTAGAAGTGATGAGTTACTGCAAGAAGAGTATCATCAGATAGAGAGAAGTGAAGATGAACAAATACAAGATTTGGATGAGACAGAAGGTTATCACAAACGATGGTTGCTTTTAAGAAGACGTTACGAAGAAATGTTGAAAAGGGATACAGAAATGGTGATCACTGTAAATACAAACATAAATAGTATGAATGTAGGTGCTAGGAAAAGCCTAAAACTGCCCAAGTTAGAGCTTAAAAAATTTGATGGCCAAGTCAAGAACTGGGTAGCATTTTGGGCACATTTTAAACGCATCCATGATGACGAAAGTATAGAACCAGAAGATAAGTTTCAATATATATATTTCAAGTTACCTCAGAGAGTTCTGCAATAGAGCTGGTTGCTAGTTACCCACTGTCAGCAGAAAACTATCCCAAGGCCATTGAACAGCTGAAGACGAGGTTTGCACGTAACAAACTTATAATCAATATTTATGTGAGAGAGTTGCTACAATTAGTACTGCAAAAGGCTTAAACTCAAGAAGTAAACCTACGTAGCCTTTATGATAAGCTTGAAACTCAGCTGAGAGCACTGGAAACCTTAGGGGTAGTAGCTAACAAATATGCAACAATGCTGTATCCCCTAGTTGAGTCTGCACTACCAGACGAAACTTTGAAGGGCTGGGGGAGATTACAACCTCAAGAAAACGAGACCATTCTGGTACTCTGGAAGCGTTGCTGACATTTTTACGCCAAGAAGTTGAGCAGGAAGAACGATTGCATATAGCTCGTACTAGTTTTTCCTATGGTGAACCCCATGATGCTCTGAATCAAAATAAAGGAAGCAAGGAAGTGGTGAAAATGTGTATTTGGTGCACAAAGGGTTCTCATGCTTCGCAAGATTGCTTTAAAGCAAAGAAAATTAATCATGATAAGAAAATTGACATTTTAAAGAAAAAAGGGGCTTGCTTTATTTGTCTTAAGATGGGGCATAGATCAAAGAACTGCAAATGTTTATTATGCTCCAAGAAGCATCAAGCTATTATCTATCCTGGATTAGACCAGTCCAAAGAACATGAAGATGAGGTAAACAAAGTGGAGAATGATAGCACAATAAAGAGTCTAAAGGAACAGCTAGATGTTCTAAGTGAGGAGTGGAACGCTTGAAGAGATAGATCCCTGGCAGCAAAGGATGAAGTGGAACGAACACAGATTGAAGCTATTATTTATTTATGCCAACAAACTTACTGTTGGTGTTTTTAAACACACAAGCCGTGTGTGGGTTTACCAGGAGAAATACGAACTGGTTTGAGAATTTAATGCCATTCTGGCAGTTTGTCACAATAGCTCAGTGGTAGAGCAGCCGCCCGGTAAGCGGAAGGTCTGTGGTTCAAATCCCAGTTGTGGCATTGAATTTTTAAGTTCCGGTTCTACCTCTGAAACAGATTGAAGCTGTTCATCAGCTAACTGCTTGTACAAACAGACAGGAGGAGGAGTTTGCCAGTCTACATGGGCAACTGGATGATGCTAACAAGTGAATAGTCACATTGAAAGAATCACTAGATTTGGCAAAACAGGAACTAATGGAGAGTAAGAAGACAACATCAGCTCATGACAGAGAACTGAAAGAAGCAGCTCTGAATGCAGAAAGGTTAGGAAAACAAGAATTGTTAGCAGAACTGGAAGAAGCAAGACAGTTGGCAAAAGCCCAGCAGGAGCATTTGGTGGCTCAGGTCAAGGACCTCAGATTAAAACTGAGAGGAGCTGAGGAGGAACATTCCAAATGTGAGGCGAGTGTACGGCAGGAGTGCAGTGACCTAGTACAGGTTGAAAGAGCAGAGACATGTAATGAGGAATCAGCACAGTCTGTATCTGCAGTGACACAACCTCTTCTGAGGCAGATACAATCATTGTAAGCTGCTAGCAGTGCACAGCAAGCATCCTGAGAGAAACAGGAACATAACCTGACAGAATCACTCAATGAACTTCAGGGCAGGGTGTTTTCACTAACGGAGCAGGAACTTGCAGCACGGGAGCAGTGTGTGTCACTTAGAGCTTCAATGCCTGCACTGGAATCTTGTCTCAGTGCAGCCACCAAAGAGGCAGCTCAGAATAAGTCACTGCTCGGACTGCTTGAAATACAGTGCAGCCAGCTGAAACCGGCTAGAGACAAAGAAATTTCTGGAGCAGAGTCACTGAAGTAGTCCCTGACAGACCAACTTTCTGAGCTGCAAAGGGAAGATTTAAGAACTAGGTTTAGAAAGGAATATCTAGCTCTACTGATCCACAGAGGCCAACGGAAGGAACATGCTGTTGGCATAGGGGATGTGGTATTGGTTGGAGATGACTCCACAAAACGTATCAACTGGCCCCTAAGAATTACTTTGGAGTTATACCCTGGAGTAGATGGAATATCAAGAGTGGCTCGAGTGAAGACAGCCAGTCCGGCAGAGGCAGAGTCCAACCTGTTCAAAGACTGTATCCTTTGGAGATCCCCTCCAATGAAACAAAGGAGTTGAGTAAGTGCAATGTTACACCAGCCACAGTGCCAGTCTTGGTGAGTGCCAAGGATGTGAGAACAGCACGAGTGGGTGGGAAGGTGAAAGATCCTGAGCACTTGGGCTTGTAACAACAATGTGTGTTGTGAAATTTTGAAACTGTCATAGAGATTTACATTTGTCATACATTTAAAGTTGTATTGCAATTTACAAGTTAATGTTTTAAATTGCAAGGTGCGAGGATGTTGGCAAATGCAAATAGTTTGGCGACTTTTGGTAGCAGTTGGTAACATAAGGCTGTAGCTTTTAGTTTTTTGTTTTTGTTTTGTTGATTGATAAGAAAATTTAGGCAGAGCTAGTTACAAAAAATGTCTGCCCTTCTAATAAGACTAGTGCGTTTGTGCTAAAGGCAAATAAAGTATCTTTCTTAAAACTGGTTTGATTCCATCCTGAAACAACAGTAGCTCAGACAGTCCACACCTCAAATGTCATGTTAACTTCTCCAAGGAGACCACGACTTCACCACTGAAGATGTCTGCCACAGTTGTGGACAAAACGTCTGGGTACTTGCAAACGTCTTAAAGCAGTTTATTTGAAATTTGGTGACATTGTCTTTCCATTTCCAATTTCATTGCATCAATTGTTTTTGGTTTTGTGCGATAAACTCTGTTCTTGAAGTATCCCTATCAAAAGAAGTCTACTGGCGTGAGATCTGGGAAAAATCCAGGGTATTCAGTGCCATCCTCTCGTCCATTCCATGTGTTTGGATAACCTGCATCAAGGTGAGCTCTTACATTGTGATAGTAGTGGGGAGGTACTCCATCTGGCTGAAAGTAAATCTCATCACCAAACATCTCTTCAATGTGTGGGTCGACGGACCCCTGCAGTAAACTTAGGCACCGGTCACTGCTGACAGTTCCATTAAAAAATGGTCCTGTGATGCCCAATGCTGATATCCTACACCACACTGTTACCTTTGGCAAGTTTATGGGTAGTCGTTCTTTAATTACATTTTTATTTTGTGATTGAAGCCTTTAAACTTGTCATTAATAATGATTTCATAGTCATTAAAAGTGTTAGCATATTTTTTTGGGACATCCTGTATTTTTGCATAAAGTGTTTCTATCTCTGTATATTTAATTTAAAACCTGAATGCTGATTATATTTATTGCACATTTTCCAAACTTTGTCTCTTCTTTCCACTGCTCTGTCTGGTGACATAACTCACCAGTCATCTGTCCTCTTTGGTGGTATAATGCTGCGTTCCAGTTGGGCTTAAAATATATCCTAGTGCCACAGCTTTCTTTAATATGACTGCTGTAAATAAATTTGCGTAGTGAATTTTATTTTACAGGTTGGAGTGGGTATAAATGTTATAGCGTACATTGTGGTGATATACAGAGTTAAACATAATAACCAAGGGTGGGATTTTGAAGACTTAAAACATATTTGTAAAATGACCTATAAAATGGCTAACATTTTTTAAATATGGTGGATTAATTATAAAAATAGCTTAAAAACTGAAAGTTGTTTTCAAAGGTTTTAAAAGCTGCTCCCCTCTAGGCACCTCTCCCCCCACATGTAATACTTTCCAGGCTTAAATAGAAATGTGATTTTTTCCCCAAGAATGTGAGTAAAAGGTGTAGAAAGCTATTTGTATTTGTCATTGAATAAGGATATTTTGATAATTATGAGAACTCGGGTTGCTAACTCTTTGTGCTGTGACTTCGGCCAGTTTTGCACTCTAACAGGACAGGAACGGGAACAAGGGGATTTTGGATGGGGAGTGTCATAAAAAAGACTAATCCCTACATTGTTGGTTTCTCCCATTTTTTCCCCTCTGATCTTTGTTCCTCCTTATATTCTGCCATTCCTTATCCTTATGCATACTATCTGACACTTACACATATACATACACATACACTATTTTACACCTATCTTAATTCTAGAAGACTCGATCTGACATACTATAAGGCGTACAGTATTAGAAGGTACATGAGGCGGAGCTCGAGGGGGCTCGCCTAGAGCGACTGTCCTATCACAGTCGTGGAGCGTTGCCTAGTTCGGAACGCACAGCACAAGCGTGAGCAACAGAGATTTCTCTTTTTCATGTGCCCAAAATTATTACTGGAAATTTGACATTCTAATATGCCTTGGTGTATGCGGCAAGAATTTTTGAAGCAGCATGTACAAAGGTCATTTTTCTACGACGTATAGTTCTCAAGTTATCACTTCGAGAATAAACAACTGACTCCCGTGTTTATGCTCTTGTATGCAACTTCCAATCTTGTCTGGGTGTTTTATTCCTTTTCATTATGCAGTTAAGGAGTAACACATTAAGAAGTGTCGTGAGGCTGTTGCATTGGTTGCCGATTTATGATGCTGCCCGTTGTTACTGAGTCACCCCTCTCAGTACCTCCCAATTTACGTAGAATGGAAGGGTGATATCGAGGTTTTCCTTGTGCCACTATTGCATGTGGACTCTTATCTATATCAGGATGTGAGACGTCTTGGTATGTTTCTTTTAGGAAAACACACGAATGCGTATTTTAATATCTTTATTCTCAAAACTATCTAAGTTCACTCGCTACCGGGTTTACGTGTATACAAGAAGGTGTTTGCATTAGCACGCCGAAAACATTTTTATTCTGCCCTGACTCCTCACACAATCTCTCTTCAGCGACATCCAAGTGAGTTGTGTCTCTTTCAACTGTTATGTTTGCTTACCTGGAAAATGCACTCCTTTGTTCAGAAGTCATTCACCTAACCGAGACTGTGTGCTAATGGCCTGGGGTGATATAGTTCTACCCTCATTTTGTATGACAGCTTCAGTCGTTAGGAACTGCATATATTTAGTTCATAAATTAACTGACCACTGATCACTGTAGTTGCGTGCAAATTCTTTAGTTCGGTTCAAATTGTTCAAATTGTGCTTTGTGTAACTGTGACAATAAGCAGAAAATTTACAAGTTTACATTGTGCTTAGTGAAGTGTTAACAATGTCACTTTCAAAGCCTGGTACCTGTGGCGTTGGTACTAAGGGTAAGGTACTGCGCTCTCAGGCCAGAAATATTATTTTTAAGGTGTACAGTTTTTTTAAGGAATTGGCATCTGAGGAAGTGCGTGACCGGATCAATTTTTCACAAAGCCGGGATCTCGCAGCCAGAGCGTGCATACTGTATCACGTATTGTGAAACAGGGCAAAACTTCTAGCCCGGAAATTGGTGAACCTTTATTTAAATCTCCAGGAAAGCATGCCAGAAAACAAACCGTTTCCAATTTAGATGATTTTGAAAAAGACGTACTGTGCCGCACAATATATTAAATGTATGACAATGGTGAATACCCCACCATTAAAATGCTGGTTCATGTTATGAGGGAAAAAATAAGACTATATGCGTTCCTCTACTTCAATGGGATTAATACTTAAGAATTTGGGCTTCAAATACAGAAAAACTAAAGATGGCCATAAATTCTTACTCGAAAGAAGTGATATGGTTGCCGCAAGAATACAATTTTTAAGAACTATGCACATGCTTCGGGTGTCTGGAGATTTGCACCCCATTTTTTTATACTGATGAGACGTGGGTAAATCAGAACCATTGCAAACAAAACATATGGCAAGATTCGACGGAAAGAGGCGGTCTCAAGATACCTGTAGGGTGAGGGAACAGACTTATAATTTGCCATGCAGGTTCTGCACAAACAGGATTCATTTCCGAAAGCAAGTGGGATTTCCGTTCCAGACCAGGGAATAAAAATGTTGACTACCATTCTGAAATGAATGCAGATTCCTACACAGATTGGTTCACAAACAAATTCATACATTTTTTAGAAGAGGGGTCCATCATCATTATGGATAATGCAAGCTACCATTCTAAACTCTTAGATAAACCTCTCTCTAGTAATTCCAAAAAACAAGATATTCAGTACTGGCTGGCACATGATAAAATAACATTCCATCCTTCTGAAACTAGGGCAGAATTATTACAAAAAGTAAATCAACATAAAACCCAAGAAAAGAGGTACCACCTGGATCAAATTGCATTAGAAAATGGTCACCAAATTATTTGTTTACCTCCTTATCACTGCCAATACAACCCCATAGAATTAATTTGGGCTAAGGTAAAGCGGGAAGTTGCTAAAGAAAACATCACTTTTCGTCTCGCGGATGTTGAAAAGCTTATGCATGCTGCACTTGACAGAGTCACAAAAGAAGACTGGGCTAGTCGTGTTGCGCACTGTGAGAAATTGCAAGAAGAAGATTTCCATAAGGAAGTGGCTCGAGATAATACAGTACAGAGTTTACTTATAAATCTTTGAGAATCTGATTCCAAATTAAGTGAGGATGAGGAAGAAGACGACGAGGAGGAAGATGAGGAGGATGACGAGCTAGCAACCCCTTTACAATAAGTCGCTTTCAAAAATCCAGGTATGTTATTTTCAGTAAATAAGTATGTTAATATTGAGTGTTACAGTTAATGTTGTCATCATCATTATCCTTTGCTACGTAAGTTTATGTTAGGACAATTTGTGACACGACGAATGTTACTTTCCCTCTTTGCGCTCTTTGGTGCAACACTTGGCAGCAGCGCAGCCACCATGTGCACGCATTGGCTCAGCTCATGTGCCTTCTAAAACCGTACGTCGTATAGAACTCTACAGTTTAACACGTTATCCACTGCACTGTAAAAACTTGATATTGAAATGCACATTTAATAATATACATAATAAGAGCTGCAAAACAGGACCATATTACAGTTCCATCATAAATTTTCACTTTCATACATGAAATGTCAGGTTATCAAATTGTAGTACAACATATGCTTCATCAAATGTGGAACTGGATGACAGGTAAATCATGGCAGTTGCATTTGTGAAATGGAGGTGAGCTCAAGTAAAAAGAAGAGGAACTACAGTATATCCTGACTACTCATCTTTGGACTCTAGCAGCTGGAATGTACTAAAAGCATCGAACTATACATCCTTCATCTGTACAGGGAAGAAATACATAGTAGAACTCATGTTGTCGGCATATAGCTAAGAAAATAGATAAAAAGAAGAGGAAAGAATGTGACTTCAGATTCACTGTTTATGACACCACCTTTTTCTTCCACAAACACTTAACCATTGAAACAGTTTGTTTATTTATAATGTACTGGCACCACAATAGTGACTGCTGGAAGGCGTACAATTACCTTTCAGGCGAAGGTTTCGTGCACCTGATAGTGAACCATAGCATAAATTTTGTGGGTCCTGATACTGAACATGGAAAGAGCTTGGAGAGAGAGGTACACTTCAAAGTTCATGATACGGATTGCAAAAGGGCCCATTACAGCGGGTACCTCACAGAGTTTATGTTCAAGCGAGCTTATCTAGACTGCCGCAATCGACTACACACTTTCTTCAAAGCGACCGGACAGCTCTACCCTCTGCACCATTTGTGAAAGGTAAGTTTTTTACACCACCAGTGCAGCTAAAAATATTTTCGCTTTTAACAGGGGAGGAGAAGCCATATTTTTGGAAAAACAATATTTATTTGTTATTATCTTGTATTTCTTCGTCAACTGCTAGTACAATATCATAAGCACTAACGTCAGTTGCTATACACACACTAACCTAACCTCTGGCTAAATGTTGTTAACATAGGTTGCTATCAATTGATTCATATATACACTAACCTAACCTAACATGGGCTAAACTTCGATAACACAGGACCCTGTCATCCCGTTCATATAGAGATACTAACCTAACCTGGGCTAAATTTTGATGACACAGGTCGCTCTCAATTGGTACATATATACACACTAACCTAACCTAACATGGACTAAATTACTGACACAGGACCCTGTCATCCCATTCACACACACACTCACACACACACACACACACACACACACACACACACACACACAAAAACCTAAGCTAACCCAAGCAAAATGTCAATAACATGGATGCTGTTATTCTGGTCATATACACAACCTAACCTAACATGGGCTAAGTTTTGATATCACAGGACCCTGTCGTCCTGTTCATATATACACCCTAAGCTAAGCTAACACAAGCTAAATTTCAAAGACACAGGAACCTGTCATCCTGTTATATACACACTAACACAGGCTAAATTTTGATGACATGGGACACTGACATCGTGGTCATATAGATACACTAATCTAACAGCACTAAATTTCAATAACACAGGACCCTGTCAGGTGTTGAAATTTGGTCTTGTGGCAACCTGGCCCCTGTGCATCACAAATGCAGTGTACAACTCTCTGTGTTGCATGTTTGCTTGATTGTCAGCAATATACTAGTTTCAATCCCTTGGCGTGGGTTTTATCCTGCGGTCAATTCTAGATGACAACCCAGTGTCTGTAGATATGGTGCTGCGGTTTGCCACTGAAATTGATTTTGCGAACAAGTTTAACTTGTGTTTTATTCTTGGATATTTATTTGATTTTACAGTTTTAGAATACAAACTCTGATTTGTATTTTACCATTTGATTTTACCATTTTAACTCTCTACTCTTTTAGCATTCACTTTTTAACATTTTGTATGTTTTGACATTCTATTTTTAATGTTTTAACTATTTCCCATTTTAATCTTGTGCTTTAGCTTTCCCCTTTTTGCCACATCACTTTGTGGGTGTTTTAAACTTCAAAAATTTTATCTCAGGCCTAAATAACATAGCTGTCAATGGGCCCTGAAACTCCACTCACTCACTCACTCACTCATGGTAATAACATATATTTATTGAGAAAAGAATATTTGGCTGTCCCAAATAGGGATTGAAATCTAGACATAGTGTAACAAATGACAATAGTTATTTGAAAAACTAGTTCAACACTAAAATAAGTGAAATTATAATGAAGTCTTTAAGCGCAGTGTTGATATTATAGACTCCATTAGAAAAGTATGCATTCATATTGTTTTAAGACAAGTTAAAGGCATTAATTTGAATACAAGTGACTTGATTGAACTTCTGTCAGCAAAAACTGCAGTACTGCAAATAAAATCGTCTCTCAGATAAAACTTGGCAAAAATGAGTGAAAAAGCTAGGTATGGTTCCTTTTACCTCTACCGCTAGTCCATTAACTTCAATAGATGTCAAATTGTATTTTACGGGATAATAGGGGACTAGGTTCATAGATTCGAAACTTCTCAGCTGTACTTCAGCTGGCTGTTGTTTGTTTTGTTGCGTTCTAACTATTGAATCAATTATATATCCAAATGATGAGCCTGATGGGATGGCAAGGATGTCAAACCAATGAGAGCAGCCATCTTGAGAGAATCCATGGACTTCTGCATAATATTTTTAAGTTTTCTGCTTAATTAAAAGAGGTTTTGATGCTTTTGCTTTCAAATTTTGGGTAAGAACTAAATTTATTGACCAACCATTTTTATAATTTGTAATAGGAGCATCTGTACAATTTACTATTTGCCTCATGTTCTCAGGTTCGTGGATCATGAGGAGTAGATATAATCTTAATAGAAAAGGACTCGGATTTTACTCTAAATTTGTCTATTTTTGCAAGAGTAACATCTTGTGTTGTTTCTGTGACAGAATTGATGCATTATTTTACAGGTTATATTTAATTTCTATGTAATTGCCATTATGGAGGAGGCTTTCTGTCCTGTTGATGTAGTCCTCTTAACTATCTTATTACCTTTATTGACATTGGTGTAAATGACTGGTTTTTCCTTTAGTTTTTATGATTCTTTTGTGGTTGCTTATGGATTTTTTGGCAAGGGTGAGTTTCTGTAGAACACATTCTTGTTTTGTTGTAGTTTGCTCGGTAGGTTTGAAGTTATGTACTGCTAACTTGATGTCAGCTATATAGTATTCGGAATGTCCTGAAAAATCTCTCACAACATTTATTTCTCTCAGTTTGAAGGTTTGTATAGACAAGTTGACCATGTTTTCTATGTTGGTCAGGATAGCAAGCCATTTTGAGATACACATGACGTAATCCTTCCCACTGACCATCAAAATTTGGATCAGATATGTTGATGTTTTAGCAAGTGTATCCACACAACTCAAAGATGATGACTCAAACTGCTAGAAAAAAACCCATTCAGTTCACAGCTGAAATAGATCATGATAGGTCACTTCCATATTTAGATCTGAAAATTACCAGGAAACAGAACATTCATCAAAAACCCATTCATACGAACTTATCAACAGTAACAGCTTCAACTCGAAACTCCATCAATACTTCATCTTCGGTAGTCTTACCTACATTTGATCAAATTATCTCTCAGTAAAAAATATCAGTGGGAATATGACCACATCTGGAAATGCAGGAAAACAAGCTGCTATTGGGAATAAGTTCCAAAGCTAAATCACACAAAACACTTCATTGAACTGTCAGCGAAAAGAGCAACAAAAAAAAAATGCCCACACTTAGTAAACAGGAGTTGACTTTAAATGGCCTCCTTATTGGACATCGCCCTCTTAGAGATCATCTCTATAAGATGGGCAAATCTGAGGTGAACATATGTAGACTCTGTTTAGATGGAAAAGAAACAGCAGGGCATATACATATTTTGCGAATGCGAAGCAACTGCTCAACAAAGAATATGTAATCTAATACGACCGCAT
Organism: Tenodera sinensis; assembly: GCA_030765045.1. NCBI lineage: Eukaryota > Metazoa > Arthropoda > Insecta > Mantodea > Mantidae > Tenodera > Tenodera sinensis. The sequence continues at coordinate 186,871,242 of CM060961.1, forward strand.
CCTTTCCTTAGCACAACAAAGTGGTTTCAAAACCTAACATAGTGTTTAATAACAATACAAGTTTTCAGAAACAAAAGAACATAAGGAAAAACACTACACTCTGCACACAAGAACCATGCCAACAACTTATAAACATTATGCACCATCCAAATCTAAATTATACCTTCCACAAAAATTTCAAGAATACAACATAACTGTGGCTCCACACAACAAGAATACAATTCAAAATTTGTTTGTTTTGCCCTGAAAGAGAATACCACAGAACAAAAATCAGGTGACTGCTTAATAAATTGCAATTGGTGTGTGTAAGGAAAGAACAGTTTAATTGCTTTACCAATGAACAAATAAAACAACTGGCCATAGCAAACCATTTTTGGACTATCAACCACATCATCAATCATAAAGTGCCTCATTTGAGAAATGTGAGTATATCCACTGAACTTTGAGAAAACAGTCACATCATTAAAGAGAAGGAACATGTAATCAATTTTGAAATCCTACCACTCAACAATCTCGGAGGTTACTTCACAAGAAAACTAGATTATGCTGCTTCTATAGCTAGCAAGTGTAATCATATTTCCAGTGTTGCTAGTCTGACCAAGGCTGAACATGGAAGCAATTGCTTCTGAAACATGTTTAAAGTACGTGAAGTTAATGTTACAAAACTGACTAAATCTTTCAAGCTATTGTTTCCCTTCAGTATTTTCAACTTCTAAGTCAAAACTAATGTTTCATGTTGTTTTCTTTTATATTATAAACGGAGAATTAGTACTTGTAGAATTTCCCCTTAAGATAACACTGTGCAAGTGCTAATATTACTGATTTGCACATATGAGAAATAGATAATTAACAACGTTCTAAGATTGCAAAAATTTTTAATGTAGAAATTGCATAGTCCCATTAATCTTCATTATCACGTTTTGAATGTGCATCTCTTAGTTTAAGAATCTGTTTTATTATTTTAATAATATTGGAAGTCGACAACAGTGTTGTTGAAATTTATATTAAAGTAGAAAAATGAGCCAATACCAGTAAACAACACTCACTTTTTAAATTTCCCAGTTGATAATGGAGGAAACTAGCCTCTAAAACATGTTCCGGGAAATTTAAAACATGAATGTTGCTCAGTGTTATTGACTCATTTTTCTAGTTTAATCTGTCTTGTTCTTCCTACAAATTTTGCTTTAGATGTGTACTCAATTATTTTATTACTATAAGTAATCATTGGATCTATCTACTTTCATTCATTTTCCAACACTTCATATAAATAAGCCATTGTTTTACAAATTCCTTCAATAGCTCTGGAATGATGGATATAAAAATGGTGTGGCTGCTTTACATTATATGTTTTAAGGCATATGAGATTGTGTTTTTATAGACATTGTAAAGCAAAGGATGGAGATAAAAGGTTACTGAGAAAGAGAAGGGAAATGAAGGCGCTTTTTTCCTCTTATTGTATAAGTTCTGCTGCTTTTTCCAGAGAATTTTGTCATTTTAATGAATAATATGAAATTAAAACTGTCAATTCACATTAACACAGGAAAGTGCATTCCACCTTTGTTGTACATTACATATATTTTCTAAGGGAATGGATGTTAGTGTCTGCTTATGTGTTAAAAATAAAATAAGTAGCAGGAAACTTCATACTTCAGGTATGCACTCTTTATATACTTGTATGGGTGTCCAAGGTTGAATGCACTTCAGTATATTAAGTTGTATGTGAAGGATTGTTAAAAAATGTGTTATTGATGACATGCTTTCCATTTTTCTAGTGATGTGTATACGCTCTGTGTAGCTTACCCAGAACCTCTGGCAGACAAACTATATCTGGAAACTAAACGTTTTCTTGATGAACACGTGAAGTCACTCCTGGAGAAAGTTCGAGAAAATGGTGAAGCTAATCTTCTGAAAAGTTACCATCAAGCATGGGTTGAATACAGCACAGGAATTAATTACTTGCATAGCTTATATTTGTAAGTGTATATTCATCTCATTTTAAAATAATATCAGCTGCTGTTATTTTAAATAATTTAAGATTTAACTACTGTAATAATGCAGGTATCTTTAGCTAATGTTACCAAAGTAGAGTTGAAGGGGTTGCGGGAAAGAAAGGAACATATGGTCTCTGCTGTTGTGTCTAAGATGCTCATGAGCACTTGAACTCAGGTAAGAGTGTTGCATTGCAAGATTTGTTGGAGGCTGGCTTTGAAGGGAAGAGCTGACAGTTGAGAAAATAGTTTGCTACTAGGCATTTAATTTTGCAGATGAAAGAAAAAAATAAGTCTGTGGCACATTGTTGGACTGTAATAGTATTTTAGAAGAAAGCAAACTCAAAACGTTTCTTGTTGAGGAACAGCATTACATTTTTTTCTTCCATTACTTGAAGAGGTACAAAGAAAAAGGATAAAGAGGCCAAGGCTCACTTTGGGATTCTAATACTATTTTAAAAGAAGAAAAACTGTTGGGTTTTGCCATCAAAGAACGAAGTTACTGATCACAATTATTATTTAGAAAATTGAGTGGGTAGAGTTTATAAGAATGAGAGTTTATGTCCAAACCTGATGTTATAACACAAAATAAAAATAAAATCCGTATCAGGAAACATCTGCACCACTTATTCCAATCTTTGTGAATTGAATATATTGGGTGGAAGGATTATAATGCCTATAGCTTAACTGATGATTTTACCACACATTGTTGGGTATGAAATATTATAGTAATTTTTTTCTTTAAGCACTAGATTTGCTATAAAAAGTTACTTTGTATCAGATCATAGCATTATGCTGGATGCATTTTAGTATAAAACAAGATTGTTTGTGACAGTTGTATTTAGAGTTGCTCTTAAGTTCAGGGCGTAATGGGTTTAGATAAAGTAATGAAATAAATATTCGGGTTTAAAATAACATAGTTTTATTTGATTAAATAAGAATAAAGAAGTTGCCGCCTAGCTAAGATTTTCCAAAACTATTCTATGCAATAGCTTCAAAGTACTGACATTTGCAAGTCTGAACCAAGAATGGCATGTTATTCACATAGATGAATGCAGTCATTAGACAAAAGTAAAAAAAAAAAATTATTATTATTATTTAGATACTCTATGACTAATGTGGCTAATGTACTTCTGTCAAAGAACTTGCAATATGTACTGACACCATTATAAGTTTTATTAAGTATCAGTGCCCTTTCCTATGTCTTTCAGGGTTTCTCCTACGCTTAAATCACTGTTGTCTTTCTTTCTTTACCTTATTATCCTCCCCTTATGTAGGGCTTGCACTCCCTAGGACTTACAAGCCACTGCCTAAGGTCAAATGCCTGTCGGGGAGCAGAGGAACCTAAGGACCAGACAAAGTGAAGACCTGGAAGCAGGTGGTCAGCCAAGCACCAGGTACAGGTCGCGCGTTACTTCTTGACGAATGAAAATTTTATATGAAAGGTTGAATGCGAGTCTCTACTCAGCTTTTGCGGGAACGAGAGAGAGGAGGTACAGTCTGCAGTGAGATGACGCGCATGCTTCTGAGCTGAAGTAGTACAACACTATAAATCAATTTATGACACTTGCAGTAATATCAGCCACATGTATTATACACTATACCTCTATAACTGTTTCCACTTAACTTTCTTGCATTTATTCTATTCCCGACATCTCTCCCTCGTCTGAATTGCTATTTTCGTTGCATGCATACATACATCCGTACCGCACAAAACTTTTGCAGTGGACTGTATACACAAACGCGACAGAGGAAAACAGAGGTGTCTGTTATCGTAGCATAAACATTTGCTGACCTGTTTGTTAAGGGTAGGCTCACTCATTGGATTTCTGCTCAAGGTCATTCGTCAAGAACAAACGCGCAGCCTATATAAGAATGAGGAAGAGGGTGAATTGCAGACGAAATGGATGAATGTAAAGCAGCAGTTGGTAGAATGAGTGGTGGGGGAACCTGGAGAAAACTACCCAGATGCTGCTTCGTCCACCACAAATACCACATGTGGGTCCCTGAGATTGAACCTGGGCCATCTAGGTAGTAGCCGAATGGTCTTAACTGCTTGGCCACGGTGCTGCCAATCATTGTTGTCACTTGCTATAATCAGGACTAACTCGGGCACTGTGTTGGTATAAGATTAAAGGTGCTGTTATAATCAACACACTTTTCTTATACTTGCAGATATTTAAATCAGCAGCATATAAAGAAACAGAAGCTCTCTGAGGCAGAAATCATATATGGAAATCTTACGCCAGATACGCAAGAACAGATGGAAATTGGGGAGCTTGGTGAGTTATATAAACACCAGTATTGAAGGTAGCTGATAATGCAGACAGTGTCTGTGAAATATGTGTACTACATGAGTAAAAGTTAGTGAAGCTCAAAAGCTTTAATTTCAATTCAAAGTTCTCTATTATAAAGCTTTAAGCTCATTTGAATAAATATATATTATTTTTCAGGTCTGGAAATTTGGAAACAAAATATGATAGAACCTTTGAAAGAGAACCTTGTTAACTTATTGTTGGAGGGAATACATCATGATCGACTAGGAGAGGCAAGTCATACAGTAACAGACATAATTCGTGGGGTGATCCATTCATTTGTCAGCGTGGAGGAATGCAAAAAGAAGGGGAAATTGGATGTAAGTTTGTTTATAATTGGAATATGCTATTGTGTTACTGACATTGGTATAAGATGATTTAGAGAGATCTGGTGAGTTAAATAAGACACATTAATTTGTTGCCAATGTTGATCAGTTTGCTTTGACTTCTTCACAAAGATTCACAGGCATGTTTATCATACTTTCAATGTATCTAGAATCAATTTGATAATTTTATAACTTTTTAAACAAAATCTTAGTCAAACCCTTAATGAGGGAGATTTTGACATAGTGTCAAAACAGAGAAAAGCATTTGAATAATGCACCTAAAGCACACATTTTGGTTTGAGAGGTAGAACTGGAACTTTGCCCACACACGGCTTGTGTGTTTAAAAACACCAACAGTAAGTTTGTTGGCATGAATAAATAATAATTACACATTTTGGTTCTTATCAGGCTTGGAGTTCCTGTACGTGCCTTAAATCTACAATGTGAGACCTCTAGCTTTACTTCCGTTCTGAAGGAAGCCATGCTAAGGATTCTTATATCCGAAAAAAATCTATTGCTCTCAGCTGGGGAGGAAATCAAGGAAATGATTTGTCATTCATTCAACATTTTCTATGTTAAATCTGTACTGATTTGTAGTCTAAGGGACTTTTTGCATATAATTTATACTGTTTTTGTTTTCTTTTGTACACTCTTGGCATATTTGTGCCATTCTACTCACATCCAGAGTAACCTGTTGAAGTACCTCAGAAAAACTGCAGTCTTGGCTCCAAGAACAAGTGATAGTTGCTTTTTATTCACACGAAATTCCTCCTTCCACTCACAGACTGAGGGCACCTTATCTTCAATTCATGGGTTAAAACTCTGGTTACATGGTTTTGCTCACATCAAATAGAGTCAAACGTGAGTTTTGAATCCTGTCTCAACTTTATTCACACCATCGATTGACATGATGTAAAAGTATTTTTCCTTTTGTACATTTTATATGAACTTTTCAAAAATTTGTGGTAATCGGACATTGTGTAGCAAATGACAGTAATGGCATGTCTATCTTTGAATGCTGTAGTAGCAACATGACCTGTTTTGGAAAGAAAACTATCAACAATCTTCTTACCAGCATTATGAATTTGTTGAACTTTTATAGGCTTAGCTTCTGTTTGAAAGGCTTGAGTCAATTGACTTTTCTTTTCAGGATCATAACAATAAATCCAAGATTTGATCACTAGTAACAATATTCCAAATCAAATTTGAAGTGCTGCCTTGTAATTTTTGCAGTATTTCTGTACCAATCACTGCATTGTTGTTTTTGATTGGGAATCAGTTTATGTGGATCAATTGACAACAAAGTTTTCTCATGTGTAACTGTTGATAAAAATGTCCTACATTTGTTCATACCAATGCCTGATGTCACTGGAGTAAACTTATAAGTTGTCAGTCGAACTTGAAGCATTGCTCGAACAGTGGCAATATTTTCATCAGTAACCATAGTTCTTGGGTGTCCATCACAAAAGTAATCACTAAAAAAGGATAACATCTTTTAAATTCGCTGCACCAATTATAAAGTGTTGCCTTTGATGGGGGCTTCTTTTTTAAATGCATTTTTAAGCCGATCTGCTCATTATTTAGGCATTAATTATTTAAATTCATTGGAAATCCTTGGAAATGTTCTTTAGTCAAATCACATTTGGGCAAACACAGTCTTCTTCTTCTGTCTCTATCCCTTATGTCTTTAGGCGTCGGGTTTCTTCAGCCACTTCCTGAATTCATTCCTGTCCTGTGCAATTATATGTACTTCTCTCAGTGTCTTTCCCCAACTGGGTTCCACTTTTCCATATACTTTAAGTCTTGGTCTTCCTACACTCCTCTCTGTCCTTGTCTCATTTATGCTTCTTGGTATCTTTGCAAACACAATCTTTAGATGATAATTAACAAACTGTTAGAGCAAATTGAACAAACTAGATGGCGATCAACTTTTGAAACTTTGAAAAGTAGCTGTCAAATATACAGAAATTTCATTTGTCTTTGGAAACTGGGCATTCTAAAATTGTCCAGTGGTGTCCTTGTATGAAATTCTGTGTAGTATTTTATGTATTTAAGTGGATTGCTCAGCATAGTTGGGTAAAGGTGTGTAAATAAATGTTGTACTCTTTCAGCTGTACCAAGAAATTTTTGAAACACCATTTTTGCAAGCAAGTGGGGAGTACTACAAACGGCAAGCAAGTAACTTGTTACAGACATGTGATGTGAGCCAATATATGGAAGGAGTGTTGCAGTGCTTAGAGGATGAAACGTTACGGTGCAACAAGTTTCTCCATTCAAGGTAGCATATGCTTTTTTGTTCTGATTAGATAGTAACCGTTTTTGTTGTTATCACTTAAGTGCATCTGGAGCAGTAAGACCTTACATTCTGATGCTGTTTTTGATGAAACAGGCTGTGCTATGAGACTCGTTTTCTATCTACAAGGTCGTGGTAACGGATGGAATGAACATACACTTGGGTTTAACTTTAGTCGCACATTTTATTTGCACCTTCTTGTTCACAATTTTTTAAATCACATCACAGTAGAAAGTCTTATGTTAGCGGATCAACTTCCCTAACGTCGCCAAAATTTAATTAAAGGTCTCTAAACACTCAGTAAATTCACTTTTACTATTTCATGACGCATACACATAAAAATACGTCCATCTACCTCGGAGATACCCACGCTATTGAACTATTTCTTGGCGTCCTTGTGACACGACACACCGCTTTTTTCAAGCTTCATCCGCGGTATTCATCCGCGCAAATAGTTCTTTCTCGTTAGGGAAGTGATCCCAATTATCGTCTCCTATTTTTATTATGGAACACAAACAATTCTAATATTTATACACATATATTAAAATCAAATATGGAAAGATTTATGACGTCTTTGTGCAAGCTTAGTTGTTCGTCACAATGAACCCTATCAGCATGCTTTCGTCATTCAACTATCTCATACCAACACCAAAAAACGAACTACACTTTTAACAAACATTTACATGAACGATTTTCTTTTGGGGTCTTCTAATATTCTGTCTCAATTCTTTAAGTACTTTAAATACCTGGAGATTTAAATCTCTATCCTGCCAGTGTTAAATCTGCTAAATTCATGAGCCATTATTTTGGAAACTATTAAAGGTATCAAAATGAAACCTTTGCAGGGGGTAGATGCATGCTTTCTAAGTACATTGTTATACTTTTATATGAGTGTGTTTATTAAGGAAGATATAATTGTTTTTCTCTATTACATCATATTTAGATTAAAATTTATCAACAATTATTCTTTTTAAGAAATAACCAACCACCTTATTAACACCAAAGTAGATCCATAATACCATTAGAAATTGGTTTTATCATCCTAAAATTTGATTTAATTAAATTTAAGTTTTTGGGGACTCAGGTCATTTATGTCAGAAAATGTTCATAGTAAGAACTTCTCAAAGCGGAAATGGAGATAACAAACCCTTGTTTATTTGCAAAATAAGAAACCATGTGGTTTGAGCATATATCGCTGCTATACTTCACAGTGATTGTCTCCTTAGCGCAGTGGTAGTGCTGCTGCTTATCAAATGGGAGACACGGGTTTGATTCCCGGTACCAGCATGGGAATTTTCTCCTGGAGGGATACAGTCCGGGATACAGTCAGCCTTGTTAGGTCCCTGAGGGGTCTGTTGAGGAGCTACTTGATTGAGCAGTAGAATGCCCCTGGTTCAGAAGACTGCATCACCGGCCGGGAGGGACTGGGGTTCTGACCATGTCCCACCTCCAGTGCTACATTCCACTCATGACGCCTGTGGTAGGATGAGGTGGGAGATGCAGCGGTCGGGTGGTAGGCCTTGACCTGCATGGGCTGTTGTGTCAAGGGGTTAACTTAATAGTAGTAGCAATTTGTTGAGCAAAGCTTCCCCTAAAAGTTGAGCCAAAGATTATCTCTTTTTACCCAAGATAAAGGTTTATGATTTGTTTTCTGTTCAGTGGTGCAGAATTCATATTATAAAATGGCAGACCAATACTGTTTTTAAAAATATATTTAAAATATGAGTATTGTGGCTACTTCTATTTGCCACCAGTAAGTCCTGTCTGAAACATTTCACACAAGTCAGACTCCTCTGATGATAAGAACTACTATTTCTCAAAACATGTGAAAGTTAGTAAAATAAGTGGTCAGCATTATTCCATTCACCATAATTAAAAATGTTATATTTGCCAATTTATGCCCTAAACATGTTAGTGAGTAAAATAAGTGATGTCAGTGTGAATAGTTTGGCTTCACCTTAATTACAAGTTTTATATTTGCCAATTTTTACCATTTAGACTCCCCTTAAATATTTTTCAATAATAATTAATTTGAAAGACATGATTGGACTCTGCTGACAAGCAGCAAAGAAAATAGTACAGCCATGGAAAAAATGATTGAGCGCATTAGGAGAGTAGAATATTTGTAAGTCCCACATGTTGCATTGCGATTTGCACAAGTTGAAACTCAAGATTCATTCTATTACTCAGTAGGGTTGATAAATAATGAATCTGTAGGCTTTAATTTGAGAAAGAAATATACATTATATAAAATATATCTTTATAATAGTATGCTGTATCCTTATCTTAAATATTTCATCAATAATCCCACATTTCCTTGAAGAATCATAATGTTACTATTGAGTATTGGATATGATTGGCTTAACATTATAATGAAATTAAAATATTTTCATTTTATGCAATGGTGTAATTGTAAATAAGAAAGGAATAAGGATCCTCAAGTGTGGTACCTGCCTGTTCATCAAAATTATCATCAGTGAAAAATACTATATGACGGAGTAAATGATATTGTTGTCAATAACTTGGCATTACTATACAAACTAAATATTCTTTAAGACAGACAGTGAGCCTTTTTGAAATAGCTAATGCCAAATATTCTATATTATTTTGACATTTTACCCTTTCTATGCAAATAGCTCATTTTCGAAGGTGAAAGCACGCTGTGAACTACATATGGTAGCTGATCATCTTGCTTTTCTCCATGGTGAATGTAAACAAATGGTTCGGGATGAAAGACGTAAGGATCTGGCCAATATGTATCCACTTCTGCGATCAGTCAAAAACGGCATCGGTATACTAATAACAGAAGTTCAGGAGCACATAAAGAATCAAGGACTGGAAGCTGTTTCAGGACTTCGGGGTGATAATGTAAGTACTATTTATGGCGTATTGCCAATCTCTTAATTTTCTGTGAGTGCAAGACTTTGGTATACAAACCTTAATTGAATATTTATATAGGGAACAGGTGAAACTAAATTCTGTAAATGTAAAATCTGTCAATATAAGATGTTCATCATATACATATTTATTTCAATGAATTCTTCTGTCAATCTTCGAAGAAATCTCTTAATTTATATATTCTTTGCTGCTTTGCTTCACCATTGAGAGAATGAGCTTTGCACATTTAATATTCACTGCTGCTTACTATCTTTGCTATTAAGTGTCCAGGAACACTGATTCAACTTTGTAACTTGGTTGTCTGCATATGCATTGGCAACCATAGTACCGCTTTGTTTTTTGAGTTGTCTTCTCATTTGCATCATAGTCCATTTCATACATGTTGCAACAAAACTGATAGCAGCTCCAGTATCACCCATTCTTCACATAGGTCACCATCATCTTGACAGAAATTAGACAGCACAACTGGTTTGACACTATAGTGGCTAGATTGAACTCGGTTAAAGTACAGAAGTAAAATGAATGTTTGCACAAACATGACTATTTACCTTCACACAGTTCACTACTTGGTTTTCATTACAAACAGCAGATATGGGCTGTTCCAGTTCGTTTTGGACAGCAGGAAATCTTGCATTTTTTGAGGGGGTCCTATTTTCTATCATCTAAAGTAGACGGTAAGTTAATGTCTTTTGCAAAATCACAGCGATGATAAACAAGTGGTTCCAAGTTTTTTCCAGGGTTGGAGTTATCGTAATTTGATAAAATTATGGGATCCTGAGACTCACATCTCAGGAACTGTTCAACATAAACTTCTCAAATAAAATTCAAAATGAAGCTGATGATATGTTGTAGTTTGTGGTAGTATTTGTTTGATAATTTTAGAACGTAAATTTAATTTTCTTCATATTTTGTGTGTTTTCTGAAAATTGCCATTTTAGATGGAATATAAATTATGGCTTATCGTTCATCATTTAATTTAAAAACAGCATTAGTTAACATCTTTAACATGTTGTAAAAATTGTAAATATTGTATATGTACTCTTGACATTGCCCAAGTCATGTATATGATTAATGGGGTGAAAAAGAAATAGCATCAAATGCCCAGTCACGCTGCACCATATTACTCACCCATCCATGAATCACATCAAGGACATTCGTTATCATCTGTTGAGTGGCAAGTGACAGCGGAGCAATATGAGGTACAGCGCAACTTTAAATGTTTATTGTTTTTTTATTTTTTTCCATGTTTCAAACAAGGGGTTCCATAAACTGAAAACTGCAATTAATGTATAATAAAAAGATGTTTAAGCCTATGTAAGTTTAATGTTTATAAAAAGGCATTCATACTTAACGCATGAAGAAAAAGAGTTTAAAAATAGTTTAATTATTGCTATGTTGCTATATACCACCATCAGCAACCGACATTCAGCTTCAGAATGAATTGTAGTCTACAGAAATCCGATATAGGGTAATTGAGTTAAATGGCACAGTTATCTCATTTGGAAAATAATGCAAATTTTAACTCAAACTATAAACATGTAAGAGTTAAGTATCTCAAAATTGTTTTCTTTTACAGTAACTGACATATGTAGAAATTATTAATGATTTTAAAAAATGGGAGGTCAATTTCCTCATTTTTTGTCCAATTTGAAATGGAGTAGCCTATATCTCTACCCTGCTTATACCATATAGGGATGATCTTGGGCGTGACTGACCCAGCAAAGTAATATTAAAAGTTTCCCAGTGTGCACTGCTTAAAACTTTGTATTTATTAACTAAACACACTTTTTGCTTCAATTATTCCAGTTTGAAAGTAATAATTCAAGGAAGATTTATTTTGATTTTGTGGCAGAATGTTAAGGTGGTCTCAGCTCAAAAGAAAATGTACATGTTAAAATGGTTTAAAAATTGTTTTATAGTTCAATAAATATCAATCAAATTTGTTTATGGCATTATTTCCAAGAAGAACTTTGGTTTTGGTTTGAATTTTCAGATACTTTCCCTCTTGCTTATCTATAGTAAATAAAGTATCTAAAATAAGAATAAATTAGACACTGAAAGCTTCACTTATCTTAGTAATATTGCAAGATCTTCCAGAGCTGACATATTTCAAGTTGTATCCAACTTATTTTCAAAGGTACTGAAAACTCATTTTGGTTTGTATAGCTTTGAAAATAAGTTGGATACAACTTGAAACATGTCAGCTCTGTAAGATCTTGAAATATTACTAAGATAAGTGAAGCTTTTAGCTTCTAATTTGTTCTTATTTTAGATTTTGTTGCTTCACTGTTAATAGCTTCAATTTTTCCTTAACAGAAAGTATTGTATGCTGCTTAAAACTTTGAAATTTTGTGTGTTGAAATTTTGCCAGAAACATGTTTTCAGGTCCCCTGACTCCAAAGAAAGCATTTTGAGAAACAGAGAGAGAGAGAGAGAGAAGATTAAAAATGAAAGAACTTGATATTTAAAGTCTGGGCATCCTTAGTTGGTGATTGATGTTTCAACCAGCAGAGACAACAGTGTTGCCACTTTTAGCACCGCTGTCCACATGGTGAACAAATGCATAACAGAAATATGAATAATGCTGTGCAAACTCGCAGGAATGACTGTACACAGTAATGGATCATAGCAGATTAAGTAACAAACACAAAAAGAGAATGATTAAATTCAGATGTTTAAACACACTGATTGTCATATTTTATTCGATACTTATGTCAGCGTTTATTGTAAAATGAGCAATAATCGTCTGCATGAATGCCATATTGGAATACCTCTTCCGAAAACACTTCTGTTTATTTTCCCAGAAAGCTTTGCTTTCTCTTTGTGACTTTCATTGTTTTCCGTCGACAGAGTTAAATAATATTTAATCCTCTCTCTCTCTCACACACACACACACACACACACACACACACACACACACACACACACCCACGCACACACACACACACATGCACACACGCACACGCGCGCGCGCATATAACAATTATCACCGAATTTTGTGTTTGTAAACGCGAGGGTAATACTGACACTACACTAATGATTATCACTGAGTTCTGTTTTTGTAAACACGACTGTAATATCGACACTTCACGAACTGAACAGTGCCTGCAAAACAAGTAAACTGATGTACCAGGTATGTGATGTCAACAAGTCACAGATTTGCAGTGTGATACAACAGCATACTGTTAGCATTAGGTAAAGGTTCCTGGAAAGGAATTCAGTCAATGTGCTAAATGGATAACACGTGGTATTCAATGTTACTGCTGGCAACCATGGAATGGCCCCTGTTGCTACAGAAACGGCTTGGAGAAGCTTGTCTCTAATTGGTACCTCCAGTGTTTGCTATGAGACCAAAAACTTTAACCCTCTCTCTCCTCCCTGCTGAAGTTTTCAGAGAACATTAGCACATGGGCAGGAAACGTCAATCACCAACTAAGAGTGTGCCAGCTATAAGTTAAGCATCTTTCAAAAATGTGTTGGCACGAAGATTTTCAAGAAAATCACCCACTCCGAACAATGCTTTTCAGGGAAAAGTTTTTTTTTTTTTTTTAACTGTAGATTTTCTCAAAAATGGTTCTAGCAATTTTGATTAACATACCATATATTTTAAGGTACCTTTTGTAACTAATAAAAGCATATATCTTGAATTTTCTCTTATAGCCTGTGAAATCCTATTTTACTATTGCCTCCTCCTCCTGTATCCCTATTGTACCAATAGCAAAATGTGTAATGAAACTATTTCTGCAAATTATTGCATTAATTAGCAAGGAGTAGGTAGAAGAATAATCTTTAGTAAGAATAGTTTGTAGAAGAGGTATAAAAGTACATGATAATGGATAGGAAATGTCATGTTAATGTGGTCCATCAGATTATTTGTAACTGAGATAAAATTATCATGTATATATGTACTTGTTAACCTTTGGATTAATGACGAGATGTTTTGATGTAGTGATGTATAAAGCATAACATTGTTTACATTGTAATTCTTAGATACCTTTTTACTTTTAGGTACATATTCAGTTTGTTGAAAACATGCTCGCTGTCCATAAAAAATACAAAGACTTAATCCAAGAAGTATTTAATGGAGACCAAAGTTTCATAGGTGCCCTTGATAAGGCCTGTTCTTCAGTCATTAACCATCGGCCGAGCCCGAAAACACCTTGCAGGTCGCCTGAAATGGTTTGTATATCTCTTTGTCTTTTATACGGCAATGCAGCAGTGAAATTGATTTTAAATTGTGAAAATATTCAATGTATTTGGTTTTTGAATTGTTATTACTTGTTGAAATTGTAGTTGCATGTTACACAGGTTTTTAATATAAAAAATGTTATTACCATAAATGTCTATTTAATAAGTTCTGTATCATTTAGGCAAAACTGTGTTGAACTTCAAAATCCATCTTTCTCTTTCTTTTTACTGTGACAACCTGGCCGATTCATATTTTTTTTTTCCCTGCAGACCACAAAGGGAATCTCACATCAGAGATAAATATCCCAAGGGCAAGCTACAATCTTAATTACTTTATGTCCCGGGATTAAATAATAAAGTTGTCATGGTAGCTCAGTGGTTAGAGCAGCCATGTGTGAAGTGGAAGGTCTGTGGTTCAAATCCCGGCTGTGAGTTTGAATGTTTCAGTTCCAATTCTACCTATCAAACATTGCCCACACATGGCTTGTGTGTTTAAGAATACCAGCAGTAAGTTTGTTGGCATACATAAATAATAAATATATTGCTTATATTACTTAGCAATTATAATGATCAATGAAAAGTAAACGTGATAATTAGTGTCACCGCGCCCGCCGCATCTAATTGCCGACAACCGCAGTGTCACCCATCGCATTATTGTCGGCGCTACCGCAAAGGAGCCGAAGGAAAGAGACAGAGAATGGCCGCATTGTTGGGGCGCTTGCCGAAAGAGAGAAAAGGATAGACGCTACTGGAATCTTCTACTTTGTACTCCAGCGCAATAAATGAACTTTCCAGAACAGTGCCTGGGAGATATAAATAGCGGTAAAGTGTGAGAAGAGTCAGTCAGACGTATGTGAAGGCTGAGTAGTCGTGCCGACGGAGACGGACAGACGATGTGGAGAGTTGTGCCGACGGAGAAGAGTTAGTTCTTTGTGTTACGAGTTCGGAGCCGTGCTGTTGGAGAATCGGAAAAGACCTTCTTGTTGTTGCAACGAGTGTACAAAGTTACTGTTTACGGAAATAAAAGTGTTTATCTCGACTACGTCTGTCTACTTTACTTCACACCCACACCAAAAGTCACACTGGTGTCAGAAGTGGGATCCGTCGAATTGCTTCTAGTCTCATTACATCGTCAGAAGTTGCAACGTTAGAACCAAGATGGAGGGAGATTCGGAAACCAGGATGATGGCAATGATGAAAGAATTATTTGCCAAAATGGAAACGTCATACGACAACCTCGTTGCCAAAGTGAAGACGGCAAACGACAACCTCTTTGCCGAGCTGAAAGAAGAAATAAAGACGAGACACAACCTCGCTGCCGAGCTGAAAGAGATGAAGACGGCAAACGTCAACCTCGTTGCCAAAATGAAGACGAGAAACGACAACCTCGCTGCCGAGCTGAAAGAGATGAAGACGGAGCTATCGGCGAAAATTGACGGCGAACTGATTGGCGTGACGGAAGACGTGAAAGAACTCGGCGAAAAGGTGGAAGACCTCTGCCAGCACGTGGACGTCGTGGAGGACGACGGGGAACGTCTTGGCGCCCTGGTAGTAAGAGTTGACGAGAGCGTCAAAGTACTGGATGCCAGGGGCAGGCGGAATAGCGCGGAGCCGGGGAGGGAGCACCTAGTGGCCGAGGCGACAGTTGCGCCCGTTTCGGATGATATGAGGGAAGACGTGGAACAACTCGGCGAACTGATTGGCGTGAGGGAAGACGTGGAACAACTCGGCGAACTGATTGGCGTGACGGAAGACGTGGAACAACTCGGCGAACTGATTGGCGTGACGGAAGACGTGGAACAACTCTGCGAACTGATTGGAGTGACGGAAGACGTGGAACAACTCGGCGAACTGATTGGCGTGACGGAAGACGTGGAACCACTCGGCGAACTGATTGGCATGACGGAAGACGTGGAACAACTCGGCGAACTGATTGGCGTGACGGAAGGCGTGGAAGAACTCGGCGAAAAGGTGGAAGACCTCTGCCAGCATGTGGACGTCGTGGAGGACGACGGGGAACGTCTTGGCGCCCTGGTAGTAAGAGTTGACGAGAGCGTCAAAGTACTGGATGCCAGGGGCAGACGGGGCGGCGCCGTGGCCGAGCGGTTAGCGCGCTCGCCTACCACCTAGGCGGCCCGGGTTCGATCCCAGGGACCCGCATGTGGTATTCGTGGTGGACGAAGCGGCGTCAGGGTGGGTTTTCTCCGGGTGCTCCGGTTTCCCCCGCCATCTCATTCCACCGGTGCTCCATCTTCATGTATCATCAGTGTCACCGCCTGCGGTGCCGTAGTAGTAAAAGCGGGCGTTAAACACTACAACAACAACAACAGGGGCAGACGGAATAGCACAGACCCGGGGAGGGAGCACCTAGTGGCCGAGGCGACAGTTGCGCCCGTTTCAGATAACGAAAGTGTACGTCTCGGGGAAGACAAAGGGGCAGTTCAGGGACGTCGTCGGGGATCCTCTGGAGGAGTGTGTCGGGTTCGTAACCAACCAGGATACGACGTGGAGGACGATCAGCAGGGAAGCGCACAAGCAAACGAGCATCACGCGAGAACCGACTTGGCGTGTGACATGGGGGGACCGTCGGAGCCATCCAATCACCTGACGCATAGTGCCGTGAACGGAAGAATGGTGGACATCATCGTGGACGGCAGGATACAGGAGAGGCCGTGCCGAGCACGAGTGGACACGAGTGCAGCGGTGGACGCGACTCGCACGGATGTGGTGGGGTTTGTTGCCGGACCCATCGGAAGCAAAGTGGCTGCGAAGGTGCGCCAGAGAGGTCGGCGGACATGGTACCCAGTGAGCCGTTTCCAAGTGCGCAGGATAGCCCGTCAACACACCAGGAAGAAGGGCAACTGGACGAGGGACCGTCAAGACCGGCGGTACTGTTGCAGAATTTCGAAGCAGGATGGCATACATCGTCCTACCCGGACCAAGGGACACTATCCAACAGCGATACCTAGGACCGTGCCTCCTGGAGAAGAGGTTCGATGGGTTAGTCCACCGGGGCGCAAGGGAGATGCCGCAGTGATAGTGCTGGTCGGGACGACCAGCTCTGAGGAGGGAGCAGTGTCACCGCGCCCGCCGCATCTAATTGCCGACAACCGCAGTGTCACCCATCGCATTATTGTCGGCGCTACCGCAAAGGAGCCGAAGGAAAGAGACAGAGAATGGCCGCATTGTTGGGGCGCTTGCCGAAAGAGAGAAAAGGATAGACGCTACTGGAATCTTCTACTTTGTACTCCAGCGCAATAAATGAACTTTCCAGAACAGTGCCTGGGAGATATAAATAGCGGTAAAGTGTGAGAAGAGTCAGTCAGACGTATGTGAAGGCTGAGTAGTCGTGCCGACGGAGACGGACAGACGATGTGGAGAGTTGTGCCGACGGAGAAGAGTTAGTTCTTTGTGTTACGAGTTCGGAGCCGTGCTGTTGGAGAATCGGAAAAGACCTTCTTGTTGTTGCAACGAGTGTACAAAGTTACTGTTTACGGAAATAAAAGTGTTTATCTCGACTACGTCTGTCTACTTTACTTCACACCCACACCAAAAGTCACATTATGTAGGAGACTACTTTACAGTGGTTTGACAAACCTCACTAATATAAATGTGACATGCTGTATTACTCTAACATGGATATTGCAAGGAATTGGTATTGTTGGCATCTTAGATCTTCAGCAAAATAACACAGTTTAACCCTGAAGCTGAGATAATTATGAGGATTATATTACTATGAAGCATTTTTATCAAGATTGCATTTGAAATGCATTTAAACAGCAGATTTCAGTGTTTACTTTCTTTTCAGATTTTCTTTTAAGTTGTGCTTAAAAGAAACAATTTTATTATACAAAGATGTAAATTGAAAATATGTCAATATTTTTAAACACATTCTGCTCCAACTTGTAATACTATTAATCAGAGGACTAGTTTAAATTTATTAATATGCTGCACTGTTGTAAGCACTTCATTTTCATCAGTTTTATACAATGTGTTTAATATTTCATGTATTTCTTTTCAGTTGGCTAAGTACTGTGATTCGTTACTGAAGAAGTCATCTAAAGGAATCTCAGAGAGCGAGATTGAAGAAAAACTTGCTCAGAGTATAACGATATTTAAGTACATAGATGATAAGGACATATTTCAGAAATTCTACTCGCGTAACTTAGCCAAACGATTAATTCATCAGATGAGTCAATCCATGGATGCGGAAGAGGCTATGATAAATAGATTGAAGGTATGTATCTTCTCTGCTGGGGTTTTTCTCAAGATGCTAATACATCTCTGAATAGTTAGCAATTGGTTCAAAACTTGGATGTTTAATTATTATTAGCCTTTTACAGAACCCAAACATTCTTGCATTGGTCATTCATCTGTTAATATTGGGATGGTTCCAACCATTTTCTTGGAAGAAACAACAGAAGAAGAAGTGAGAAAGATTATAAATAAATTAAAAAATAAAGCATCTTGTGGGTGGGATGAAATCTCAACTAAAACACTAAAATATTGTAGGGATACATTAGCTGGTATCCTAACCCATTAATAAATGCATCGTTAAATGATGAACAATTTCCTGAAACCTTAAAACTTAGTATAGTTAGACCAATATTCAAGAAGGGAGATAAATATCAAATTGGAAACTACAGGCCTATAACTCTGACCTCAGTATTTGCTAAAGTATTTGAGAGTATATTAAGTAGTAGATTAATAGAATTCCTTAATAAATTTAACTTGTTTTACCCATCGCAACATGGTTTTAGGAAGAAATTCTCCACAACTACTGCTATAGCCGAGCTGTATCATGTAATATTACAAGAACTTGAAAACTCTGGCAAAACAGCTGGAATATTCCTTGACTTATCTAAGGCGTTTGATAGTGTGGCGCATGTATTGCTACTAGAGAAGTTAGAGAAATACGGCATTCGAGGTAAATGCATTGAAATTATAAAATCCTTTCTAGAAAATCGGGCACAATGCACTGAAATCCGCTATCAAGAGGGATGTACACTAAAATCAGTTAAATCATGTTATGAACAAGTGAAAGTAGGCATCCCTCAAGGATCAGTACTCGGGCCTCTCTTATTTATACTATATGTAAATGACCTTCCAAAATCTACAAATTACAAAATAATAACATACGCAGATGATACCTCAGTTGTATTTGCCAATAAAGACACAAATAATTTAAACACAGTAATAAATGTTGAAACAAATAATATTTGTAATTACCTAAAATGCAACAAGCTGAAAGTAAATCCTCAAAAAACCAATATAATCATGTTCAAACACCGAAATAATAGGTCCAATAATGTTCTCAGTGTAATGATAAACAATGAAAGCATTCAACAAATAGAAAGCACCAAATTTTTGGGAATAATCTTGGACGAAAATATGACGTTCAAAATGCACATAGATTATATCTGCAATAAAATTAGTTCCTATTTATATATACTAAGAAATCTATCAAAATATCTAAATCCAGACTACTTAAAATCAGTTTATTATGGTCTAATTCATCCACATTTGCAATATGGAATCGAGGTCTGGGGTAACTCAAGTATCACAAATGTAAATAGAGTATTGAAATTGCAGAAGAGATGTATAAGATGTATATTCAATCTACAGAATAGAGAATCGTGTAAAGATAGTTTTGTAAAAGCCAGAATACAAACTGTAGTGTCACTGTATGTCTATAAGGTAATAATGTTTGTAGCAAATAAGAATCCTCTACAAATAAAAGACAGTCATAAGTATGGTACTAGAATACAACACAATTATTACAGAGGAAATGTAAATAAAAAAGCCACAGAGAAGGATCCCTTAATAATGGGTAAAATCTTGTACAATAAACTACCAAATGAATTAAAAGTGCTAAGTGGTAATGTATTTCAAAAAGAGCTTAAAACATACTTAATTAAAAAATGCTTGTATAGAATAGATGAACTGTAAATAATTTGTAAATGAAATACTAGATTGTATAAAACTGCTTGTATATAGATTGTAAATCTTGCTTGTTTATCTCTGACGAGGCTTGAAACTTGTAACAAAGTCTATAAGCTAATAAAGATTATTATTATTATTATTATTATTATTATTATTATTATTATTATTATTATTATTATTATTATTATTATTATTATTATTATTAGTATTAGTATTAGTATTAGTATTAGTATTAGTATTAGTATTAGTATTAGTATTAGTATTAGTATTAGTATTAGTATTACTATTACTATTACTATTACTATTACTATTACTATTACTATTACTATTACTATTACTATTACTATTACTATTACTATTACTATTACTATTACTATTACTATTACTATTACTATTACTATTACTATTACTATTACTATTACTATTACTATTACTATTACTATTATTATTATTATTATTATTATTATTATTATTCTTGATGGTGCAAATTAGAGAAAATATTTTGAACCAGAAATGTTAGTGAAGTATAGTTTGGCGAATGATGGATTTAACACTTATGATTTTATTATATCATGTGTGGAATCATCTTTCCTTTTTAAGTAATTAAGTTTAAAAATTTCACATTTGTTATTTTAATTCAACCAAACCCTGTGTGACCCTGATTGTGACATAAATTGCTGTTACTGAACGACTCTGACTCAGCAAACTTGTATAGGTAAGCAATTAACATTTCATGTTTATTATGTACAAGATCATTAAAATATATGGTAACCTAAATTATAATGAAAATTGAATCATATTGAAACGCTTAACATCACTTACATGTAATTAATCTTGTCTGGTTTCAAGAGCTTAACTTGCTCCCGTCATCAAAATTGTCAGACTATTTCTTGTAGATGTTTGATGTGTGGTGGGTTGGGCTGACATCTAGCAGCAAACTGATGAACTTTCATAAAGGGTTTGGTGGTAGTAAATCAAGTTCATTACGCAGAGTTTGTTTTTTATGATACAAATTTTCTCCTAGTTATCCAACTCTGGAGCATGTTTTGTGGCTTTTAAAAGTTTTATGTTCAGCATAATTTGAACATCCAACCACATTATGACTCGTACCTACTTCATATCTATCAACCAAAATTAAAAAGTTTGCATTTATGTAACTATAATAGTAACTCTGCCAAATCAGCTTTAAAGCAGAAATTGAGACATTTAAAAAACAATAAATTAGGATTGAATTAGTTTATCTGTCATTTTGGTAGGAGTGGTTATGCCATTGTAAAATGTAAATAATTTTAAAATGTATTAACATTTCACACTTTTTAAAATATTCTCTGTTTGTTATAGCAAGCCTGTGGTTATGAATTTACGAATAAACTTCATCGCATGTTCACCGACATCTCAGTTTCTAGTGATCTCAATAATAAATTCAACAGCTTCCTCAAGACACACAATAAAGAGCTGGGAATTAGCTTTTCAATATATGTTTTACAGGTAAGAGCAAAGCTCTTTTGTAAAATGAAAAATTATTGAAAAATTACCTGAAAAAGTATTGTATATAATTATGATAATAGCTTAGAATACAAGAAGTTTCAGATATGCAGGATGGAAGTGAAATAATCTGCCAGACTGAAGGAGGTGAGAGAGTGGACATAAAGTAACAAAATATTCCAATAACTTTTTTCAATTAAATGGACTGTTATATAGATATGTTTAAAGGCAATGTAGCGCAACCTGTTGATCAGGTACTCAGTTTCTATCGACAGATCAAAACTATTCTAATGCTCTATAAAAACCATTTAAGTAGCGTTAGCCATGTATTGAATTCAGATGTTTTGTCGCATTGCGCCAAACACCAAAAATTACGTGAAAAAGGTTATGGCTGATTACCCCATATAGAAGCATTATCTCAAATCTTAAATTTCCACGTAATTACAAATATTTTATTTGGTACGTTTAAAGGCCTGAATATCTGACCTATTCTATTTGAGAGGCTTATGCCATGGTAAGATAATGGCCTCACTTGGAATCGGGTTCTTCTTTTAAACGTTGTACAAAATTGTTTACTATACTCTGTTCATCAAGAGATTAGAGGAGATATAAACAAAGTACCAGTTTGTATCACTCCTCGGCCACGTGCTTTCACAATGATGCAACACAGTTACCTACCGCTACGCGTAGTTATAATATGCATTTTACACTACTAAAAGGATATATTGACTTGATCCAAATAACATGTAGCACATGGAAGTTAACTGCTACTTACGTCATCTCTGTCCACAATAACACTTTTTCATTTTCTGCTCACAATCTCGAAACCAATCTCCAGAAGCAGCTTGTGGAGGGAGGTTAGTTTTAAATCTGGAAGATCGGGTTCAGAGTTAACTGCCAACAGCACTTTGTTTAAGGTGGCGATTCATTGACTGACGAACTTTTCGACGGATTGCAGATCTCACACTCACAAATTCGTTGCAAACTACTTCCACCATTTATCTGGCACGTGGAAGCTTTTGGCTGGGATCTTCACCAACTGATGATTTCTCTTTGTGTGTGCTGTAAATACTTGAAACTGACACACCGGTAAACTCGAATGTTAATTTTATCACGTCTTCGATAGCAAGTTCGGGATATTTCTCGCAGAACTTGTTAAACACGTTCAATATTATTGTCTTTTCACCACTTCGCAACGCTTTGCCGCTCTTATGTTTTACAGCACTCACTTGTTCCGCCATGTTACTGTCATACTGAATAATGCGCGTGCAGAATGAATTAGGCTGGTTACAGATTCACGTAAGTGCGTATTCTTACACTTTAGCTATGCTTAGTACACTTAGTTCATGCTTTAGCAAACATTAAGTGACATTTTAGACCTTAGTAACAGTATTTCTTCAAGGGACTATTTACATGGCGAAAGCGTCAAGAGGGCGTGCTGTGGTCAAAACGCACGTGGCTTTGTTTACGTCTCCTCTAATCTCTAGATGAACAGAGTATAACTTCCGACACCAGTTGCAGTATTGTATCCATTAGGAAGTCACAAATATGATAGAAACTTAAAAAAATAAACTTTAAATATGCTCTAACCAGTCAGAAATGCATAAATTCACTTGAAATGAAATGAATACATACTAAATCCATGTCTACTTACTGCACATGCATGCTGAGCTATTTGCAGAATGGTAGGGACCTAACATGATATTCATGTTTACAATAAATAGTATGGTGGTTTGTTTGTAACACTTATACATGTGGTGAACACATGCAGTTTTCATATCGTCTGTAAGATGTATGTATGAAGCATTGGTGCTGTTTCTGGCAGCTAATGGCTGGAGGTTGGGTTACCCGCATTGAGCATTCCAAAGGTTATGTCACTCTTGCATGAAACACCTCTTGCGCTATTAATACCATTATTCTGTATTGAATTTAACAATGTGATACTAGTAATTGCTAAACCTTTAGGAAAGCATAATTTATAATGTGAATTTGTGCTCCACTGCAAAATGTTTAGACAAAATGTATGTGCAATTATTTACAGATATGGCCCGGTAAGTGCGCAGTTCTCTTTAATTTTTAATATACCTGATTTAACCCTTCCTGGGCGTAATTATTTTCCTAGTTTTCTCAAGTATTTTAAAACATGAATATTATTCAAAATAAGGCACATATGATATTATTTTGTGTACTAAATCGTTAAAAACGTATAACCAAGCACATAAATGTTCATTAAGTCATAACATTGCTTTTTATTCCAGGTATTTTCTTTTGAGGCTACACTTATTTAAATGAAAAGTGGCATATGTGCCAAAACAACTGAAACTTTGCCATATCTGCAGGGCAGAGTGCATCATCAGTTCCTAGACATCTTATTGGGTGACACTGAAGTCTTTTTGTGTATGGCATGCTCCAAAGCAGTTACCGGGATGTAAATAGGGTTTCAGATCACATGTTTCACAAAAATATATTGTTTCTTTCCTAACACCTGCTGCTACATAGGTCACTGTTGCGCGCACTTGCAGGACTTTTGTTTTCATCACTTTCCCACGCACTTAAGTCACTTTCATCTGTTTCATTGAGCACAGATTCTATACAAGCTCTTATTTTATCCTCCCCATACAGTCTCTTACGCGCCATGCTCCAAATCAAACCAAAACGAGCAAAATAATGAAACACAACACAGAAAATTACCCGCTCAGGACGTATTATTCTGTAGCGACTAACAAAACACAAACCTAAGCACAGACGTGCGCTTAAATTCATCTAATGACATCTGTTGACCATTTACGTGAAGTAAAGGCCAGCTACGATAGCTTACGCGAACGTTTAAAAAGAATTTGTGCAAAGTTGACGCGTAACTATGCATCGCAAATATATGCACATTTCGCCCGGGAAGGATTAAAACGGGACTAATGGGCTTTATGCAAGCACGTACCTACATCCAAAAAACAACTTTTATTTTATAATTTAAGTTCTTTAATTATATATTTTGAACATACTGCAAAACTTTATTAATCTGGTTAATTTGGCCTAAAGTTGGTTCGGACTAGCAGAAGCCTGTATTATCAAAATTAATGAACAAGGATAATTTCATGAATAAGGACATCGTAATCGTAAATAATAAAATATGGAACTTGTGCAAAGAATGCAAATAAATTGTTTGCCTGGTTTAAAGAAACTTATCGCCCTTGTGGTTTATGATCTCCTTCACATTAAATCAACATAATTTTTATTTGTGTAGCTGAAACAATTTGTATAATAATTCAAAATGCTGCACAAACATTTACAAAAGAGCACAATTGTCCAGAAATTCTGCTGACTTCTGTCTCCTAGGTCTGTAAGAAATTTGTGCTTATGTTAAATAAGGAAAAATTGAAGCTATTAACAGTGAAGCAACAAGATTCTAAAGTAAGAACAAATTAGAAACTAAAAACTTCACTTATCTTAGTATTATTTGCTGACACAGCTTGAAACCCAGGGTCAGCAAATAATACTAATATTAGTGAAGTTTTTAGTTTCTAATTTGTTCTTACTTTGTGCTTATGTTTTTGTAGTATTTGTGGAACATCAATTGAGTATTTTTCTTGCTCAGTTTGGTTAAAATTATGTAATATTTGAACGTGCTTCCAAGAATCTTTTTGCACTGATGGCAAATTCTCAGTTATTCTTAATATCTGTAATGTTGATATTGTGACTTTTGTTGGGTGTAAAAGTAAAGTAGACAGATGTAGTCTAGATAAAGAAACACTTTTATTTCCGTAAACAGTAACTTGTACACTCGTTGCAACAGCAAGAAAGTCTTTTCCGATTCTCCAACAGCACGACTCCGAATTCGTAACACAAAGAACTAACTCTTCTCCGTCGGCACAACGCTTCACATCGTCTGTCCGTCTCCGTCGGCACGACTACTCAACGCTTCACATACTGACTGACTTCTCACACTTTACCGCTATTTATATCTCCCAGGCACTATTCTGGAAGCTTCAGGAACGTTCACTTATTGCGGCGAGATACAAAGTAGAAGACTCCAGAAGAATCTATCCTTTTCTCTCTTTCGGCAAGCGCCCCAACAATGCGGCCATTCTCTGTCTCTTTCCTTCGGCTCCTTTGCGGTAGTGCCGACAATAATGCGATGGGTGACACTGCGGTTGTCGGCAATTAGATGCGGCGGGCGCGGTGACAATATAAAAGGTGATTCTTCAGTCAATGTTATGTTACAAGTATTTTCACAACAAATACAAGAATCAGGCGTGAAGTGTGCACTATTTGCTGATGACTTGGTAATGTGGACTTCAAAACCAAAAAGCAAAAGTACAGAACTGGAAAAAACCATGCAACAATCCTTAACCAACTTACAGAGGTGGACCAAAGAAAATTTAATGACTGTTAATACAACAAAATCAAACTACCAAATCTTTTCACTAAGAAAAAAACCACTAAAAATAAAACTAAATTTTGAGGGTCAACAATTACCAGAAACAAAGGAAGCAAAGTATTTAGGAGTTACTTTTGATACCAAACTTACATGGACCAAACAAATAGAAAATGTAATACAAAGAGCAGAGAGGCACCTTTCACTGTTAAAACGTCTAACAGGAATGAAGTGGGGATGTTCCAGAGCAACGCTTAACACAACATATAATATATATATATAAAACCATTGTTTACTTACTGCAGCGAAGTTCTTGTAACAGCAAACACAAAAAAAATTCAAATCTTTCAAAACCAAAGTCTGAGATTAATCACAGGTGCTATCAAAACCACACCAATAGCAGCTATGGAAATACTAACCAACCAATATCCCATTGAATATGAAATAGAAAAAGCGGCTCTTATTCAACACGAAAAGTTGATCAGACTCCCATTCAATACATGGCACAAGAGAAATTTTACACATACACTAAAGACTCAGGAGAGCTTTCTTTCCAAAATTCAAGACATCAAGAAGGATGTACACCTTCCTAATTCAAAGGAAAACTTCATATCTAAAGTCAATCCAACACATACATTAGACATCACATATTATTTACACCTGACAGAAGAAGTTAAAAAAAGTGATACTCCAACTAGTGTTCTAAAATTATTGGCATTAGAGACAATCCATACTAGGTTTCCAGAACATGAGTGGCTCCATATTTATACTGATGGATCATTGATATCAAACAAAGATGGAGCAGGTGCTGGAGTCACATGTCACCTCTTTTCCTATTACAAATCTTTAAGTTATGGAACTACTAACTTTGATGGAGAAATTGAAGCAATTCGAATGGCCCTACAAAATCTTTTGTACAGAATTTCACATTTTCAGCAAGCAGTTATTCTCTCAGATTCCAGGGCAGCAATTATAGCAATTACTTCCAAGTTGTCACCAAAAAACCAAACTATTATAGAATGTTGGAAGATGCTTAGCCATCTAACAGCACTTCAAAAACACCTAGTCTTCCAATGGATACCGGCTCACTGTGGACTGAGTGCTAATGAGAAAGCTGATTTTCTTGCAAAAAAGGGTACCAGCGGTGTAAAAAAATCTATAGTTAATTTACCATTTTATGCAGCTAAAAGATTAGTCAACTCTGAATTCAAAAAAATTATTGCAAAATATTACTATGAAAAATCAAAGAATAAAAGATGGGAACTACCAAACATTCAAACAGTGATTCCTGAGTATCCTCGAAAAACAGCAGCTGCAACCTTCAGGTTGATTACAGGACATGATTGTCTGGCAAAACATTTAAACAGAATTGGGATATATTCTTCACCACTCTGTCCTCTATGTGATCTGCAAGAGGAAATGGATCGAGACCACCTTCAAATATGCCCGGCCACTTCTAATGCCCCATCCATCAGTGAAAAATATTGGAGAGCAAGAGGATTAATGACTTCATTGTCAGAAATCCAGCATTAGCTAACAACAACAACACATAGAAATTGTTTCAGATTAAGCATGAAGGTTTCTATATGTAAAAACATCATTCAAATTTTTGTGATAAGTTCTTGCAATGGAAAGGGGTCGGGGAGCAAGAATTGCAAACTTTTAAGCACAACTGTAGGTGATGCTTAGGAAAGGTGTAAATTTGTAACAAGAATAATTTGAGAGGAGCTAATGAGTGAGTGAGTAGTGTTTAAGGGCCTGTCGCGAGGAGCTAATGATAGAATGCATAGCAATCTTATGAACTTCTCAACCACTATTATTTATTTCACAATTGTTCAAATTCATTATGAAAAGATTATTTTCTGTGCATGCTTTTTCTTAAGTATTTCCCAGAAATGGCTTGATTAAGCAGATACTAAGATAAGTGAAGGTTATAATCTCTAAAATTTGTTATAACCTTTACAATTGTATTGCTTCACTGTTAATAGATTCAGCTTTTCATAATATAAGCTCTTATAGGTTCACAGGTATCAAGAATAGGCTGCGACTACAATCAATTATAACAAATATTGTTGAACTATTTCACAATACCATTATTGTAATATTACTAGTTAGAGCCAAGATTTTTTTATTATGCTCAAAATATGATTAGTCAGCTAGTAGAATGGCTTTCCATTTGACAATTTGCCAGTAATTATTATTCTTTCATGCCAACAAACTTATTGTTGGTGTTAATTAAGGAAATTGAAGCTATTAACAGTGAAGCAACAAGATTCTAAAGTAAGAACAAATTAGAAACTAAAAACTTCACTTATCTTAGTAATGTTGCAAGTTCTTGGTGCAAAGCTGACTAAAGTTTCGAGTTGACTCCAACTCATTCTCAAAACTATACAAACAAGAACTTGCAACATTACTAAGATAAGTGAAGTTTTTAGTTTCTAATTTGTTCTTGCTTTAGAATTACTGTTGGTGTTTTTAAACACACAAATCGTGTGTGGGCAATGTTTGAGAGGTAGAATTGAAGCTGAAAAATTCAGTGTCACAGCCAGGATTTGAACCACAGACTTTTCGCTTTACATGTGGCTACTCTAATCACTGAGCTAATGTGACAACTTGCCAGTGTGACATAGTGGTCAGAGCAGCTGTGTGTGAAGCGGAAGGTCTGTGGTTTAAATCCCGGCTGTGGCATTAAATTTTTCAGTTCTAATTCTACCTCTCAAAAAATTGCCAATGTTTTGTTAATGGGTAAGTGTTTTGCAAAAAGTCAAAGTTTGTGATATCCCTGTGATGTATATGATATACATTATTTTTGGTCTGACACAAAACTTCAATTTTATTTCCAGGCCGGGGCATGGCCTTTGGGTCAAACTGCCCTCACATCTTTTGCAGTACCTCAGGAGCTTGAAAAGTCTGTTCAAATGGTGAGATTTGTACTTACTGCATGTGGATTGCTTAAAAAAATTAAAAAGTAGTTATAATGATAAGTGTAAATAATAATGCCTCATATTACCTTTACATCCCAGTTACTGAAAGGAACAGCACAACTGCTGATAGTTCAAGAATATTGGCAGATGACTGGTGGGATTATTAACAAAGGGAGCAAATTTATGAGGAAAAGTGAAATAAATGGCAGAAAATGAAATGCAAAGGTAAACAATAACATCTTTTGAGCAAGCACACTCTGTAGGAAAGTAAACTTTTGATATTTGAGTCATCTTTTCTTTTGTTAGTAGACATAAAATAGGTGCAGGTGGCAGTACATTTCTCCAGAAATGTTGTTTTCAAATGGCTGGAGCTTGTTTCCACACCATTAGTACTCTTGCTTCCCAGTAGAGCCCTGCCAGATCTTCTCTGTAATTTTTCTCTGGTCTAGTCGTTTGCAGTGTAGTAAGCGCTCCTTGTTTAAAGGTGCATCTCCAATAATGTTAGAAGGTTTTTTTTTGTGGATGGACATTTTGAAAAATTTTAGTTAATTATACTGGATGTTACCAAAACGAGTGCAGATTTTTCGTGTGGTGGTAGGGAACATCCATACAGGCATTCTAACACAGGAACCTTGGATTGGAAATACATTGTTATGAGTCTACAGAGTAAAACCACATGGCAAATTGTTGTATGACAAAATGTTGTTTATTATGGTAATTGCAAGGAAAATAGACTATTATGCAAACACTTGAGTTTGCCATGCACTTATTTGTATGATAAGTTGTGTGTTCTTTGGTTATTTGTTTACATTCTCATCCCTTTTCCGTTAACATGGCTGCTAGTAAATAATGAAATGAAGAGGAGGAATGTCAACTTTTACATACCTCTTCATTTAGTTCAGCCTAAATCGGCTTGTTGGGTAGGAGTAAGTAAACTGATATCATTCTTAAACCTGGATTGTTTTGCATGGACAGAACTCGCTGACATGCATCTTGCATATGGTGCTGACATGATGGCTGGAGCTCAAAGGATTTATACAAAGTGCTTCCCAAACAGAGGAATACCAAATATGAGGACTGCGATTGACCGATGAACAAGAGAGAGTGATTCTGTCAATGTAAATCATACTCATGGTAGGAGACCAGATATTGAAGAGGAGTTGTTGGAGCAGTCCCTCAACAAGCACTCAAGCTGTGGCACACTACCTTTGATGGATTGGTCGAGGTGGACCCGTTCCATGGCCACCGAGATCCCCAGACCTCACAGCATTGGATTTCTTTTTGTGAAGACACATGAAGTCTCTTATCTACGAGACTCCCGTGAGCACAGAAGCAGAGCTTGTAGCAAGGATTGTGGCAGCAGCTGCGGAAATAAGGGAGCATCCAGATATGCATCTTAGATTCAATGAAGTACTGAAACTGTTAACAGTGAAGCAACAGAATCTAAAATAAAAACAAATTTAGAGAACAGAAGCCTCACTGATCTTAATATTTGCTGTAAGTTCTTGAAATATTACACAGACATATGTTTTGTGATGACTCCATCACATTTTCAATGCCATGTTTAAAAGTTACCATACCTACAGATGCTCAACTACCTAATATTTCCATGTGTTGCCAACCTCTGAAAACAAAACAAAGTATAAGTAAAATTGATTGGTGGTATTTCAACATTCATAGCGCATCCCTCTTTTTTAAAATGAAAATCTTTTCCCAAACCATGAAATCTGTAGGTCCATTTAATTGTTTTGATAATTTAACCTCGATTTATTTCATGATTAAATGACCAAAAATTATCTGCCACAGCTGATTTACCAATCTGTTTATAAAATGCTCCTTTGTTCTGGTTTCCAAATGATGCTTAGTTCTACCAGTGTAAACCCTGTCACAATCCAAATGGCTAAATTGATAAATGCCAGGTCTAAATTAAGAACAAATTAGAAACTAAAAGCTACACTTATCTTATTAATATTGCAAGTTGTACTGCAGACTGACTTCAAGTTGTATCCAAGTTATTCTCAAAGCTATCCAAACAAGTTACCGTAGTTACCGATGCTCAACTTTAAAGATCTATTTGTTGCCAACCTCTCCCCCCAGGGGGGCCTACTACGGTAGGTTCGGGTTTGGCGCACCCGGGGCCCCGAGCCAACTGACTCCCTTGGTGTGGGCTCCTCTTCGTGGTGAGGGAGTCAGCCAAAACGCCCACACACATGTAGGCCGTGCGTGGAGACCCGTGTCGGTGAAAAGGATTATCCTGGTGGAGCCCGGGACAGTTTCTTTTCTGAATCTGGGGAGGGTGCGCATTTCCGATATACTGCTTTGGTTTCTGCTTCACCTAAACGGGAGGCTAGGGACTAACCCACCCCTAGTCAATCGGCCAGGATTAGGTATTGCACTGAACTCCAGGGTGAGTGGGACGGTGAGCCAGCTATATCCCCTGTGTAGCCCTGTCATCCCAGTGGGATGACCCCTTGTTGGGCTCCGTGGTGGGTGGGGAGCACTGGGGGATGAAAGTTATCGCCTTCTTTTATGGCTACAAATACACCAAAATGCAGAAAACAAGTCCGGGAAGAAAAAGAGGTACACGTGTTGTCTTCAGCTTGTTACCTAGTTATTCATTGTACGAAAGAGGGTCAGTCTTTCTTAAAGGTCAACCCTGTTATTATTCAATCGGGTCTTGATAAAATCGCCGGCCCTGTACACGCTTGCGATCTGGTTCCCTCTTGGTTGAGGGCTACACTACCACACATGTTGACAGATTGTTGAAGGCGAAACTCCTGCACGGATATCTTATCCGTGTGGAGAAGCACCGAAGCCTGAGCTCCTCCAAGGGTGTCATTACCAGTCCTATGCTAGATGATATGCCAGAGGAGGAGATCCTAGGATTAAAAAAAAAAAAAAAAAAAAAAAAAAGATACGATAATTGTATTTTTAAAAAGTTTACTTACCATCCGTGGGCCAATGAAAAATTAACAAAAAATTGTAAAGAGTATGGAATAAATTTGGTCCTTCAAAGTAAATTTAATATACAAAATTTACTAAATTTTTCTAAAAAGAGTAAAATTCCAAATTATAAAAAATCTGGCATTTATCAATTTAGCTGCTTGGATTCTGATAGGGTTTATATTAGTAAGACTAAGCGTCATTTAGAAACCAGAATAAAAGAGTACTTTAGAAATATTAAATGTAAACAAACTGATAAATCAGCTGTGGCAGACCATTTTTGGTCATTTAATCATGAAATTAATCCAGATGTTAAATTATTAAAACAATTAAGTGGACCTATAGACTTAATGGTTTGGGAAACAATATTTATTTTAAAAAACAGGAACTGTATTATGAATTTTGAAATACCTCCAATAGATTGTATTTATAGGTTTTTGTTTTCAGAGATTGGTGATTAAAATGAGCATCAGTAGCTATGGTAACTTTGTATAGCTTTGAGAATGAGTTGGAGTCAACTTGAAACATGTTAGCTGCATAAAATCTTGCAATATTAGTGAGTGAATAGCTCAGTGAAGCTTTTAGTTACTAATTTGTTCTTACTTTAGACTCTTTAACAGCCTTTTGATATCTAAATGTTTTTACCTTTTTAGGTATAAAATCTGTATTAAAACCATTAATTACTGCAGTGTTAATAATGTGTTTATATTCTGTGTTACATTCTTCCTTATTAAGGGATATATTTATTAACCTATAAATTAAACTATTGAAAACAGCAAATTTGTGTGAAAAAGGATTAAAACTTATTTTTTATATAATTATCAGTATGAGTAAATTTTCTATAAATGCCAAAATTCAATTTATTCTAAAATAAGAACAAATTAGAAACTAAAAGCTTCGCCTATCTTAGTAATATTGCAAGATGTTCCAGAGCTGACTTGTTTCAAGTTGTATCCAATTTATTTTCAAAGCTATACCAAATAGCTTCGAAAATAATGTAGCAAATGAGCAAAACACCAGTTGCTGCTAATCACACTTTATTGCCTTCTAGTCAGTATATTGCTAACATTACACTTAGATCACTTCAGTACAGACTCAGAGCAACTGTCAAATCGAATCACAGTAAAGAACTGTCAGATTACACTCGCACTGAACTGCTACTCGGCATGATAAACAGGTGCTGTCCACTGAACGCTTCATATACGTTTTTCTTTCTCCAACACTTCACTACAAACATGACTTGAACAACCTCTACTACTTCCTCTCTTCTACTACTACTCTCCAGGCACAAGTGGGTCCCTTATATAGTTCTTTAGACAAAGGAAATGTTCTGGAAGTAGAATGATTGGGAGAGGCTGTGAGAGAACAGTCCACACACTGCACTAGCAAACAATAGCTATTGTTTCCGGAGGCTCTATTGTTCTGCTGACAGCTGGGTCTTTCGGGCAGGTAGATGCGCCTGGTCCGTTTGTGTTGCCGGGTGGAGATCAGGCTCCGACCGGTATTCCTTACCAGTCACATCCAGGCTGACGGCCGGCACAACAATAAGTTGGATACAATTTGAAACATGTCAGCTCTGGAAGATCTTGCAATATTACTAAGATAAGTGAATCTTTTAGTGTAGATAAAAAATGGAGCATCATTCTTGAAGATAAGAAATACATCCCTGATTAGCCACGAAGAAAATCCGTGGCAATATTTGGCTTGACTAGTGCTCATGACTGTCTAGTTGTACTCCTTCATAAGATAAATATATATAATACCCCACAGTGCATCCTCTGTAAACATCCAAATTCAATTATGGACAAAGAACTCTTACTAATATGTCAAGCAATTCCAAAAATAGGAGATCTTCACACGCAATTAACATCTTATTACTGGGATGCCAGACAGAGAATGGATGAAGTTCAAGATCCAGGGCATTAGCAAACAGCAGCAACAGTTTCTAATTTGTTCTTATCTTAGATTCTGTTGCTTCACTGTTAATAGCTTCAATTTATTGTTGTTTTTTAATTTTTAAATCTAGGAATGGAAGGCATCCATTATTTTCTGTTTCCAGAGTGAATTGTATGGCTTTATCCTGTAAATTTAAAAGTTTTAAAGTATCATTTATCTGTTTCTCAGGGACAAGAGCAAAAATTTTATCCGCATATCTATACCTATTTTAAAAATTAGAGGAAATGATTTTGTAATTTGAATTTCAAAAATACTTGAAAAGATTAGTAAGAAATGGACTATCCATTGCCAAGTCAGAAGTTTGTTGTAAAAAATTACCATTAAAACTGAAAAAATTTGGATCCAAACAAAGATTTGTAAGTTTCACAAAATCATCTGTTGACTCTTTCTGTAATTCTAAAGAATTTAACCATTTTTTTAAAAAAAATCAAAAGCTTTTCTCTAGGAATACTAGGAAATGAAGCGGTTTCATAAAATGAAATGAGTTTATTATCAGACAATACTGTACTGCTAATCTTTTCTACTAATTCAAAAGAATTTTTAATACTTAGACTGATCAAAAGTACTGTATTTTTTATTCAACCATTTCGTAAAAGGTAAATGTATACAATTTATAGTAAGTCTCATTTTATTTCCGGGTTTGTGAATTTTGGGAAGTGCATACAATCTGTGTAAAACTGGATTATTGACTTTTAGAGTATGTTTTTCTTTACTAGGTATCATTTTCACTTCATTAAGAATTTTATGAAAAGTTGAAATGCATAACTTTAATGGGTCATTATTAATTCTTAAGTAATCCTCACTTTCGAGTAAAAGTTCTACTCTATTAGTATAATCAGATTCATCCAAAATTACAATTTTATGGTCTTTATCAGCTTTAGTATAAATTACGTCCTTTTCATTCAATAATTTAATAATTTGATTATGATGATTACTTTTAGGGTGATTTTTATTTATATCCTTCAAAATTTTACTGCTTTTAGTTTTAATCAAGGATTTATCAATTTCATTTAAATCTTGATTGGCAATTTCAATATCTGCGACAAAATCATATATGTTTTTTGAAAATTTTACGCGTTTTCATACCTTTACTTAGTAAATTGAGTTCTTTCTCTTTGGACTTAAAATCTGGGTACTGGCAGGTGGCTCTGAACACCAAAGACAAGGACAAGACCATATTCTTAACTGCCAAGGGCTTTGGCAATTCACATTTATGCCCTTTTGACTTCTGTAATGTGCCAGTCACGTTCCAGCACCTTATGGAGTCGGTGATGAGGGTCCTGACTTACCGCGGTTGCCTGTTATACTTGGACGACATCATCGTGACTGACAGCAGCTTCAAAGATCATCTGGAGAGCCTGAGCAAGGTGTTACGCAGGTTACGGGCAGCCAGTCTGAAGGTGAATGTAAAGAAGTGCCACCTCTTCAGCAAGGAGGTTCACTACCTGGGCCACATAGTTTCTCCCACAGGGGTAGCCATGGAGCTGTAAAAAGCTCAGGCTGTGAGAGACTGGCCTCGCCCGAAAGATAGACAATAGTTGCGCAGTTTTCCAGGTCTGTGCAGCTGCTACTGCCGGTTCGTCAGAGGCTTCCCCAACATCACAAAGTCTCTCCCTCATCTGACTGAAGAACACCAGCCTTATATGTAGATGGAAGAGGCCTAAGGCACATTCCAGATACTTAAGTCAGCACTGTGCAGTGACCTTGTTTTAGCATTCCCACAGCCAGACTGTGATTTTGTTATGGACACTGATGCTAGTGACAGAAGGATTGGAGGCGTACTATCCCAAATCCAAGTTGGACAGGAACGATTGATAGCTTACTATAGCAAGACACTCTCTAAGGCCGAAAAGAACTACTGCATTACCCGTTGTGAGCTCCTGGCAGTAGTAAAGGCACTGGAGCATTTCCATAAGTACCTGTACAGTGGACTGCCTTGTGGAACAACTGTTCTGCCAATTTGGAGTGCCGCTAGAACTGCACAGTGATCAGGGAAGAAACTCGAGTCCAATATGATGAAAGAAACACTAGAGCAAATCGGGAGTGCACAAGGCATGCATGATGCTGCTACACTCACAATCAGATGGCATGGTCGAGACCCTCGAAGAACTCTGAGGAAAGTCGTGGCCAACCACCAGTGTGACTGGAATATCGGGGTGCCACTGTTCTTGCTGGCCTATCGTTCATCTACTCATGATACCACTGAGATGATGCCAGCTAGTTTGGTCTTTGGCAGTGAATTGTGCCCTCCATGCAACTGGATGTTTGAAATTCCCCCTGGATTAGGACAGTTGGCAATCGACTATGTGGAGAACTTCGTGGACCGTCTTCATGATATACACAAGCTGACCCGTCAGCACATCTAGGGAGCAAGCGACTGGATGAAGACCTGGTATGACCAGCAAGCCAACAGTCTAGGGTTCTAGCAAGGTGATCTGATGTGGCTGTATTGTCCAACCCGGACCAAAGGGCATTGCCCCAAGCTGCAACAACCATGACAAGGACCATACCGCATGGTCAAAAGGATAAACGATGTCTACCGCATCCAGAGGCTTCCCCATGGGAAGATGCATTCAGATTGTTTGCCTCACTATGATGGCACTGCTCAGGGGAGGCAGTGTAACATTGGTGTAGCCTCTATGGAGAAAGCTTCCTGTAGACTAGAAACTCTGTGGCATGATGTCACGTCGTCAGAGGACTAGAGACAGTTTGCTGTGAGCAACTGTTGAAAAGTGATGTGCTAAAAGAGTTTTTAGGAGTATAATTGTGTAAAACTGAGTTTTGCCAGGCCATGCCTGTAATAAGTTTGTGAAAATAAAGTAATTGAAAAGGTAATAATGTCACAGTATTAAAAGAATTACTCTTGGTAATATGTTTATATCCTGTGTTAAATTCTTCCTTATTATTAAGGGGTATATTTATTAACTTGTAAATTAAAGTAGTAGATTAACTGTAGATTCCTGTACACTGCTGGTACCCTTTTTTGCAAGAAAATCAGCATTGTCATTACCACTCAGTCCACAGTGAGCTGGTATCCATTGGGAGACTAGGTGTTTTTGAAGTGCGGTTAGATGGGTAAGGATTTTCCAACATTCTATAATTGTTTGGTTTTTTAGTGACAACTTGGAAGTAATTGCTATAATTGCCACCCTGGAATCTGAGAGAATAACTGCTTGATGAAAATGTGAAATTCTATAAAAAAGATTTTGTAGGGCCATTCGGATTGCTTCACTTTCTCCATCAAAGTTTGTAGTTCCATAACTTAAAGATTTGTAATAGGAAAAGAGGGGACACGTGACTCCAGCCCCTGCTCCATCTCAGTTAGATATCAGTGATCCATCAGTATAAATATGGAACCATTCGTGTTCTGGAAATCTAGTATGGAATGTTTCTAATGCCAATAATTTTAGAACACTAGTTGGCGTATCACTTTTCTTAACTTCTTCTGTCAGGTGTAAGTAATATGTGATATCTAATGTTTGTGTCGGATTCACTTTATATATGATGTTGTCCTTTGAATTAGGAAGGTATATATACTTCTTGATGTCTTGAATTATGGAAAGAAAACTCTTGAGTCTTTAGTGTATGTGTGAAATTTCTCTTGTTCCATATATTGAATGGGAGTCTGATCAACTTTTCGTGTTGAGTAAGAGCTGTTTTTTTTCTATTTCATATTCAGTGGGGTATTGGTTGGTTAGTATTTCCATCTGGTATTGGTGTGGTTTTGATAGCACCTGTAATTAGTTTCAGACTTTGGTTTTGAAAGATTTGAATTTTTTTTGTATTTGTTGTTACAAGAACTTCGCTGCAGTAAGTAAATAATGGCTTTATATATACATTGTATGTCGTTCTAAAGTAAGAACAAATTAGAAACTAAAAACTTCACTTATCTTAGTAATGTTGTTAAATTTTTTCTCACCCTGGGTTTCAAGTTGTCTCCAACTCATTCACAAAGCCATATAAACAAATTCGTTACCAAGCTACAATCTTTTATTTTTTTCTGCTCTGGAACATCCACACTTCATTCCTATTAGACGTTTTAACAGTGAAAGGCGCCTTTCTGTTGCTTGTATTACTATTTTCTATTTGTTTGATCCATGTAAGTTTGGTATCAAATATAACTCCCAAATACTTTGCTTCTTTTGTTTCTGGTAATTATTGACCCTCAAAATTTAGTTTTATTTTTAATGGTTTCTTCCATAGTGAAAAGATTTGGTAGCTTGATTTTGTTGTATTAACAGTCATTAAGTTTTCTTTAGTCCACTTTTGTAGGTTTGATAAGGATTGTTGCATGCTTTTTTCTAGTTCTCTACTTTTGTTTTTTGGTTTTGAAGTCCACATTACTAAGTCATCGGCAAATAGTGCACTTTTCACACCTGATTCTTGTATTTGTTGTGGCAGATTGTTAATAAATATATTTAAAAAATGTATTGCTGAGCACTGCGCCTTGTGGTAAGCCACAGCTTGTTTATCTTTAGATATATTCCTTCCACATCTGGTAAAAATAAAGCGTTGAGTTAGGAAATGACATAGCCATGAAAACATTGGACCTTGTATCCCTATTTTTTTATGTTCTTTAGTAGTTTTGTCCTGCATATAGAATCATATGCACTTTGGAAATCAATAAAAACTAATACATTGTCTTCTTTGCTATTGAAGGAGTCTTTTGATTTCTTGACTGAGAAGTAAGACTCGTTCATTTGTAGAGTGGAACTCCCGGAATCCAGCTTGACATGGGGAAATTGAATTTTGTGATTCTAGAAACCAATTTAACCTGTTTGACACCATTCTTTCCATCACTTTTGCTATTACGCTAGTAAGAGCTATTGGTCTATAATTTTTACTTTCTCTTCTGGTAAGTAGGTGAAGTATTGTATTCCACCCAAATCTCTATGTCGAGATTTCACCAGAAATATGTTTTGAGACTCCCTGAATCCAAAAAAAACATTTTTAGAAAAAGGTCTGTGTGGGTGTGTGTGTGTGTGTGTGTGTCTGTCTGTCTGTCTGTCTGTCTCTCTGTCTGTCTGTCTGTCTGTGTCAGTTTGTGGACAGCATAACTCAAAAACGAAAAGTAGGTTAGAAACCAAAGTTGGTATTTAAGTTTGATGTCTTTCAAGGATGCGACACAAAGATTTTGAAGAAAATAGCCCCACGCTAAACTACCCTTTACATGGAAAATTTTTAGAAAATTTTGATTTTCTGGAAAATGGCTCTTAATGATTTTTGATTCATATGTTTGAGATACTTTTATGACAAATGAAATGTATATCTTGAATTTTCTGGCCATAGCCCCTGTAGTTGTATTTACTCTGGATGACTTGTGCATAACTGGTAAAACAGAGATAGACCAAATCATACTAAACAAAAAATGTAGGTCTTGCTAAAATACACAATTTATGTCTGTATAAATTTTCGTGTAGGGTGAACCATTTCGGAGATATTCCTTGTTATGTGTGTGAGTTTCAGAAAACTTAAAACTCGTGAAATGGAACATCACTGTTCTTTTTTTTTTTTTATACGTTAAAGTGCCAAGAGAACGGGATCTCAAAGCTTTAAAACATTTGACTATTGCTCAAAGCCTACTGTATTCTAATATTCCCCTTGTACCTACAAGGAATTAAACAAGATAATTTGTACAAATGTATAACTCAACCAACACAAAGAAGATATAGGTATAAGAGTTTGTAAGAGTGGTTAGTACAAGGGTAGAGAAAGTCATGTGAGTACAACATATCAGATTTTTTTATTTCTGATGCTGTTTTATGTTTCTTTAAGAGTGGGAGAATTATTGCTTTTCGTCATTCGGCAGGAACTGTGGTTTTCCAGGATAGATTGTAGAGGTTTAGTAGTAGTCATTTTGCTGTTTTTCCAAGGTTTTTGTGAACTCTGGATTTATGTGATCTTGTCTAGGAGACTTTTTGTTTTTTAGATTAATTGCAATGTTCAGTTTTTGCATATTAAAATTTTCAAAAAAGATGTGTTGAGTGTTAGGATCACATTCTCTTTTTTGTTTCAAATCTTTCTTAAATTATTTACGTTCCTTTTTATTATTTCTTGTTACTTTATGTGAATTAGCATAATATTTATTGAAGGTTTCAGCTATGACTGCATCATTTATTAATATTTTATTGTTGTGTATGATGGGTGTGCTATTGTTTTCTTATTAAATTGAATTTTGGCATTTATAGAAAATCTACTCATGCTGATAATTACAATAAAAAAATAAAAGTTTTACTCATATTTCACTCAAATTTGCTATTTTTAATAGTTTAATTTATAGGTAAATAAATATACTCCTTAATAAGGATGAATTTCACACAGAATGTAAACATATTATCAACAATGCAGTGATTAATGGTTTTGATATAGATTTTATACATAAAAAGATAGAAAAATTTAAATATCAAAAGATTGTTAAAGAAGTTTGTACCCTCAAAAAAATAGATGATTGTAAAAAGTTTAAAAAGTTTACTTACCATCCTTGAGGTAATAAAAATTTACCACATTTTTCTAAAAAGGATAAATTTTCAAATTGTAAAAAGTCTGGGGCTGGCCCCGTAGCGCAGTTGGTAGAGCACCTGCCTGCTGTGTTTGGGTCCCGGGTTCGATTCCCGGCAGGGGGGTAGAAATTTTTCTCCAGCAAGGATCTCATCCTTCCCTGAGTCTGGAAGTATAATGGCAGCGCTGTGGCTGAGTGTTTAGACCGCTTGCCTACCACCTAGGCGGGACCCGCATTTGGTATTCGTGGTGGACGAAGGGGCGTCTGGGCGAGTTTTCCCCGGGTTCTCCAGTTTCCCCTGCCATTCATTCCACCAAGTGCACCATTATCACCCTTCCAATCATCCATTTCGCCTGCATTTCATATGATCCTCTTCCTCACTATCACACCTGGTGCTTGACTGACCACCTGCTTCCAGGTGTTCACTCTGTCTGGTCCAGAGATCCTTCTGCTCCCTGACAGGTGTCCAGCCCTAGGCTGGCTTGTAAGTCCTACCTAAGGGGAGGGTAATCAGGGAAAGAAAGAAGTAAAAGATCTGGCCTTTATCAATTTAGTTGTTTGGATTGTGGCAAGGTGTACATTGGTAAAACTAAACATCATTTGGAAACCAGAATGAAGGAACATTTTAGGAATATTAAATATAAGCAGATCGATAAATCAGGTGTGGCAAATCATTTTTGGTCATTTAATCATGCAATAAATCCATAAGTTAAATTATTAAAACGATTAGGTGGACCTATAGATTTAATGGTTTGGGAAAAAATATTCATTAAAAAAAAAAGGTACCATGTTATAAATTTTGAAATACCACTGATCAATTACATTTGTAGGCTTGTTTTGTTTTCAGAGGTTGGTGACATAAATATTAAGTAGTTGAGCGTCTAGCTGTTTTAAATAGAGCATTGAAAATGTGATGGAGTCATAATGAAACATATATCTGTGTAGTATTACAAGAACTTACAGCACATATTAAGATAAGTGAAGCTTTTAGTTTCTAAATTTGTTTTTATTTTAGATGCTTCTTAGAGTTCATCAGTCCAAGGCGAGACGCACGGAGCTGTGCATCCAGGTCACTGGTCGCCATTTCCAATAATTACTGTAAAATAACATGTGATACCTTCCATTTTACTTAGAATTAATAAATGACCAGCAATGTATGTTCAACCTTTTGCCTTGTTTTCACTTTGTACACCCATAACAGTGCATTTGCAACCCAAGGTTCATTGTGTTAAAATATCTGTATGGATGTTCCCTACCATCACACAAAAAAAATCTGCACTCCTTTTGGTATCACCTGGTATATACTACTTTATTCAATCTACAATTAACATTCTGTATGTTGACAGTAATGTGCACCAACAATTTAGTTGATTCAATTTTTGACACTACATCACTTACTGTTTTAGTAAGTAATCATGTTTTTCTTATTAAAAGTGTAAATTATGTAGTGTCAAAAATTTACTTCTTATATTAACTAAATAATTATATATAGTTTGAATGCTACTGAAAAAATATATGAAATACGTTAATACTGCTTTGGTTTTACCAACTCAATTCTGGACATCCAAATTTATAAAAAAACAAGATGGCACATTAGGGCACAGTAAAAAGTTACACATACACATACACTGTATTGAACTGAATGAATAAATAAAATAAAAATTATCTTGACGTGCATAGTCATCGCCATCTGATCCAGAAGAAAACTGTCCTTATTTCATCGAGTTTATAAAATTGTGGACAAAGACCACTTATCCCATGAAATAAATTATTTAATAAACATCTGTAAAAAGAATGGTTACATAAATAAAGGCATTTATCAAGCACACTGGAGAATTAAGAATAACAAACTGCTCAATGGACAACCACAACACAGAGGAAGATGGAAAATCTAACGGGAAGGCATTTATCCCCTCTCTAATAAGATTGTATGGATATTCAAAACACATAACATTAAAATGATATTCCTGTCGCCAAAAAGGCAAAGACAGTATATGAGACTGGTTAAGGACATTTTTTTTAAACTCCTGGTGTCTACAAAATTCCTTGTCTATGTGGAAGATATATATATATAGGACAGACAAGGTCATATGATTGAAGAGAGACATGAGGAAGACAAACACAATCTACAACAACTACAACCAGAAAAATCAACAATAGCACAGCATAGTCTCGAAAATGGTCACAGAATTTTATTTGATGAGGTTGTGACCCGTAAAGGAGGCAATTGATATTAAATTAGAGCTAAATAATTTTAATAGGGATAACGGCCTATGACTGAGCTCATCTTGAACAGGAATAGTTAAAAGAGGGCCATGATTTTGAGATGACTGTTTATTTCCTATGCAGTTCCCAATGAAGGTCATTAGTTTGAGATGGCCATTTATTGATTATTCACTTCTTGATGATGGCCATGGAGTTTAATATGATTGAAAGCTCAAACAACTTCATAAATATTACATGGCTACTAACCTGAGAAGCTGCAATTAATAATTATCACGAAAGCTTCAAATCTTATACCATCTTGTTTTGTTTTGAGTAATTGAACTTGTTTATATATACTTAATTCAGTGAAAAATATTGGAGAGCAAGAGGATTAATGACTTCATTGTCAGAAATCCAGCATTAGCTAACAATATATATACTTAATTTTAATTAAGGAAAAATTGAAGCTATTAACAGTGAAGCAGCAGAATCTAAAATAAGAACAAATTAGAAACTAAAAGCTTCACTTATCTTAGTAATATTGCAAGATTTTAAATTGAATAGTAGTTTATTCAGGGACCTCAAAACTGTATTTTTGATGACATTTTCTTATCAATTTTTGGGGCGGAATGTAATAGTTCCTCTGTGCTAGAGAAACTTTGTATCACCTGCTAATTAAAATGCTTTCCTT
This sequence comes from Tenodera sinensis, assembly GCA_030765045.1. Taxonomy (NCBI): domain Eukaryota; kingdom Metazoa; phylum Arthropoda; class Insecta; order Mantodea; family Mantidae; genus Tenodera; species Tenodera sinensis. The sequence goes on from CM060961.1 coordinate 186,914,268, forward strand.
TAAGCAGAAAAACTATGTAAAATTAGCTTATTTCTTTAAAGTAATAAGATAAGTAATAAGTTTCTGTATTATAAATTACTATAATTGCCCTTTTTGTGTTTTGCTTTGTTTCAGTTTGAAAACTTCTATCACAACCACTTCAGTGGAAGAAAGTTGACGTGGTTGCATCATTTATGTCAAGGTAAGACAGTTCCTTTAAATGTGGCTGCTTCCTTATATTAATGTTAGAAGTACTAAGCTGTGGCATTTAAGTGGCAGTGAAAACTGAGTGGAGTGACACTTTAAAATTGGCCTAAGTTACATTTACTCATCAGCTGCCTGTTGACTGCTGGATCAGCTCACGAGTTGATTGGTTTTTGAAAGCCTGGGTTGTTCTCTGGTGGTCTGTTGATGAACTTAAATAAGGGGTTGTCTGCTGCTGACAAATTGAAGTTTATTATCTGGTTTTCAAATCTCTTTATGTAGATCTTCTCTTGTATTTCAAGTTCTTTGGATTTCTGGGCTGCTTTCAATAGCTTTGTCAGTTCCTATTTAATAGTTTTGAGTTCAGAATGTGCAGCAACAGTCAATAAGGCTTGTCTAATGTTAGCAGTTTGATACAAACACTTACACACATGAGAGGTAGAACTAGAACTTAAAAATTCAATGCCACAGCTGGGATTTGAACCACAGACCCTCTGCTTACTAGGTGGGTGCTCTAACTGTTAAGCTACTATGACAACGTGCCAGAATGACATTGAATTCTCAAACCAGTTTGTATTTCTCCTGGTAAACCACAAAGGCAGTCTCACATCAGACAATTATCCCAATGGTGACTTACTATTGCAACTACTTTATGTCCCGGGATTAAATAACTTCAGATGGTAATTATTATTTATTTATGCCAACAAACATTGGCCACACATGGCTTCTATGTATAAAAATACAAACAGTAAGTTTGTTGGCATAAATAATAACGTATACACATTCTTATGAACAGAACATTTGGTAAAGTTGCCTGCTTTTTCTAATTTGGGCTTATGCTTATTTCTTTTCTTCCTTGGTATTTGTAGTGTTCTTTATGCACATGCAATGCTCCACTCTGAAACACTGGTATAATCTACATTTAGTGTAGCAATGTTATTGTCAATGACAAGATTCTCCTGCATTAGTTTATTAAACACATTTAACACTTCTTTCTTGCTGCTTGTAATGACTTGCCTCTAGAATGCTGTGCTATTTTTCCTTTATTGTTGCTCACCAAGCTCACAGATTTTGTAGAAGCAGCCATCTATATTGACTTACGGTTGCTCGTTGTTTTTGTATGAATGTAAAGGAGCAGTGAACAAAGTATACAAAATGGAACAGAAGTTGCACCCTGCATTTAGTTTTACTATTTGTATTAACCAAGTGTGGGCTATGTTTGATTAACATACTTCTTGCAAACCCACAGATAATCTATCTCCATATTTAAGCTACTATATATTATGATGTGCTTTGGTTTTCTGCATATCACAAGCTAGTTAACAGTCTCATGTGTTTACATCACGTTTGTTTCTAAGAGTGTAGTGATAGTCATGTAATACTATGATATATATAAAATTGAAGACAGAAGAAGGAAGTAATGAAAGGACCTCTAAGCACACCATTGAAAAAGAAAGCAAAAAGGACAGGAAAACAACAAAATGCTTGTGGAATAGTGCATAGTGGAGTGCAGCGAATTGTTTATTCTGTACTGTTTGCAAATATTCCACCCACGCTGAATATATTTTGTCATGGGTCAACAGTGATGAGACCCTACCAAATTTCTATAGGGTCACTCTTAGTTGGTTCTTACATGAGTTGGGGTTTGAATATGAAAGAAGGGGTAACAAGTGCATATTAATAGAAAAAGACTATATCATCAGATGACGACATAAATATCTAAAAAACAAAACAGTTTAGGGACCAGGGGAAATCAATTGTTTATACAGACGAGTCATTTGTAAACTTAGGCCATACAGTGACAAAGGCATGGAGGGATACCAAAGTTAAAAGTGCCTGTCAAGGAGCAATTGAAGGACTAAGTACAGGACTCCGGCCACCTCGGGGTCTTGCGCGGAGAAAGATTCTCAACTAGTACATGTTGCAACACTGCACTCCATTTAACATGTACTGTTTTCTAAGGGTGAGATGCACTATAGAAAACCCAAATTCTGGTCACAGAGCAGTAATTACTGATATAAAACTAAATAATACCAATGTCAGTCAACATCACTTGAATCTGCATTGGAACTATAAAAAAGCAGATTGGAATAAATATAAAACTGAACTGGAAAATAAATTTAAAGAACAAAGAAACTCACAGCTGCATGACCAACCAGATCATATGAACAAAAATTTCTCTAAAGCCATCCTAGAAACTGCAAAAATATATATATATTCTTCGTGAAAGAATAAAAAATTTGAAACCCTTTTGGAATCCCCAATTAGAAGAATTAAGGAAAGGGATATAGCTAGAAATACAGCTGAACAAACAGAAAACATCGGATATACAAATATGATGAAAGAAATGTGCCTTACTAGAAAAATAAATTAATACTGCTAAAAAGAATCACTTAAATAATTTCTTAGACAACATGGATTATAGGACAGATGGTCATAAAGCCCATAAGTTCATAAAAATTGTAAAGGACAGGAAAGAAAAAAGTAGCGTACCTATCATACACAACAATAAAATATTAACAAATGATACAGTCATAGCTGAAACCTTCGATAAATATTATGCTAATTCACATAAAGTAACAAGAGATAATAAAATGGAACGTAAACAATTTAAGGAAGATCTGAAACAAAAAAGAGAATGTGATGCTAACACTCACCAGAATATCTTTTATCAAAATTTTTATATGCAAGAACTGAACATTGCAATTAATAATCTAAAAAACAAACGTTCTCCTGGACCAGATCACATACATCCAGAGTTCATAAAAACCCTTGGAAAAACTGAAACAACTACAAAAACCCTACAATCTATCCTGGAGAACCACTGTACCTGCCGAATGGTGGAAAGCAATAATTGTCTCACTCTTGAAGAAAGATAAAATAGCATCAGAAATAAAAAATTATAGACCAATAGCTCTTACTAGCGTAATAGCAAAAGTGATGGAAAGAATGGTGTCAAACAGGTTAAATTGGTTTCTAAAGTGCGTTCCACCCTTAAAAGACAGTACACGTTAAATGGAGCGCAGTGTTGCAACATGTACTAGTTGCGAATCTTTCTCTGCGACCGACTCGAGTGGCCTGAGTCATGTACTTAGTCCTTCAATTGCTGCTTGACGCGACGGGCACTTTTAACTTTGGTATCCCTGCATGCCTTTGTTACTGTATGACCTAAATTTACAAATGACTCGTCTGTATAAACAATTGATTTCCCCTGGTCCCTAAACCTTTTTACGTCTTTTAGATATTTATGTCGCCATCTGATGATATCGATATCGTCTCTTTCTATTAATACGCACTTGTTACCCCTTCTTTCATATTCGAACCCCAAATCAGAGTGGCCCTTGAGAAATTTGGTAGGGTCTCATCACTGTTGAATCGTGATAAAATTATATTCAGCGTGGGTGGAATATTTGCAAACTGTAAAGAATGAACAATTCGCCGCACTCCACCTTGCACTATTCAATCATATTGCGTTAACCTAGCGTTTTTCTTATTTTCCCGCCCTTTTTGCTTTCTTTTTCGATGGCGTTTCTAAAGGTCTTTCATTAGTTCCTTTTTAATCATACACACTACTGCTTCTGAACACCCGATAGCCTTAGCTGTTTCTTTTACTGCCATACTTACACGCATTTTACTTAAAAAATAATCTAACACATTCATAATTATTTGGCGTTCCTTGCTTCTTAATTTACCAACATATCGTCTCTTCCTAGCTTCCCCCTCCATAACTACAAATATTTACAAAAATATTAAACAAATAATGCAATAACAGCTCACAGTTACACACACGGCTTCTTTCGAACTAATGTTAGTGCTGCTCCTTATACTATCTTCTGTGTCAGGCCTGACGCTGAATAGATGAATACCTTTTGTTTGCCTTACTGGATAAAAGAAAGAGGTTACTGCCTTTTGGTTTATTTTAAAAACTTTCTCCAACCTTCCTCAACATTTGTTCTCGCTGGTTCCCGGATGTAAACTCAATAACAAAAAAGTTTCACACTGCGTAACTTTTGCAGTGCACAGATATAAAATTTTCCGAAAATATTTGATTTAAAAAATTATAACACTTAACTGGGTAAACATAGAGAATTCAAAGTAGGCAGGTAGTAGCACTATGGTTTACTCTACCTAAGAAAAAAATATAGATGCATTCTAGCAGTTAGTTTGTTAGTTAGTGCGTGATGAGTATAGAAACAGCAAATATCGGACTTCTATTGAAAAAAACGTTTTCTGAAGAAATTTGGACCTATAGAAATGTATAATGACTCTGAAAAGGATATAACCTGATAGAGAAAAAAATTCTGCATAGGATAATGTGTTCAAACCTGAAATTTATAACAAGTGAATATTTATACCATGCTATTAGTAATCTGGCAACAGCGCGAGGGTAGAAAAGGACGTGGCTAATGGCAACTTGTATGCGCTAGATAGAGACAGAGATGTCCCATTTAACTCCATACTGTCTTCTAAGAGTGGAACGCTATATAGAATCATAAAATTTAATTTCCCCATATCAAGCTGGATTCAGAGAGCTCCACTCTACAAATGAACGAGTCTTACTTCACACTGAAGAAATCAAAGATTCCTTCAATAGAAAAGAAGATAATTTATCAGTTTTTGACGATTTCCAAAGTGCATATAATTCTATATGCAGAACAAAACTACTAAAGAAAGTAAAAAAAAAAAAGTAGGGATACGAGGTCCACAAACCGCCTTTGAAGATCAAACACCTAGTGAGACTGGTAAAGGACAAACTGGACCTTAATGTACCAGGGGTATACCATATCCCCTGTACATAGGGCAAACCGGCAGGACCATTTCCACCAGAGTCACGGAGCATGAACGGTCTATACTTTTAATGCAGCCTGACACGTCAGGGCTGGCGGAACACTGCACAGAGCTAACTTCAAAGGAACGACCATTGTGGCAAAATGTAGCAGTTTCTGAGAATGGAGGTTTAAGGAGCCTCTCTTCAACTCCTCCGAGAAGAACATACTGAACCGGGATGCTGGATTGCAGTTTAGTCCCTCCTGGAAACCAGCCTTAAAGTTGGAGATCGACTGGCTCAGAAAACAGATTCCAACGGAGCGTTGAACCACCTCCAGATTAGACTTGGTGTTTTCTGCTCAATTTGTACTAGCAGACAGTACATATACTGGCCCTTTCACTCCTGTTAGTCATTCGTCATCCTGATGATGGAAGAGATGCACACTCCCGAAACGTCGATGGCTGTTCATCACTACACCTGGCTCAAAGCCCAAGAACATCTTGAATATGAGGTCCAATGTTTTCATGCCTATGTCATTTCCTAACTCAGTGTTTTATTGCTACCAGAAATGGAAGGAATATCTAAATATAAACAAGTACATTGTAGTTTACCACAAGGTGCACTGCTCAGCACAACAATTTTTAATATATTTATTAATGATCTGCCACAAGAAATACAAGAATCAGGTGTGAAGTGTGAAGTGTGCACTACTTGCCAATGACTCAGTAATGTGGACTTCAAAACCAAAAAACAAAAATACAGAACTAGAAAAAACCATGCAACAATCCTTAACCAACCCACAAAAGTAGACAAAAGAAAATTTGACTGATAATACAACAAAATCAAACTTCCAAGTCTTTTCACTAAGGAAAAAACCATTAGAAAATAAAACAAAATTTTTGAGGGTCAACAATTACCAGAAACATAAGCAGCAAAATATTTGGGAGTTACTAAAGTAAGAACAAATTAGAAACTAAAAACTTCTCTTATCTTAGTAATGTTGCTTTGCACCAAGAACTTGCAACATTACTAAGATAAGTGAAGTTTTTAGTTTCTAATTTGTTCTTACTTTAGAATCTTGTTGCTTCACTGTTAATAGCTTCAATTTCTTTAATTAATTTGGGAGTTACGTTTGAAACCAAACTTATACGAGTTAAACAAATAGAAAATGTTATACAAAGAGCAGAAAGGTGCCTTTCTCTGTTAAAATGTTTAACAGGGATGACGTGGGGATGTTTCATTGTGGTGCTGTTTTTATAATATAACGTAGGTGATGGTGATGAGCTTTTGACTCTTTTGTTATCTTGGGTCGTGGTACTGGATGGAATGAACATACACTTGGGGTTAACTTTAGTGAAATATTTTATTTGCACCTTCTTGTTCACAGTATTTAAATCGTATCACAGTAGCAAGTCTTTTATTTCAGTGGATCAACTTCCTTAGCATCGCCGAGCTTTAATGTCTGAAAATTTAGCGATATTTCGCTAAATGTGTTTTCTATCACTTTACACTTCGTCTATTTTACGTCCTTTCATTTAATTACACACTTCGTATTAACTAACTTATTAAAGTTAGCTAATGTTTCACTTATTTTACTCAAATTAACGGTCTTTAAACACTTAGTAAATTTACTTTCACTATTTTATGACGCGCATACATAAAAATGCGTCCATCTATACCAAAGACACGGACGCTATTCACAAATTCTTTTGGTTGCGAGTCTAGGATTCCGACTGCCATGTGTACATCTGCGTATGCGTTCATCAAATAGTTCCCGCATTGTTAGGGAAGCGATCCTTAGCCATTCTCCCTTCGCTTTCAATATGGAACATATATAATTCTTTTATTTATACATATATATTAAAATTAAATATGGAAATATTTATGACGTCTTTAAACAAACTTAATTGTTTGTAACAATGAACAATAGTAACACGTTTTCGTCATTTAACCAACTCATACCAACACCAAAAACAAATTACACTCTTAACAAATATTCACATAAACGATTTTCTTTTGGGGTCTTACAATATCCTGTCTCAATAGCAACTCTCTAACATGACATACAATGTGTATACAGGTGTGAATGAACAGCATTGCACAAATTTTACTGGTGATAAGACGATTCATAGGCAATCAATTTGAGATAGGAATTCAATGGTCTACAGTGTCAAATTAATAAGTTACACGTATTCAAAGTAATTCAAGATTGTGACCAATAAATCATAACTAGAAAGAAATATATTGGAATATTATCCACTGGAATCAAAATGGTGCTTATTAGGAACTTAGTGAAGCCTATCTGCTGTCTCTCTGAAGAAGCACTTCTAAATTGTAGCGCTATGAAAAGTACTTAAATTGGACTCTTAACATATTGCAAGCCACTGCAATGGATAATCAGTTGTGGCAAATGGCTACAGAGATATAGGGCACTTCTAAAACGTGTGCTTTGGCCGCGCGGTTAAGCCGACTGACTGTGGACCTCATGAAGCTGAGAAATCAAGTTCAAACCCAAAGTTGTTATAAGTGTTTTTTTTTTTTGTTTTTTTTCCCTCATTTTGAGAGAAATGTTGTACGTTTGGTTTAAAATAGCAAAATACAACCATGATATGCAATGTACAGAGTACTGTTTACTTTTACTTCTTACATCTGATGACTTAGGCTGGAGGGTTATATATTGCCATTTGTCTGAAGCTGACTGTTCATGTCAATAACAGAAATGTTCCTTCCAACAGTTGACCTACTGCAAACAGTTCACAAATCGTTGAACCAGTAATAGCACGAAGTAATACAACTGCCCAAAGAGACGCTGAATAGCTGCGTGTTAGCATGACAAATGTCTAAAACTGCCAATAGGTGACCTTAATAACCCTGGAATACACTAACACCACCATATGGTGACTGTTTCCTACTCAAGTCACCCAGGTCTTGTTTCCTATTTCCTTCAGCACACAATAACATTGCATTAGGCTTGAACCATCTCATTTAAGTGAAAACGAAATTCTCAGTGTGTACCTATTATATAGTTCATACAAGTGTAAATAATAGTTAAACTTGAAACAAAAAGTTTAAACATTAGTTTGGTGCTGTTTTTATTGAAGTGTTGCTTCAATTTTGGGCGATATGGCTCTTATTTCTCTCAGGGCATGGTAACGGATGGAATGAAAAATCACACGATGTTTCTTCACCACAATGTATTATTTTATTAACACTTTTTCTCTATTTTACATTTAAATAAATCCTCTTAGCACCGTTTTAGACTATTTAAGTCTTTCCACTTTTTCAAAAAGTGGAACAAAAGCTTCATGAAAGTCTGGTAAACGTTCTACAATGTTCACATGCTACCAAAATACGTCCTATCACCTTGAACATTTAGGCGCTAGTCAAAAAAAAGTTCAGCGTCACCTCACGTGATACTACCTTTCTCGTATACATCGCGTATGCGTTCATCAAATAGTTCCCGCATTGCTAGGGAAGCGATCTTTAGCTATTCTGATTTCGCTTTTAATATTGAACACATATAAATTTATGGGAATGAACTGCAGTTATATAAATGACTTAATGTTTGTGAATATACAAAGCTATTTAACAAAATTATTCTTCAAAAGATTACACATTTTATTATTGGCAGTGCTGCTGTAACAAAAACTTAAACTTCTGGTTAATACTGTTTAATTAAATGTAATTACTACTCGCACACTTTATCTAAAGTGCTGGAATCTAGTGCTGCAAACGGTCCGAGTCAAGAAGGCCTGCACTTTGCCAAAGTAACAAATGAACATCATTGTCCATACTCCAGTGTTACTGCTTGTATCACTGTATCACGTTCTGTTTCCTTGTGTTAACACACTGGTTTACTTTTGTGTTTAACCAAGTCAAATAGTACCTCAACAAAGTACCAAATGGCTGAGGCAGATCCTGAACCATTACATCAACAAAATCCCACTGTTGTCTTTTACTTCAGTCATTGACTAATGTGGGAAAAAAAATTACAGATACAACTCACAGCCTTCTATGATATAATTTGAAGTACGACTGCTTAAAAGACATGGAAATATCTGCAGCCATTTTTGACACCATCTGAGAGTGCAAGATAAAGTGTGCAAGTTGCACCTATTTATATATAAAATATTCAATGATGAAAACAAGTTCTCTTAACAAATATTCACATAAACGATTTTCTTTTGGGGTCTTTTAATATTCTGTCTCAAGTTAAACGAAAAATTACAGTGACACAAATGTGTCGTGTAACTCAAATTAGATTAAGCATGCGCTTATGAAGAACGAAAGAAAAAAGAGCTTAAAAATATGAGATTATGAGTATTTGAACCTGCACTTTTAATATGTGTGTGCCTTCGCATCTGGGCACCATAACCATTGCGCTAAATAGACAAGCTACGAAATTTGTCCGCTTGTTTCCTCATCATACGTTATAGCTGCAGTGGTCATGCTCAGTGGCATGCATACCCTCAAACAATTTTAAGGCACAGTTCTGTAATTTGTAATCCTAGACCATAGGTTTCCTGTCTCAAATTGATTGCCTATGAACCGTCTATCACCAGTAAAATTTGTGCAGTGTTATTCATTTCCACCCTGTATAAAGCCATTGTTTACTTACTGTAGTGAAGTTCTTGTAACAGCAAATACAGAAAAAATTCAAATATTTCAAAACCACAGTCTAAGACTAAATTATAGCTGCTATCAAAACCACATCAATACCAGCCTTGGAAATACTAACCAACCAGTACCCCATTGAATATGAAATAAAAAAAACAGCTCTTATTCAACACAAAAATTTGACCAGACTCCCATTCAGTACATGTAACAAGAGAAATTTTACACATACACTAAAGACTCAGGAGAACTTTCTTTACAAAATTCAAGACCTCAAGAAGAATGTAGACCTTCCTAATTCAAAGGAAAACTTCATATATAGTCAATCTGACACTGGCCCACATCCTGGGTTCTTGTCCCCATGGTGAGGTACTCAGAAATGCACATCACCATCAGATCAGGTCACTCATCGCCGAAGAACTGCGTGAAAAGAACTTTAAGGTGTATGAAGAGGTCCACTGTTTATCCACAACAGGCAGCACACATCGGATCGATATTATAGAATACTGAGAAGACAGCAAAAGGGGATTTATTATTGATCCAACCATAAGGTTTGAGTACCATCTGAGTCAACCTACGGAAGTCCATCTGGAAAAACAAACTATCTACACACCTACCTTATCCTTTTATAAAAATAAATACCAGCTGGATGACATAGTAATTATTGGTCTCATGGTAGGTACCCGAGGCACAATTCTAGCCCTAGCCTTTTTTGTGAACTTCTGGAAAGAATTTAAACTTCCAAGTACCAGCATAAGGAAAATTGTTAATGCCACTATACATGGCTCTATAAACATCCTTAGATTGCACTTATTTGTACCTTAAAAGTGCCTCTCTTTTGTTGTTGTTGTTGTTATTATTATTATTATTATTATTATTATTATTATTATTATTATTATTATTATTATTATTATTATTATTATTATTATTATTATTATTATTATTATTATTGTTGTTGTTGTTGTTGTTGTTGTTATCGTTGTTGTCGTTATCGTCATCATCATCATCATTATTATTATAATCTGTATTTAAAAGTTTTAATTCCATAAAACCATGTTATTAGTTCTATTACCATATTATAACTCCATTGTTAAACCTAAACTCCAACTTCTGTCTAATGACTAGTAATATTGTTATTTGTCTTTCTTTTAGTTGTCAAATTTGGCAACTCACAAATATGGGAAGTTGTTGATCTGTGTCAATAAAATATAGACATCACATATTATTTACACATGACGGAAGAAGTTAAGAAAAGTGATATTCCAACTAGTGTTCTAAAATTATTGGCATTACAGACAATCCATACTAGATTTCCGGAACATGAATGACCCCATATTTATACTGATGGATCACAGACATCAAACAAAGAAGGAGCAGGGGCTGGAGTCACAGACCACCTCTTTTCCTATTACAAATCTTTAAGTTATGGAACTACAAATTTTGATGGAGAAAGTGAAGCAATTCGAATGACCCTCCAAAATCTTTTGTATAGAATCTCACATTTTCATCAAGCAGTTATTCTCTCAGATTCCAGGGCGGCAATTATAGCTATTACTTCCAAGTTGTCACCAAGAAACCAAATAATTATAGAATGTTGGAAAATCCTTACCCACCTAACAGCATTTCAAAAACATCTAGTCTTCCAGTGGATACCAACTCCTGTGGACTGAGTAGTAATGACAATGCTGATTTTTTTTGTTGTAAAAAATGGTACCAGCAGTGTACAGAAATCTGTAGTTAATCTACCATTTTATGCAGCTAAAGATTAGTCAACTCTGAATTAAAAAAACTTATTGGTGCTGGCGGCGGCGGCAGTGGTGATGTTTTTTTAACAACGCTGTCAATTGCTAGGATCACATCAGCATTGTACCGGAATTTTGTCCCGCAGGAGTTCTTTTACGTGCCAGTAAATCTACTGACATAGAGCTGTCGTTCTTAAGCACACTTAAAAACCATCGCTCTAGGCCGGATTTGAACACGACCTTGGGATCAGTAGGCCAGCGTCTAACCAACCTAGACCCAGACCAACCCACCCAGACCGAGATGGTGATGGTGACGGTGATGCATAACTTGTTTGAAAAAATATACAATTGTTTTTGTGCATTTTTATTTGAATTGTATATAAATAAGTGCAGTTTAGTATCACATGTAAACAATTACCTTCAAACTGCCAGCTGTGGGAGTGGTTAAACTCAAATGGTGATATAAGTGTTTACCAACATTGTAACTTGACTATGGATAAGAGAAAGCCCACTTAGTAGGCACATTCTCCTGTTAGGAATACAAAATGAAGTCTGTGTGATAAAATCATAACTGAATATACTATAACTCAACCACAAGCCCACAAAACAGATTTTTCTATGTACATAGTCATATCTTTTAGCCATGTCAGCTAAATTTTGCTGCATTGTGGGTGAATTGGCATATCTGATCAGTCTGCTACACATAGCAAGATTTATGTCAAACAGAAAAGTGAACAGGGGTTCCCATTGCATGAAACATCAGTTAATCATATCCAGTAACTAACGTCTGCTGCAATGTGGTACCACTTGGTGACATTGATGCAAAAGAGAGACATAAGATGACAGTAAGGACTGGTGTGTTCACACCATCTTGTGTGCATGCTAGCAACTATTTTGGTCCATAAGGCTATGACATAATGCTAGGGACCATGATGCCAAACTTCATCCAGTTTAGAGGAATAGAGTGGTAGATTTAAATGTCATAATTATGCTTTAAATTACTGTATCTGTGTAGTGTTCAATAGCACTTGAAGTAAAATTAACCAATAATACCACAAGCTGTCAATAGTTAGGGTGTTCACATGCTCTTGTGCTCTTATACAGTGACTGCCACTACTCTAAGCCCTAAACATTAAAAAAAATTGAAATTAACACTTGCATTGAAATCTAATCAATCTTTAAAGCCATGGACTTAGGCTATTCAATAATTTTCCTGTAATTATTTTTATGAAGAAAGAGGTTATGTAAGGTTATGTATGTATGTGTATCCCACATTTTATAATTTGTAACAATTTTCATATTTCCCCCATAGTTTTGTTTATGATTATAATAATAGCCATTATGTATAACTAGCTGGTGGAAAATGTGTGTGATACAAGTTCTGTGTTGCAGGTGAACTGAGGCTTGGTTATCTGAAAAAGCCATATCAGGTGACCATGCAAACCTTCCAAATGGCAGTTCTGCTCCTTTTTGAGAAGACTGATTCACTTACCTGTAAAGAGGTGCAGGAAACTTTGCAGCTAAATTCTGACCAGTTTGGCAAACATTTGACTTCTCTTTTGGAGTCAAAAATTATTCTAGCTAACTCAGAGGTATTTCTGATATTATTTTTATTGTACATAAATTATCTTCACATGGAATGTTCCATTTTTAGATAAATGGCAGCGTATCTGTCTTCGTGTACATAATTCTTTCTAAATTCTGACTGATGGATACACATGTAGTAGATGTGTATGAGAACAGGGTGGGGCTTATTGACTCGAGAAACTACAGTGCAAAGTTTGTACTTAGCACTTGAAAGTGTGCAGTACTTGCATGAGGATAGTTTGAAAGGGTTGCTAATAAGTTTCAGAATTTGCCAAACGCTTAGTGCACTTGGTGATACTTAAAACCAATTCATATTTAAGGAAATTCTATATCTCAAGTTAGCTTCAGTAGAGAAAGAGCATAAAAATGTTAATAAAGTAATTTGGTTCTTTGTGATACACATTTACATTGCTTTGGTTACACTAGCATTTGAATGTTCACCTAAGACTGAAAAGTAAAAGACACATTGTCAAAAGTCACTGAATTTCAGTTTAAAGTAAAAAGATGTAGCCAGTTTATTATGAAAACAGCCCATTTTTGGCACATTCACATTGAGCATTTCCAGTGAACGTATGAGGGTAGTTCGGAAAGTAAGGTCCGAGTCACTGTAGCTCATTGAATTTTCCATGAACATTAAAAAGCGCATGCACACAGACTCCTTGTATGTCTGGCGACAAAACGACTCCATTTGTATTAGTCTGCTGTTTACAGTGTCAGTTCAAAATGTTTAAAATATTTGATTGGCCCGCTGACTGTGAAATACAGTCTGTGATTTGGTTCTTGACAGCAAGGAATGTTTCAGCAGTGGACATTCGAACAGATCAGTGAAGTGTATGGCCCAATGTGATGAGCGGCAGAAAAGTGTGTAAGTGGGTGAGAGCTTTCAAAGCCGGACTAGATAATGTCCATGATGTACGACGATCAGGCCAGCCATCAAAGATAACAGTAGATAAATGTTACTTTATGCCAACCAACTTACCATGCAAGATGCATGGAGCGAAGATCCGTAGCTCCAATCCTGGCTATGGCATTGAATTTTTCAGTCCTGATTCTACCTCTCAAAGATCACAGAAGATTTGGTTAATACCATGTGAAAGGATTTGTGAAGATCTGCCTTTTCACTGGTTACGTCTGTGCTGCTGGCAGGCCAAGGTTCAGCCTGATGATTTTTACTGTGTATCCACCCTCAATAGTGTTTAGACACAGATAGAAATTTTCAGGATTGGTTGTTTAGGGTTGCTCATTTTTGTTGAGTAAGTGTTAACAAGGAAGCTTTTGCTCCTTGACAACTGTGTTTAGGATGCAGAAATTCTTTGCACTCTGGCGGATGTGAAAACAATTTTAAAAGTTTAATTTAGTTGATGGGGATAATTTTGAGAGCTGAACAGCTCTTCAGTGGGATTAGTGTGGAACTCAGCTTTAGCTGCTGATGGGATTGCTTCAATATTATCTGGTGTGCCCCAAGCCATGTGGGGAACCCCATGTTGTCTGAAGTGACTGGTTATCCAGTGGTTATCCATGGGTTGTCCTTACAGGTTCCATATCCTTATAGACCAGGCCTGGGGGCGTCATGTGTTCGCGTGAGAAAAAACAGGTTTCTACCGTCCCATACGTGCGTGCAATAAAGTCAGTGGCGTACACATGTTGCTTAATTGTAATTTATTATAAACACAAAATTAAACACTATACAATATTTACATATATGTTGTAGTGTTATATTTTCAGATTTTACAATGCTATTTAGACTTGCAAGACTTTGAAGTATATTAATATGCAATAAACTAAAACACTTCGTAAATCATGTAAACCTGGAGCGCTACTTACTGAGTCGCTGTTGAAACGTGCAATCTTTTGTGCTTCATTATTTCGTCATAATCTGGCTGCAAATTTGAACCTTGCAATCGGAATATGTGGACTAAATTTTCATCATTTAAACTACTGCGTGAAGCAATTTTGACGTTGTTCAGCTTACTGAAAAACTGCTCACAACAATATGTTGTACCAAACATAGCTACAATGGTCTTCAGATCATTAAATCAGATTTTAAATTCTTCCAGTAAATCTTCCAGAATTGTCTTGTATTTATTTATAATCTTCACAAAAGTTAAAGGCATATGGAGGCGGGGCGTACTGCGGACTCCAGCGAATCCTACGCTTGCCCCTCCTACCAGCGCTGCCGAATGTGGTGCATGCATCTCACACAACCTTATGTACAGACCCTCTGCCGGTACACGCACTACGCTTGGCAGCTGCGCTCTGCTTGAGCATTGGCCAGCATTAACGTGCCTTTAAGTTTTGCGAGCGGTATAGTACTTCAGAAGATCCTTTAATAAATACGCATTTCAAATGTGGAAAATGATACAAATCTGTGTGCTGTATTTGATACATCCAGAGTCGCAATTTGTCCATGAAAGCCTTTAGTTCATCAATCATCGTAATGATTAAATTGTCTTTTCCTTGTAGGGTGGTGTTCAATGTATTTAAGTGTAACGTTAGATCACTCAAAAATGCTAAATCACATATCCAGTCTTTGGTCTAAGTTCTCCAAAGTCTATTTTCTGATCTTTTAAAAAAATGTCTATTTCGCTTCGTAACGCGAAAACTCTCTGAAGCACGTTTCCTCTACTTAGCCATCTAATTTGAGAATGATACGGCAGATCTAAAAACTCAGAATTTATATCTTTAAAAATTCTTGAAACTGTCTATGACGAAGTGAATTCGACCTAATGGTATTCACAATTCACACAAGAACTGACATCACTGTATCCAACGTTACTGATTTCGCACACAATTCCTCGCGATGAACATGTAGTACACCGTCTGGGTTTATTCCTTTTGCTGCAAAAACACATTGAAGTCTTCCTATAAATCCCGACATACAACCCATCATGGATGGCACTCCATCGGTTGCAACACAAACTAGTTTTTCCAATGGAAGATTAAAGTGTTCCATTGTCTTTAGCACAGCATTAAGCACATTCTCACCTATGGTCCGGTCCTTTAACGATGCAAGATCTAGAAATTCTTCACTGATATTGAAATTTTCATAAACTCCTCTTAAGAAAACAGCTGAGCCGTGTCTTTCCTGTCACTACACCCGTGTAGTGCTAATGAGTAGTACACCAACTGTCTGATTTTTGTTTTCAGCTGTTTCTCCATATTGCAAGCAATTTCTGCTATTCGCTTAGTGACTTCGACGAGATAAACTAAGAGATTTAAAGGAATTCAGTAAATCAGGGCAAATTTCTTCAGTAGCAGTTATCAAGCACTCCTTTATAAAGTCTCCTTCAGAGAGGGGTTTAGAGGATTTGGCAATTTCGTTTGCAATTTTAAAACTGGCACGAACTATGTTTTGCCGGTCAACTATCGTTTTGCTAGTACTGTCATTTTTGGCTTGTAAATTTTCCTTCACGAGCCACACCTATCAGCTTCTCTTCACCATATTCTTGCGCATACGCATTTGTGAAATGCCTCCTAATGTTATAATGTGAAGGATATGATACTGCTGCACCACAAACCAATGTGATTTTCTACCTTCGAAGACGGCGAAATACTTTTCTTCCCATTCGGGATTAAATGTTGGCGTAACACTCCTGCACTCATTGTGAAAGGTACGTACTGTTTGCATCGTCCTCACCCAACACACACGCTCAAGGTCGTAAGCGCAGTCCTGCTCAATGTGTACGACTCCCCCAGGCCTGTTATAGACTGTTCGCAATACGCTTGTGAGTGCCAGTCCATTGGCCTGGGGTATACTCTTGCCTCAATTTTGGGTGATGACCCAGTGTTTGCGTGTAAGGCTCTGCGGTTCATTGCCCAAATTGGATTTGCTAACAAGTATAACTTGTTTTTTAGTTGTTTGAGATTTTTAATTTTTTAGCATTCGATTTTACTGTTTAACCTTTGTGTTTTGTGTTTTAACTGTTTAGTTTTAATGTAGGTTGTAGCTTTGACCTTTTACACATTTTAGTGAATGACCGTTCCAGGTTTTTAACTTAGCACACTGATGTGTCGTTTGGCTTTTTTTTATCTGTTTGCGCTTTTACTTGCTCTTTTAACCATCACATTGTAGCCAGCTAACCGGGAGTTTTAGGTTTTTATATTCTGACCTAAGGTCCAAATGATCTAGCTGTTGACAGGCCCCTAAACTCCATTCGTCCATCCATCCTCACAGGTGGCACACTTCTATGACATTGGCCTAGAAAAGCTTGTAGATTGTTATGGCAGATGTTAAAAGAAATATGGCAGCTATGTAGACAAATAGAGAAAGATGTAATCTATTAAATAAAACAACCGTTTTGCAACTGTCTATGATGGTTTGATGTGTATAAAACATTGGACCTTACTTTACAAATTGCCCTCCTCCTGAGCATTAATTTAAAGCAATTTTAATAAAGTTGATACAAAAGATTAGCCAAATGCAGTCATAGTGTAAATTAGGCATGAGCCAGTTTGTATCTCCAGATAGGCAAAGTTTGGCTATGTATATTTCATTACATAAAGATTGAATTTTGTTTTGCTTTTCAAACTATCTTAAGCATTGTGAGAAGTATATCTTAATGAATCATCATCATCATCGTTGTTATTGTTGTTGTTATTATTGTTGTTGCTGTCCAGTGGAGGTGAATGAATTTTGACACAGGAATATCTTTGTCTTTGCAGGAAATCACCCCTGAAACAGTGTTAAGTCTTAACTTTGAATTTAGCAACAAAAGAACAAAGTTCCGCATCCCCACAGCCCTACAGAAAGATAGTCCTCAGGAAGTGGAACAGACCTTATCTGCAGTGGATGAGGATCGTAAGCTCTACTTACAGGCAGCTATAGTAAGGATAATGAAAAGCAGAAAGGTTCTGCGTCACAATGCGCTTATACAAGAGGTAATATATAGTTTATCATGTTTTTACCTATATTATAAATGGTGTTCACTTCTATTTGTGTCTTCACTTTTCAATTTATGGCATTACTCTTTGAAACGAGTACAGTTACCTAGAAATGCATTTCTGTGCCATCTAAAGATGTATAGTTTTGATATTTCTATCAGCCTCGGCAGCTGGACCAGTGGTTGGTATCAGGTGCACTTTTAAGAGTATTTTTTATTTGGAGCTGCCCACTAGCAACTGTTTGCGGAATTAACATGACTATACTATGAGGTCGTCCTTTGAATCTGCTTGCATGAAATGGAAACAGGTCTTCAGAGCTTTAAGTATGATGCAGCATATTGTCGCTAGTGGAGGGCAATATGAAGCTACAATACACCACCCTGTCTACATGTTGGAATGCTATTTTGAACCTGGATTGCTGAGTGAAGGGAGATACCAGTACAATATGTATCGCTGCATTGACAATTTTCTGGATGAGTTTGAGGAATTCCAAGAGACACCTTGCAGAACTGTAAAATAAAGGTTAAACAGTAACCATGATTACTTTACTGTACTTTATTATGGCATGACCACATAAATAACACACATGTGTACATACAGGTATCTTTTTATCTTTGAGACACCTAGTCAAAAACAAGGTCATTGCTTACTTTTAAAATGTGTCTCAGTGTGGAAGAAGATCAAATACTCAATTTAAAACAGTCACCTCTAAACAATGGTGATATATGTTTGAAATATTTTTTCTTGTATGGTTCTGTTATACCTAAGGAAATCTAAGCCATTAAGTTTTCTATGCAACACATGTTCATTGAAATCTCTCCAGACTTTACCACACTTAAAGTTTTTAAAACTTGAACGTCGACCAAGATACTGTTTGAATATGTAAGCACATGTCCTTTACTTCTCAATCTTGTTATTGCAATGTCTTGCAATAAGCTGCCGAGACAAACTAGTTTTGCGTGCTGTATGGGGAACTTCATAAACACCAAGCTTAGCCATCATAGTCAAACTAAGTACCCCTGCAACATTCAACCTGGGCATGCTTTATGTTGTCATTGAACTTGTTGCACTAAAGGCTCCCCAGGCATCAGTGATGTCATACACGACCATCGAAGGCTCCAATAAAAATTAACACCATGTATAGTTAGAGAAATTTTACACATACACTAAAGACTCAGGAGAGCTTTCTTTCCAAAATTCAAGACATCAAGAAGGATGTACACCTTCCTAATTCAAAGGAAAACTTCATATCTAAAGTCAATCCAACACATACATTAGACATCACATATTATTTACACCTGACAGAAGAAGTTAAAAAAAGTGATACTCCAACTAGTGTTCTAAAATTATTGGCATTAGAGACAATCCATACTAGATTTCCAGAACATGAGTGGCTCCATATTTATACTGATGGATCATTGATATCAAACCAAGATGGAGCAGGTGCTGGAGTGACATGTCACCTCTTTTCCTATTACAAATCTTTAAGTTATGGAACTACTAACTTTGATGGAGAAATTGAAGCAATTCGAATGGCCCTACAAAATCTTTTGTACAGAATTTCACATTTTCAGCAAGCAGTTATTCTCTCAGATTCCAGGGCAACAATTATAGCAATTACTTCCAAGTTGTCACCAAAAAACCAAACTATTATAGAATGTTGGAAGATGCTTAGCCATCTAACAGCACTTAAAAAACACCTAGTCTTCCAATGGATACCGGCTCACTGTGGACTGAGTGGTAATGAGAAAGCTGATTTTCTTGCAAGAAAGGGTACCAGCGGTGTACAAAAATCTATAGTTAGTCTACCATTTTATGCAGCTAAAAGATTAGTCAACACTGAATTCAAAAAAATTATTGCAAAATATTACTATGAAAAATCAAAGAATAAAAGATGGGAACTACCAAACATTCAAACAGTGATTCCTGAGTATCCTCGAAAAACAGCAGTTGCAACCTTCAGGTTGATTACAGGACATGATTGTCTGGCAAAACATTTAAACAGAATTGGGATATATTCTTCACCACTCTGTCCTCTATGTGATCTGCAAGAGGAAATGGATCGAGACCATCTTCAAATATGCCCGGCCACTTCCTTTTTAAGTGCCCCATCCATCAGTGAAAAATATTGGAGAGCAAGAGGATTAATGACTTCATTGTCAGAAATCCAGCATTAGCTAACAACAACATAGTACTGGTGCTGAGTTTTTAAATGATTATACTTTGAGTTGAGCTATGAGATTCTTTTATTTATTCCAGGTCGTGGTACAGGTGAAATGAAAGAACACAGGATGTAACTTCACTGTATCACTTTTATTTACACTCTTTTCGTCCATCCGTTACACTCATTACAATTGAATTATCTTTCATTGCACCTGTATATACTTTCTTGACAGTCTTTTCACTTTATTAGATATTTTAGACCCACATCTACGCACGTTAGAAAAACGTGTCTTCACTTTCCAAGCTCCGAGATACTACTAACTAAAAAATTGGCACCTCTTTACATAATGTTTTTGTTATTCATGCGCGTATGCGCTCATTTTTGCCGCAAAGTACACTTTGAAATTCTTCTACGCTAAATAGTTCCTGCAATGTTAGGGAAGCGATCTTTATCTATCCTCCCTACACTTTTAACATTAAATATATATATATGGTTCTTATATTTATACATATTAAATTTAAACATGAAACCCAACATTTATTACATTTTTAAACAACTCTTATTAGCAACAATTGAAAAAATAGCAATACATTTTCATTACTCAACTAATCCTTACCAACATGAAAAATAAATTACATTTGCAACAAATGTTTACATAAATGCTTTCCTTTTGGGGTCTAACCATATATTCTGCCTCAGTACCAATGCATGTATAAAATGTGTGAAAATATAAATTGCATGAGGGATGCAAGACATTCACTGTTTGTGAAATACCAAGTGCCTACCCATGTGCTAAGTTACTAGAAGTGGTTTTAAGTAGTGAAACCTTTTAACAAATTGAAATTGTGAGTGAATTGGTGACACTTTAGTTTTACTTGTTAAGTTTTCACTCGGAACATGTTCCAAAGATGTTTATCCCCATTGTCAGCTATATGTCCATTGCCATCTGATTTAATGGCATAAGAAAACAGTTCGTTAGTCTAAAACTAATAAAGGTATTTTTTTTTCAGTTATTTTACTGCTTCATAATTTTCATTAAGCATATTTTATTCCACCTTATTATCAGCACCCTTATTCATGTGTTAGTTGCAACAACCTATGTTAATTTCCATCTACATGTGAAGCAGCATTATGGACGTGGGTTTCTCAATAGCCACGGATTATGATTGTGCAGATCGCAAAATTATATATCAGTGACTATTAGCTAAGTTTATCTCTTCTGGACTTGTAGGCCGTGGCCGAGAAGGCATAGAAGATACTGACGCTTCGTCAAGTACTGCACTTGGCATTTTCAGGGTAAGATTATCCATTGTCTGCACTGGTCAGAGCTCGACCAGCAGTACCTGGCAAAACGTTAGTATCTTCGATGCCTTCTAGACCATTCAATCCAATATCAAAGAATATCTCAAAAGCAAATGCCATATATATAAAGAAGAAAAGAAAAGCGAGAGTATTGCAGAATGATTAATACCTTTCTTTTTCTTTATTTTGCTCTTTATTTTCATTTGTTTATTTCATTAATATAGCCCCATTTACTTCTATGTTTATTTTGTGGGCTTTAACTTGCAAAACAACTGTTGGTGTTGCAGCAGTTTTAAATGGTCGCATTTCTTGTGTGCAAGCTATAAGTTATTGGTTTTAGGGTCCTATGCATCAGGAAGAGATAAAGTTAAACAAAATGGTGTGGGCAAGGATGTTTTAGGGAAGCACGCTTACATAGTGACTGTCTCTGTGGTCTGGTGGTTAGCATGCTAGCTTCCAAATACAGAGGTCCCAGGTTTGATTCTCAGCTGGAGGATGGAAAGTTTTCTTTAGCCAGAATTATTCTCCTTTCTTCCTAGAGTGAGAGTGTAAGTGTGTGTGCGTGCGTGCTTGCGTATAAATTTAATATTCATAAAGAAAACCTGATTTAAACAAACTCAAAGTAAAACAAGTGAGCATCATTACCGATGAGAAATTGTTCTGCCTATGTGACCCTAGATGTGGAAAAAAAAAAAAAAAAAAACTTTAGCACAACAGCCCTTTCTGGGCCATGGTCTACTACCCACCTGCCTGCCTGCATCCCCCACCTCTGCCCACCACATGTATCATAAATGGGGTGCAGTACTGGAGGTGGGACATGGTCAGCATCCTGGTCCCTCCCAGCCAATATGTGCACTGATTGCAACCAGGTGCCAGTACTTCTCAATGAAGCGGCTTGTCAATTTGGCCCTTGGGAACCTAACAAGGCTGAGTCCACTCCGCACCAGTCCTACCAGCAGGAGAAAATCCCCACATTAGTATCAGGAATTGAACCTGGGTCTCCTGCTAGGAAAACAGCACACCAGCACCTATTGATGTGTCATGTGTGGGACACCAAAATATATGCAATGTTCTCAAAAATTGTGCAGAAGTTGTATGAAAGAACTATAATCCATTTTTGTTTTCCTGTATTATTTGTTATTCCTCGCTTTCAGTAGATTTTGTTGAACTATAAAGCATTTTTATATTACGATATTTATGTTATGTATTCCAATGCTTTTTGTAGATTATGGTGCAATAAATTATCTTCTAGTGCTCATGTTTTATCAAATAAAGTTGTAGCATTGAAAATTAAGAATAAACCAAAAAAGTACATGTGAAACAGTACGATTTCATGGATTCAATATGTTGTTAGCTAATGCTGGATTTCTGACAATGAAGTCATTAATCCTCTTGCTCTCCAATATTTTTCACTGATGGATGGGGGACTAGAAGTGGCCGGGCATATTTGAAGGTGGTCTCGATCCATTTCCTCTTGTAGATCACATAGAGGACAGAGTGGTGAAGAATATATCCCAATTCTGTTTAAATTGGGATATATTCTTCACCACTCTGTCCTCTATTCAATATTAGAAATGCAATTAAATTTCTCCATCTGTAACACAGATATGACTAAGCGTGCAAACAATTGGATGTTACCATTTAAGGTTTAAGTTGGCATTGAACCAAAGCATTAGCCAATAATGTTGCAGAATTCCGTTAAATTACCAACTTGACAAGCTACAATGCTTTAAAACAGGTGCAGAACCCTGATAATGTGGGGCCTAAGCAGAAAAACATTGCCCAGTATAGCGTTTTTGGACCACTCTAATACTGGTTCAGAATTAAATTCAACTGAAATTATGTACGTGATTGCAGATACTAATGCTTTATTCCTCTCTTCTTTCTTACAGGTGCTGAGTCAGTCAAAAGTCTCATTTGCTCCATCTATCAGTATGATAAAGAAATGCATTGAGTCACTAATTGATAAACAATACATAGAGAGAACACCCAACTCTGCAGATGAGTACAGTTATGTGGCGTAATACAGCATGGTTCTCAGTTAAGCTTTGTTGGACATTGTCCACTGCGCACAAATGCATTGAATGTTTAAATTCTTAGTGAATGGAGCTGTTAAGGAGAATTGTATTGTTAAAGTACTTGGATAATGCATAATTAAATATTCATATTGTGAAGATTTGGGTATAAAATTAGTAAAATATAAACTTAATGGCTGTGAATGCAACATAATTTAAACAACAAATGAATAAAGAGTCTGAATTGAAGAAGCAGTTGACAAAATCCTGCAGTTGTAGGTGCTCTGAAATAAACTTATAAAACAGTAGGTGGTAAAACTGCAGTGAGTGTACTCATTAAATGACACGTGATTAATTGAAAGGCCAGAAATAGCTATTTTGCAACAAGGAGGGAAACTGGATTAAGTTTCTGAAAATATTGCTTGCATGTAGCACAACATTTGATACTAACTTACCTACTCTTACGTAAATTTGTACATGAATACAAATGTGATAGATCGTGTTACTTAACGGAAAAGCATAAATATTAAAAGAGATTACAGTTCTCTGTTTCTGCCATTGTTTTTAATTTCCTAATGTTAAATAAATGTTGCATCATATACAGAATGTAAGGTGGGTATTGGACAATGTGCAACAAAGTATAGAAACTGCTGTCAGTGACAGTGACTGAAAAGGAGACATTAGAGTTGACATTAACATGAAGGAAATCTTCCTGTTTAAACGTTTTTAGGCGACTGTTTCTTCAGTGGTGACAAACTTTGGTTTGTGTCACATACATGAAGAAAGGAGCAGCTGCACATAATGAGAGTTCCTTTTGCTGGACGGGAATTGAACATGTTCGTGTTCTAAAACAGTTCTGTTCATGTTAGTAAGGGTGTCTTTTTTTTTAACAAATGCTTTCAAACTGAATCATCCTTGACATTTCATTTGAGTGATTTTGTGAAAATAAATTAATTATATATGTTTTTCCTAAAAGTAAAGAGATTAATATTGAATATTTTGGTTATATCCTGCCAAAAGTTGATATTGAATTTTTTATCTCCTGGTTTTTTATAACTTTCACCACAGTTGTAATAAGTGTGCTCAATTATTTTATGTTCCCTCCTTTTGCACCCATAAACTAAACCGTTTTGATTAGGAAAGTTGAGTGAGGATATTAATAACTGTATGCTTTTAAATATGTATAAATATGTGTAATATTACATTGCAATAAAAGATTTATGTATTAATCATAATCCTAGTATACATATATTTTAAAAGATAATAACTTTGTATCCCTTTTTCCACAATGTTTTATAATAAAAGAATTAGCTGTAGCTCTTGGCTTAGTGAGTGGAATATAGATTTATACTTTCCTTGTTGTTTAACAGCCCCTGGAAGGCCTGAAAACCTTATCTCACCAATTTTATTAATTTTTAAATAGTTGTTATTGTTAGCTAATGCTGGATTTCTGACAATGAAGTCATTAGTCCTCTTGCTCTCCAATATCATTTGAGAGAGTGATGTGACCTGCCAAAACATAAAAATATGGTGCTCTCTAAAAAGCAGTTACTTTTACTGCTATATGCCATAATTTGTAAATAGAAAACAATGGATATGCATGCAAAATAAAGTGAATCACCCACCCACCTTGAGATATTCATATCTACAGGTGTAAAATGACAGTGAGGAGGTGGATGTTATTGCTTGAAATGTTTCTTACATGTTAATGTAATTTGCAGCATCAAAATCTGTATTTTAGAAAAGGCTGTGCAGTTCTCTTTGATTACTCTGTTGAATTATTGACTGCACAAAGGAGCTGGCAACCAAATGGTGCTACAGCTACCTGGTTGAGGTAATAGTATGGCTTAGAGCAATCCCAGTAGCAAATAGACAAATACTGTTATATTTGGAGCTTGCTGGTAAATCAGAAGATTCAAGAAAGGGGTGAAATTGAATAAATTTGAAAAGTGAAGGAAAGAAGATAAGGTAATTAGAGGCAGTATTTGTGTGATAGTTCTATTTGAAGAGGTGCAAAATGGGAGAAGTCAAAGAAATTAGCATTGGCAAAAGGGAAAGGAATATCATCTGTTAAGAGATTGTAAAAGTGTATCACCCATGCCTTAACGGCCTTCCTCATCCCACTGCCTTTTAGAGTGACAACTGATCACAAAGACAGTGTTATCACATCTTTTACTTCAGTTGATGTGAGGTATAACTCAACGAGTGGAATTTTTAACAACACTCTGAATGCACAACTGTAACCGACTTGGCAACAGCAGATTCTTTCACTAAGAGTATATTGACAGGACCCTCTTTATTGTGTTCATGTCATTAGCAGCTGAAGAAGGGTGACGGACAGGTTTGCAACATCTTGGAATGTGATCGTTAAGGGATGGGCATTGCTATACAAGAAATAGTGTCAAATGGCAAGGAAAAAAATATATAATATGCAATGTTGGCTGAGGCTAAAATGTATGACAATGACATTAGTACTGAATGGGGAATGGGAAATTGTGGATGGTTAAGGAGAGCCTTTAAATATTGCTTTAGAATTTTAAATTTAGATAAAAGGAATCTGTTTAGTCAAAACTTAAATTCAAGTATATTTAAGTATCAATGGGCAGAGTAACAGTCTTAGAATTAATTTGGAGAATAATGGATTGGGAGATTGCTTAGATGGCAAAATCAGCAATTACCAATGGGAAGATCAAATCCTGCTATTACCAAACTGGCCCAAACGTGAAGCAGTTGCTACATTCAGACTGACCACAGGCCATACACCTGTACCACATTGGCATCATACAGAGTTCACATTGTATACTCTGCAACCAAGGAACTGTGTACTCCAACCACCTCAGCAGGTGAACCACCTCTGTGACTAGTGTTACTCTCACTGGTAAATACTGGGAGGCATGAGATAAAATGATGGCTTTGGCCTCTTATTGAAAGCATAATGTAACCCCACAGTATATGTTACTCTTTCTTTGTTCACTTGTTCATTTGTTGTTTCTGATGAGTACTTATATGTATTGTTGTTGATTATGGTTAATGATTTATATCAAAATCCTGCATTGAAAGAATAAATGCATTGAGGGAAATTTGGACAAGAAGGGAAACTAATGTAAATTATTTTTGGAAGGAACAAGGAGTATTTTTGAAGGTGTACATCCTGCAACTTTGGCCAGAAAATTTTTCTACACCTAACTTTTACTTATTGTGGATTGTCTTCTTTGAAATACTCTCCTCCACAATTGATATACTGCTCCCAGTGCTGTTTCCACTTCCAGAAGCAGCCTTGGTGCATCTTTTTCTGGATAGCTTGAAGTGCTGTCTGTGAATTTTCTTTTCTTGGTTTTGGAGAAACTTTCCTGAGCTATTGTGAAGATTGAATTTTGGTCTCAACATCCTAACCATAGACCCACGTCTCATCACCAGTTATGATTTCTCATTTGTATGATTCAAAAGCTTCTCACAGATTGCAAGGTGATGGTTTTTCTGATCTTGACTCATGAGCCGTGGGATGAATTTGGTGGCAACACGATGCATTCCAAGATGCTTTGTTAGGATTTCATGACACGATCCAACTGAAATGTTACATTCTTTTGCAATGTCTTGGACAGTCAGTCTTTGATTGGCATGCACAATTTTGTTGCCATTCCTGACAGGAGCATTGTTGATGGACATCAAAGGCATTCTGAACAAGGGTCATCTTTAACTTCCATCTGGCCATTTTTAAACAGCATGAACCATTCATAAGAACAAGTGAGGCTTAAGCAGTCATCACCATAGGTTTCCTGCATCTTTTGGTGTGTTTCTGTAAAGGTTTTCTTGAATTTCACGCAAAATTTAATGCAGATGCATTGCTCCTCTAACCCTGCCATCTTGAAATATGCAAACTGTGCGATAACGTTCTATTCAATACAGCACTGAACAATAACTAATAGACATACAATAATGAAACTTCAGCAAGTACACGTTAAACACAGGCATGTGCAGGTATGCCAACCACATTTTGCGCCAACACTCCATTGGCACGAAATTATGAATGTTTCAGAATGTTTTGAACAGACCTTGTAGAAACACAAAAACTTCAGTGAGGTAGTTGGAAACAGATCTTGAGTGTTTTATGTGGTAGTTAAAAATATATGGTAAACAAAAATATGTATTGACAAATCAATAAGAAGAAAGGAAGAATATTGCATGGACAAGAACAGTGTGGAGATTAAAAGGAATAAGTAAAGGTTTACCACAGGAACAGTGTACAGCATGTGGAGGAATGGAAGATTTGAAACATAATGTTTAAGTACAAAGGGATGGGACTCTGTAGAAAAGGGAGTACAAATGAGAAATGGTTTAAATTGGATGGCTTTAGTTAAATCTTCAGCAAAGATAGGGACATAGGGAAGTACTTAGAAGCAAATAGAAAAAAATTGAGGTTGGATACCAAGATGGGAATTAATCAGTTTCGAGGGTAAGTTGTATGTTTAATAAGGAAAATTGTTCGAATTTGGAAAACTAAGAGCCTGATCCGAGTGCTTAATCATATTCCTTTGTAATTGCTTAGCAAATATAAATAAAACAAATGCTAGCGTTCTAAAAGATGAGAAAAAGGAGTTAAGGAAAACAAAGCAGGCAATTATGCTTAACGTAACTTGGCAATTCCGAAAGCTCGCTTGGCATGTGTTCTGGTGTGGTGTCATGACAACCAGATGTAACCTTGAAATAGCCAACAGCTTTTGAGGTCATGCAATTGCCTTTTCAGCCCCCTCCACGTGCTACCCCTGTACATTGCCACATCTCAGGTGGATGCGTGACAACGTTTTGTTTGCTTTTGCACTGGTGCAATATTATAAAGTTAAAATAAAATCGGTGAACTGTAAAGTATTAAATGTGCAGTTTTACTATAGTGAATGACAGGTATTGTGGTAAATAGTTCTGGTTTTTCTTTCTCTACTGATAAGTAGAGGAAGTATTGTATTCCACCCAAAAAGTCGATGTCGAGATTTCACCGGAAATATATGTTTTGAGATCCCTGAATCCAAAAAAAGCATTTTTAGAAAAAGGTCTGTGTGGGTGTGTGTGGTGTGTGTCAGTTTGTGGACAGCATAACTCGTTGGTATTTAAGTTCAATGTCTTTCAAAGATACGACATGAAGATTCTGAAGAAAATAGGCCCACCCTAAACTACCCTTTACATGGAAAATTTTGATTTTCTTGAAAATGGCTCTAATGATTTTGATTAAAATGCCGTATGTTTTAAGATATTTGTATGACAAATGAAATGTATATTTTGAATTTTTTGGCTATAGCCAATGTAGTCCTGTTTACTCTGTATAACTTTTGAATAACTTGTAAATCATAAGAGATAGACAAAATCGTACTATATAAAAAATGTAGATCTCGCTAAAACACCAATTTATGTCTGAATAAATGTTTTTGTAGAGTAAACCATTTTGGAAATATTCCTTGTTATACATGTCAGTTTCGGAAAACTAAAACTTTTGTGAAATGTAACATCATTGTTTATTTTTTTACATGTTAAGCATGCAAAGAGAATGGGGTCTCAAAGCTTTAAAAGATTTGACTATGGCTCAAAGCCTACTGTATTCTAATATTTCCCTTGCACCTACAAAGAAATAAGCAGTAAGATAATTTCTGTAAATCTTTATCTCAACCAACACGAGGAAGATATAGGAATAAGAGTTTATAAGAATGGTTAGTACAAGAGCAGAGAAAGTCATGTGAGTGCAACACATCAGATTTTTCGTTTTGTTTTGTGCTTAAGGAGTGTTTAGTATTGCTGCACTGTGGCCTGATATAAAGTGAAACAAAATCAGTGAGCTGTAAGCTGTGTGGTACTTAAGTTTAGACTTCTATGTTTCTGCTGCAATTCTTGTTGTTGTTGTTCTTCTTATCACCACCACCGCTGCCATCATCATCATCATCATCAGGGAAGGAACCTTCATACAGAGTATGAAAAGTTGCAGAGTTTGGACTATAGAAAGTGGGAGGGGGTCAGTGTGTCACATGATCACAACACCTAGGCCAGATACAGTCGACGCATGAACGTTGTAGATAATGTTGTTGCATAACTTACACTCGATGCGGTCACCATTTGCAGTAAAATATTCACTCCCAAATTCTTATGCAATACGTGAATATTTCGCTTTTAGTGCTGCAGGTATTTTAGTGTGTGGATCTAGAAAACACACTTGAGAGACACTATGCACTGTAGGTAGTGTGCTTTGTGCTGTCACTGTACTGGGGCAATGACGTCACGCTCTATCTGTGGCAAGTAACTTGCGACTGCCTCATTTCGCAATAGATGTATAAAGGTCGAAGCTTTATTATTATCATCATCTTCATCATAATCATCATTATCATTATTATTAATACACTATTACTAGCTGAAATACCCGCCGTTGCTCATGCTTTGACAATTTTATCCCTACAGCTTCTAGAATAGGTTGGATACTATAAAGAACACAACATAAATAAATAAAAACATAAGGAAAACACTGTTGAATTTTCATTGTGGTTGATCAACTGTGTTGGAGTTAATCAATTCCATACATATCAACATCCACGTCATATGTATAGATTGCATGAATTGTATGTTGAAGAGCGAGTAGAGAAGATGTGAATGTGTTATGTAAAAGAAAAGTGTGTAGAGAAAATCGTGTGAATGAAATGTTGCATTGCATTTATATTTCAGTGATAGAAAATTGTATGAACTGTATGTTAAAACATGAATAGAGATAGAAAAGTTAATAGAGAAAACTGTGTGACTGTAAAACATTGCATTTGTGTTTCAATAGAAAGGTATATTAATGGTATGGTAAAGAGCAAGTAGAGAAGTATTTGTGAATTTGTTACATATAAGAAAATCAAGTAGAGAAAACTATGTGACTGTAATATGTTGCATAGTAAAATGAACAGCATAAAAACCTCCATAAAAATGCTTAGAAGTGCCAATTTTCATCATGAATGGTCAACCGTGTTGGAGTTTATCAACTTCATACATACATATGGACATCCACATCGTATGTGTAGATTGTATGAATAGTATGTTGAAGAGCAAATAGAGAAGATGTGAATGTGTTACATAAAAGAAAACTGTTGATAAAATTGTGTGAATCTAATCATTGCAATTCTGTTTCAATCATAGAAAATTGTATGCATTGTATGTTAAAGCACGAAGAGAAAAGTGAGTAGAGAAAACAGTGTGAATGTGATATGTTGCATTTCTATTAGAATCATAGAAAATTGTATGAATTGTATGTTGAAGGGCCAGTACATAGAGAAGGATATGTGAATAATTCATGTAAAAGAAAAAGCAGTAGAGAAAAACATGTGAATGTTACATTGCATAGTAAAATGGATAGCATAAAAATCTCTAAAAAAAATTCATATACATGCCAAATTTCGCAGTGATCGGTCAAGTGGTTTAGGACATTAGCAGTTTATGCATAGACACAAGCATTTCTCTCGGTTTGAATGGGAAAAAGAAAAATGTGTTTTTTACTTGAGAGGTAGAATTGGAACTGAAAAATTCAATGCCATAACTGGGATTTGAACCACATACTGTCCACTCACTAGGTGGGTTCTCTAACCTTTAAGCTACTGTGACAACTTGCCAGAATGACATTGAATTTGCCAACCGCTTCGTATTTCTCCCGGAAAGCCACAGAGGGGGTCTCATATCAGAGACAATTACCCCAAGGGCAACTTACTATTGTGAGTACTTTATGTCCTGGGATTAAATAACCTTTAGATGGTAATTTCCAGGAAAAATACAGATCAATTGGAGAATTCAAGGGGAAGTAGAGGAAGTATTGTATTCCACCCAAAACTTTGATGTCGAGATTTCACTAGAAATATGTTTTGAGACCCCTGAATTAAAAAAAGGCATTTTTAGAAAAAGGTCCGTGTGTGTGTGTGTGTGTGTCTGTGTCTGTGTCTGTGTCAGTGTGTCTGTCAGTCTGTGGACAGCATAACTCAAAAACGAAAAGTAGGTTAAAAACCAAAGTTGGTATTTAAGTTTAATGTCTTTCAGGGATGCGACATGAAGAGTTTGAACAAAATATCCCCACCCTAAACTACCCTTTACATGGAAAATTTTTCGAAAAGTTTTAGTTTCTTGAAAATGTCTCTAACAATTTTGATTAAAATGTCATATGTTTGAGATATTTTTATGACAAATGAAATGTATATCTTGAATTTTCTGGCTACAGCCCCTGTAGTCCTATTTACTCTGGACGACTTTTGCATAACTGGTAAACTGTAAGAGATTGACCAAATCATACAATACAAAAAGGTAGATCTTTCTAAAATACACAATTTATGTCTGAATAAATTTTCTTGTAGGGTGAAACTATTTTGGAGATATTCCTTGTTTATGTGTGTGAGTTTCGGAAAACTTAAAACTTTCGTGAAATGGAACATCATTGTTCATTTTTTTATATATTAAGTATGCAAAGAGAATGGAATCTCAAAGCTTTAAAAGATTTGACTATCGCACAAAGCCTACTGTATTCTAATATTCCCCTTGCAACTACAAGGAAATAAGCAGTAAGATAATTTGTACAAATGTTTATCTTAAGTAATACAAAGAATGTATAGGAATAAGAGTTTGTGAGAATGGTTAGTACACGAGCAAAGAAAGTCATGTGAGTGCAACACATCAGATTTTTATTATATAGATTGTAAGTGTAATGGATTATGCACCCAAGCCAGAAATTTAAGCCCTGTATTTAGTACACACTTTTCTTTGGATCGTGTTTAAAGTTGTAAAAGTGTGAGAAAAATTAAAGCTTTGGCATATTAGGTATAGTATAGTACAATATTGGCACATACATTTAAATAATCACATGGCAGCATTTAAATAGGTATTAAATAGAATGGAATATGTGCTTAATCTCACAGAGAATGAAAAATCAAGACCATTCAAAAGCTTACTGGTGTACTGGTGTGCCATATATTTAATTTTGAGAAGTGGAGAGATTTTTACATGTACCTACATGTATTATGTTACATAAAATTTACTTCATTGGTCAGAGCACAGTTTTAATCTGTGTTTACGTCTCCTGTAAGTCTCAGCTGGGGCAACGATTGACAACTGTCCAATGGGTCGGCAATACTGCATGTTTTGCACATGGCACAACAGAAACACACATGTCAGGAAAGCAACTGTCAGGGTTCACAAGTTACATTAATTCAACTCAAGTAGCACTGCAAACCTTTGTAAACAAGTTTAAATGTAATTCTGCACACATAGTTGTATGAATGTTTCCATTTTATTCCCCCCATTTAATGGAAGAAAATCTTCATAGTTAAGAGTACATAATAGTAATTTGCTGCTGACATTTACAGCAAATAGCAAGTTAAATAAAATCTTGTTGTTGTTAGCTAATGCTGGATTTCTGACAATGAAGTCATTAATCCTCAATATATTTCAATCTCCAGACCATCTGTTTCTAAACAGAGATCATAATAGTAGTGACCTATGCACTCAGCACAACTTCTGGGTGTGGACTCTTTTCCTCCCACAGGGCATAGATTCTGACTGTTAATTCTTTCATTTTCATCAGTTAAACTATTTCCACAAAAAAGGAAAAAAAAGCCATAGAGTTGTGGCACAGGATATAAAGGTTGGAGTAGTCATGGGTATGGAACCACCATGAGCAATCATCTTTTAGGAATACCATGTGTAAATGCCTGCAAATATCCAGGGAAAAATCTGATGTGCTGCACTCACATGACTTTCTCTACTTTTGTACTAACCATTCTTACAAACTCTTATTCCTATTAAGTAAAAATTGAAGCTATTAACAGTGAAGCAACAAGATTCTAAAATAAGAGATTGGTAAATAAAAAATTGAATATGAATAATTGTTCTAAAATAAGAACAAATTAGAAACTAAAAACTTCACTTATCTTAGTATGTTGATATCCTTTTTCTATTTCTCTGACCCAGGGGTTTCAAGCTATATCCAGCTCATTCTCAAAGTCATATATGAAGCTTGAAACCCCTGGGTCAGAGAAATAGAAAAAGGATATCAACATACTAAGATAAGTGAAGTTTTTAGTTTCTAATTTGTTCTTATTTTAGAATCTTGTTGCTTCACTGTTAATAGCTTCAATTTTTACTTAATGAATAATTGTTTTTCACAAAAATAAAAGATTGTAGCTTGGCAACGATTTTGTTTATATGACTTTGAGAATGAGCTGGATATAGCTTGAAACCCCTGGGTCAGAAAAATAGAAAAAGGATATCAACATACTAAGATAAGTGAAGTTTTTAGTTTCTAATTTGTTCTTATTTTAGAATCTTATTCCTATATCTTCTTCGTGTTAGTTAAAATAAACATTTGTACAAATTATCTTATTGCTTATTTCCTTGTAGGTGCAAGAGGAATATTGGAATACAGTAGGCTTTGTGCGATAGTCAAATCTTTTAAAGCTTTGAGATTCCGTTCTCTTTGTACATGTAACATATAAAAAAATGAACGATGACCCATTTCACGAAAGTTCCAAGTTTTCCGAAACTCACACACATAACAAGGTATATCTCCGAAATGGTTCACCCTGCAAGAAACTTTATTTAGACATAAATTGTGTATTTTAGCAAGATCTACATTTTTTGTATAGTATAATTTGGTCTATCTCTAACGGTTTACCAGTTATGCAAAAGTCGTCCAGAGTAAATACGACTACAGGGGCTATAGCCAGAAAATTCAAGATATACATTTCATTTGACATAAAAATATCTCAAACATATGACATTTTAATCAAAATCGTTAGAGCCATTTTCAAGAAAATCAAAATTTTCCAAAAATTTTCCATGTAAAGGGTAGTTTAGGGTGGGGCTATTTTCTTCAAAATCTTCGTGTCACATCCTTGAACGACATTAAACTTAAATACCAACTTTGGTTTTTAACCGACCTTCCGTTTTTGAGCTATGCTGTCCACAGACTGACAGACTGACAGACACACAGACACACAGACACACACACACAGACCTTTTTCTAAAAATGCTTTTTTTTGGATTCAGGGGGTCTCAAAACATGTATTTCCGGTGAAATCTCGACTTCGAATTTTTGGGTGGAATACAATACTTTCCCTACTTACCAGTAGAGAAAGTAAAAATATGTTGGTATGACATGTTATTTGCAAAGGAAGAGAGTCCAATGTCTTAGGCGTAATTCTGTTTAAAGATAAGGTACTTCAGCCTATCTAGGTCTGCAGTGTGTGGTCCAGGAACTACAGACTATAACTCCTTAAATATGCCAAATTTGCAAAATAAAATAACAGAACAGCCATTTTGAGTGTATTTACAAATAATGCAGTTTGTTAACTAAGTAATAGACCATTACATTAAGGTACTTGAAATTTGAAGTGTGACTAGGGTTTTGTTAGGCAAATAATGGACAGCACACATGTCAATTGAAAATAAATGTGGCTTTGACTGGCACAGAAGTCAGGAAAGTTTCATTGATTTTCTGTGTATTTAGAATGGATAAAGTGAAATTATTGTAAGTCATTCACAAATTAAATCAGGAGTGCTTAAATGCAGGTGTAAATAATGCACAATTCACATTTGAATTGTTTCATTTTAATTTTTTATAAATACAGACAAATAATGTTAAATAAAAATGCATCAATAATATTATTCCTTATTGAGGAGAAAGTAATGGAGGTAAAGGAGGTGAAGGTTGATCCCTGCTGGAGCTTGAAGTTGGTTTGAGTCTCAGCAAATCTGCATCTAGTTCCCCAGATTCAAGAGGCTTGTGTCCTGTAGGAGTTGTCAGGTGATAAGGTGAGAAACTTCCCCATTCCATACCAAGAAACAAGCTTCCAGAACTTGATGATGAAGGACCAGCTGTTCCTGGGCTGAAGGGTCCAAGAGGACTTCCACCTGCAACAAAATGCATCTGAGTGCATCATCTTATAATTATTGCAATCTATTGCAATTCTTAGTACATTTTAATTAAATTTATGTTTAGTGTATAACGTTTTAAAACTCTCATGTTGAACATAATAATGAAAAAGCTCTGAGCTTTATTGGATTAACTCCTTCACTGTTATGGTTCTGCTATGTTCCAAGCACAATTGGAGGTACATACCATATTTAAAGTTACAGTAAATTGTATAATGTATACAATTATGTATTGTTATAGCTAATTTAATACAAGACCATGAATTATTGGTTTAATTTGTTATGTAGCTTTATAGCTTTATTTACACAGCACACATTTTCCCATGTGCTTATAATAATGAGAGAGTCAAAAAATTCTGAACCAGCTGTGCAGTGATTTGCCTGTCTGCATCCTTGGCACTCGTTGCCATCTGCCTCTATCATAGAAAGATGCGGTTGAAACCATACATTTTTAAAACTACTTTTAAAGGCATTACTTACCAACTTGAAGAAAGGAGTTGCTGAAACTGGCCATCATCATTGTCCGTACATTTTTGGCACCTCTTGGGAACTATCCATCACTAGCGGTAGTTACATTGAGAAACGCTGGCAATTTCATGGCTCATTTTGTGAGTGGACTCTCCAATAGTATACACAATGGTGAAATAGACCCACATTTAATATTTTTCATGGATGAGACTTGGCTCCACCTTCATGGATGTGTGTACACTAAATAATCATTAATGGAGCTCTGAGAAACCTAATATTTTTCATGAAGTACCCCCTCATGATGAAAAAACTTGGTGTGTGGTGTGCCATTAACAGAGAAAGAGTTATAGGGCCAATTTTTTTTTTTTTTTGAGTCAACAGTTGATGCCCTTACTTACATGAATACAATTTTGCCCCCTGTTTTTTAGAGAATTAACAGACAGGGAGTGTCTTTTTGCCTTTTTTTTTAACATGAGTCTGCAACAGCTCTTACGTCCAATCTTTCAGAGTAATTGAAAGTGTGTTTCAGGACAGAGTTATTATTAGAGATTTGTGGCCCCCTCAGTTCCCGACGTAACCCCCTGTGATTCTTTTATTTCTGGGATAATTTAAAACATAAAGTGTACAAGACAAACCCCACACTCTGGCAGAATTAAAACAAAATATCTGCCAAGAAATTGCCAGCATTTCTCAACGTGAACTATGGCAAGTAATGGATAGTTCCCAAAGAGGTGCCAAAAATGTATGGACAATGATGGTGGGCAGTTTCAGCAACTCCTTTCATCAATTATTATTTATTTATGCCAACAAACTTACTGTTGGTGTTTTTAAACACATAAGCCGTGTGTGGGCAAAGTTTGAGAGGTAGAACTGGAACTTAAGGATTCAGTGCCACAACTGGGATTTGAACCACAGACCTTCCGCTTACCGGGCGGCTGCTCGGTAAGCGGAAGGTCTGTGGTTCAAATCCCAGTTGTGGCATTGAATTTTTAAGTTCCAGTTCTACCTCTCCTTTCATCAAGTTGGTAATCAAAACCTTTAGAAGTAGTTTTAAAAATGTTGTATGGTTTCTATGATAGTGGCAGATGACAATGAGCACCGAGGGTATGGACAGGTAAAACACTGCACAACCAAGAAGATTTTGCCTCTCTCTGTATTTATTTACTTAATTGATTTACTTCAAATAGATAAACTTTCTATTTACCTTAACAAATATTTATTAATATCACTGTCATTAGCTGCAGTTTTTTCATTGATCCCTGTTTACGTACGTTGTGTGTAAATTAATAAAATGCAAATGCTAAGTTTCGTATCATGGCTTCAACTGTGACTTGTAGATAAGGGTAGCTCAGCCTACGAATGAAAACAATTCTTACAAAGGACTTGCAGAAGCACTAATCTACAGTGTGCACGCAAAGTCTGTAAACTCTTAAATTAGATTCAGCCTGATGTGAGTATTCACGGCATGTTTTTGTTGTTAAGGTTGGTATATATTCTGTAATTTTTTTTTGCTATTTTTAACTTTTGATTTGTCTTTGACATTCAGTTTGATGCAAAGAATCATACGACTGCAGTTTGTTAATAGAATAAATTTGTTAGTTACAATAAAATAACCACATCTCTTTCGCTAGATCTAAGCAAGGTATCTTATTGCATTAATCATCAGTTACCCCTAGATAAACTTGATAAGTGTGACATAAGAGGTTTATGTCATTAATTGATTTGTTCCTTCCTAAAGGAAGATGCACAGAAATTATTCATAAAACAAATAACAAAGTTTACATTAGATTTCTGATAGGTAAACTGTAGGGTTCCTCGGGGGTCAGTTCAGGGACCTGTTCTATTAAT
Source organism: Tenodera sinensis (assembly GCA_030765045.1). Classification (NCBI taxonomy): domain Eukaryota; kingdom Metazoa; phylum Arthropoda; class Insecta; order Mantodea; family Mantidae; genus Tenodera; species Tenodera sinensis. Next base: position 186,951,759 of record CM060961.1, read on the forward strand.
TTTATATGTCTTGCCTAAGCAAAATTACTTCAGCAGTACTACATATGCTGGCGATAGTAATATCCTATGCTGGAGTAACACATTATACAGCTTGCCTCAATATCGTCGGTCTGGGTGGCTCAGTTGGTTAGACGCTGGCCTACTGATCCCAAGGTTGCGGGTTCAAATCTGGCCCAGACCGGTGGTTTTTAAGTGTGCTTAAAAACGGCAGCTCCATGTCAGTAGATTTACTGATATGTTAAAGAACTCCTGCAGGATAAAATTCCGGCACACCGGAGGACGCTTATGTGATCCTGGCAATTGACAGCGTCGTTAAAGAACAAAATAATTTTTTTTTTTTGCCTCAATATCTGTTGTTGCTGTTGACTAATGTTGGATTTCTGACAATGAAGTCATTAGTCCTCTTGCTCTCTAATATTTTTCGCTGATGGATGGGGCACTAGAAAAGGCCTGGCATATTTGAAGGTAGTGTTCCATTTCCTTTTGCAGATAACATAGAGGACAGAGTGATGAATATATCCCAATTCTGTTCAAATGTTTTGTTCTGTAATCAACCTGAAGGTTATAACTGCCGTTCTTCGAGGATACTCAGGAATTACTGTATGAATGTGTGGTGGTGCCCATCTTTTGCTTTTTGATTTTTCATAGTAATATTTTGCAATAATTTTTTTTAATTCAAAGTTGACTAATCATTTAGCTGTGTGTGTGAGAGTGTAAACAGATGTGTTAAACTCCTAATTGTTAAACTCATAGTGTGCAAATAGTTGAGACAGAATATTAGAAGACCCCAAAAGAAAATCGTTCATTGAATGTTTGTTAAAAGTGTAATTTGTTTTTTGATGTTGGTACGAGATAATTAAATGACGAAAACATGTTGATAAGGTTCATTGTTACGAACAACTAAGTTTGCACAAAGACGTCATAAATCTTTCCATATTTGATTTGAATATATGTGTATAAATATTAGAATTGTTTGTGTTCCATAATAGAAGTAGGGGAGGATGATTAGAGATTGCTTCCCTAACGAGAAAGAACTATTTGATGGACACATGCGCGGATGAATATAAAAAAGGCGGTGTCGCGTCAAAACGACGCCAAAAAACTGTACACTAGCGTCTCCGTATTCGGCATGGATGGACGCATTTTTATGTGTACGCGTCATGAAATAGTAAAAGTGAATTTATTAAGTGTTTAGAGACCTTTAATTAAATTTCGGCGATGCTAGGGAAGTTGATCCGCTAAAATAAGACTTTCTACTGTGATACGATTTAAAAATTGTGAACAAGAAGGTGCAAATAAAATGTTTGACTAAAGTTAAACCCGAGTGTATGTTCATTCCATCCGTTACCACGCCCTGAGAGAAATAAGAGCCACATCGCTCAAACAAGAAGCCACCCTCAAATAAAAACAGCACCAAAATGGCGCCCAACGTGGGGCTCGAATTAAGGATGGAATGGAAATTACGGGAAATGAACTTACGAGAAACGTCAAGTGACGCCATATCATCGCGCCAAAAGGAAAGAAGACGCCATTAGACCATCGTTTGATATCGACATCAGAACACCGATGAACGGATAATCAACGATACATCAGAACACCGATGCACGGATAATCAACGCGGGAAAACACCGGAGATCGTCTAGCGAAGCCAACTGCCCAGGAGACGTACATAACTGGACAAATCAACGAAAAAAAAGTAGGATAAAAAATTTTTATATTTACATCCAGTTTATTTTCATTTTTATGTTACTGAGAAGCGGCAAAGTAGTGGGACTTTTAACCCTAAGTGAATTGAATAAAGAAACTAAAATGTCGCGAAAAGAGATAGAAACAGGAGTGGGGGAAGGGGCAGATAGGCCTAGTTATCAGGTAGAACCAGAAAGTGAGGAACAGGTTGCAATAGGAAAAGACCAAAGGTTATTAATGATCATGTTTGAAAGACTAGAACAAAGTTTAGGTCAGAAAATGGAACAGAATAGGGCAGAATTAAAACAGGACATAGAACAAAGTTTATGTCAAAAAATGGAACAAAACAAGGTAGAATTAGGTCAGAAAATGGAACAAAACAACACAGAATTAAAGCAGGACATAGAACAAAGTTTAGGTCAGAGAATGGAACAAAATAAGGTAGAATTAAAGCAGGACATAGAACAAAGTTTAGGTCAGAAAATAGAAGGAGTTAGAGAGGACTTAGAAAATAATAAAAAAGAAATAGGTCAGAAACTAGAACAGAATAAGGAAGAGATGGGTCAGAAAGTGGAGGAAGTGAGAAAGGACTTAGAACAGAAAATGGAATCAGGAAGGCAGAACTTAGAACAGAAAATAGAATTAGGAAGACAGGAGTGTAAAGAAAATATGAAAGTAATGGAAACTAATTTAAAATTAGTACATAAAAACTTAAATGAAACAAAGGAAGCCTTAGAAGCTAGGATAGAAATCATAGGAGATAGGATGGGAAAAATAGAATCAGAAATGAGAGAAAATAAGATTGTATTAGAAGGAGAAACTGCTAGATGTAGAGATGAAATAACAGAATGTAATACAAGTGTAGACTGTAAGATTACAAATGTAAAAGCAGAAATAACTGAGGAATTAAGGAAAGAGATTGTGGTAGTAAAGAAAGACATTATTAATGAAACTGTAGAACAAATTGTAATTCCTAAAATTAAGACGATGACTGATGTAGTACATTCGCAACAGGATGCTATAAATGATATGAAACAAAGTCACTTAGAAATAAAGAATGATTTAAAATCAATTTGTGAAGAAATGAAAAAAGGGAAAGAAAGTTTGGCTAATGTAAATGATGTTGTGAATGCACTACAAAGGCAAGATGATTTAGATGTAAGTAATGTACAAGATGAGAGTTATTTGAATAATGTACAAAATGTTGACTCACCATACAGAGAAAGAGGTTCACAATCAAACAATGACACAACACACAACACATGTTACACCAACAGCATATTACGTGAAATCACACCACCTACATTTGACGAGGAGAAGGGAGACGATCCAAAACTCTTTGTTAAAGAGATGGAAGAATATTTTAAAGTGAAAAGGATACCAAACGAGCTTAGGATGATGATAGTTAAGAAAAGCTAAAAAACAAGGCATTAGAATGGCTCAGGTTAACACTAGCTGGTCATGAGTCGTATAGCTCATTCAGAAATTTATTCCTATCAAGGTATTGGGGCCCAGCTAAGCAAAACCAAACTAGGGTAGAGCTAGCGACAGGTAGATATGATCCAACCAAAGGGTTATCGCTAGTCGATTATTTTATGAAAGTAGCCAACAAAGGAAAGCTATTAGACCCCAACTTGTCGGAAGCAGAACTAATTGCCAGCATAACAAGACATTTCCCAGACACAGTGAGAACAGGGTTAATTGTTGCGAGGCCAGTAGATTTTGCAGATATGATAGAATTGCTGACAGCCTTCGAAACACAAAATGGTTGGCCTAATGAGCATAGACATAGGAACGGTCACCCAAACTCACCCATCTTAAACCGGAGCACGGCTACGAACAACCAGAATGAGGGAGAAGATAGAAATACTAGGAGCACACATGAAAGGGGGAGAGGGGCACACCATTTCCCACAACCACACAATCATGGCGAGAGGATGGAGAACACAAGACAGCGGTACCACGACACAATACCAAGGGGTGAATCGAGATACAGAACGCATAGATATGATCGGGGGAGACCAGGAGACAGTACCCATCAAGTGAATCACATACGATTCTGTAGGGAATACTTCAACAACCAAAGACCATCATACAACAGAGGTTCACGCCAAAGGGGCAGAAACCAATGGTACACTGGCAACATAAGACAGCAGGAAGTAGATGAAAATGTGCCAAATAGGGCAGATGTTGCACAGAATACAGAAACAACAACCACCACCAACACTCAGGGAAATTACAACAACTAAGTTCGTCCCAACTGACTGGATGACCAACAACACAAACCCTAAGCAGTTGACAATTGACATCGACACCGTGATGGCTACACGAAGAGAAAGATGGAACTACTGTACACTGGACCACTGGTCATAACAAAACAGCTGGGTGACCACACGTATGAGCTACAGAATACAAATGGCAAGTTGGTAGGAAGATACCATAAAAATAAATTAAAACCATACAAAGAAAGGACCAAATAGTCTTTGCCAACAAATATGTAAGGCAGGAATAGTAGAGATGATGGAAAATAATAATTTTTAATGGGTTACTTATAGAAGATTATGTCCAGATTAGAAATTACAACAAGAAAGAAAACCAACATAGTCATTGGCTATATTGACCACAAAGAGCATTGTCAACAAAGACAGATGAGGACACTGATTGTCATTAAAGAAATGAATTATAGCGATGGAAAATAATGGGTTTTTGACATAAGGATGTCAGGGACAAAAATAAAAAGGAATCAATTGTGATGACAAAAATAAAAATATTTTGACACAAAGATGTCGAGGGTGAATTGAGAAGAAAAATAATACAATTGCAGAATAATAATAAGTATAGAAGTTTTCTCTTATAGAGATAAGAGACAAAGAGGTGACAATTAGTGAAGTAAGAAAAACCATAATCAAAAAAGCAATGCCCATGAATTAAGATGGGTATAGCCAATGCTAAGCTTGAAGAAATGTTGAACCAAACAACAATGAATAAGAACCCAATTAAAAAAAAATGGTACCATTAGTAACATCAGAGTTTAAGAACCGACTCAACGACCTGCCTATACATAATAAGCTTACAAGACAAAGAAGGCAAAGAACTGAATAAAATATTGCCATAAATATGATCATAATCATTAGCTCAAAATTTGTATCCTGATTTTCTCTCCTCATAACAAGGAACATAAGTCAAAAGCCACATAATAAACCATGATACACTTAAATTATATTTGTGTCAATGTCAAATGTACAATAATTGAATGTGTTGTATAATAACTGAATATGTGTTGTATAATAACAGAACATATGTTGTATAATAACTGAATGTGTTGTACAATAACTGAATATGTATTGTGTAATAACTGGATATGTTGTATAATAACTGAATGTGTTGTACAATAACTGAATATGTATTGTATAATAACTGAATATGTGATGTATAATAATTGAACACGTATTGTGTAGTAACTGAACATGTGAAATTTACAAAGACATGCTGTGCCATGCCAAAACAAAAGACAAAGACAAACAGCGAAGAAGACTGTAAAAAAAAAAAATATTGTACAAAGTGATTGCATCAGAGGAGTAGGGAGAAGTATTGTATTGTGTTTCAAGATTGTAAATATAGGTGACAACTTGAAAAACAAAACAAGGGGCATGTGAGATAGAATATTAGAAGACCCCAAAAGAAAATCGTTCATTGAATGTTTGTTAAAAGTGTAATTTGTTTTTTGATGTTGGTATGAGATAATTAAATGACGAAAACATGTTGATAAGGTTCATTGTTACGAACAACTAAGTTTGCAGAAAGACGTCATAAATCTTTCCATATTTGATTTTAATATATGTGTATAAATATTAGAATTGTTTGTGTTCCATAATAAAAGTAGGGGAGGATGATTAGAGATTGCTTCCCTAACGAGAAAGAACTATTTGATGGACACATGCGCGGATGAATATAAAAAAGGCGGTGTCGCGTCAAAACGACGCCAAAAAACTGTACACTAGTGTCTCCGTATTCGGCATGGATGGACGCATTTTTATGTGTACGCGTCATGAAATAGTAAAAGTGAATTTACTAAGTGTTTAGAGACCTTTAATTAAATTTCGGCGATGCTAGGGAAGTTGATCCGCTAAAATAAGACTTTCTACTGTGATACGATTTAAAAATTGTGAACAAGAAGGTGCAAATAAAATGTTTGACTAAAGTTAAACCCGAGTGTATGTTCATTCCATCCGTTACCACGCCCTGAGGGAAATAAGAGCCACATCGCTCAAACAAGAAGCCACCCTCAAATAAAAACAGCACCATAGTGTAAATAATTTATAAAGTTTGAACATTGTAATGTGATGACAAACTATTTGTATGCTTGACAAGACCTGTTGCTTGGTTGTAAAACAGCTTAATGGTCAATAAATTGAAATTCAATAGAATGGTAGATTAACTATAGATTTCTGTACACTGCTGGTACCCTTTTTTGCAAAAAAAATCAGCTTTGTCACTACCACTCAGTCCACAGTGAGCTGGTATTCATTGAAGACTAGGTTGTTTTTGAAGTGTTGTTAGATGGGTAAGGATTTTCCAACATTCCATAATTGTTTGTTTTTTTGGTGACAACTTGGAAGTAATTGCTATAATTGCTGCTCTGGAATCTGAGAGAATGAAAATGTGAGATTCTATACAAAAGATTTTGGAGGGCTATTCAAATGGCTAGGCGTTGTAAAACTATTCAGTTTCTCAGAAAATTGAAAGAAATAAGAGCCTCCAGTGCCCCTATTATTTACTTATATAAAGCATTGAATTTCCATTGTGAACCTCAAAAGGCAAAGGACAGTATTTTATAATCTTAAACATTGAAAATTTAACTGGTTTCATTCCCAACTCTGCTCAGTATTAAATAAAAATCAAGCTAAGACTATTATGAAGAAACGGGTATTGAAATTTGAACCAAAGACCTTCTGCTTACCAGGCGGCTGCTCTAACCATTGAGCTATTGTGACAACTGCTAGAATGGCATTAAATTCTCAAACCAGTTCGTACTTCTCCTGGTAAACCACAAAGGCAGTGTCACATCAGAGACAAATTACCCTAATGGTGACTTACTATTATAAGTACTTTATGTCTCAGGATTAAATAACCTTCAGATGGTAATTATTATTTATTTATGCCAACAAACTTACTGTTGGTGTTTCTAAACACACAAGCCGTGTGTGGGCAAAGTTTGAGAGGTAGAACTGGAACTTAAAAATTCAATGTCACAACTGGGATTTGAACCAAAGACCTTCTGCTTACCAGGCTAACCATAGAGCTATTGTGACAAACTGCCAGAATGGCATTAAATTCTCAAACCAGTTCGTATTTCTCCTGGTAAACCACAAAGGCAGTCTCACGTCAGAGACAAATTACCCCAATGGTGACTTACTATTGTAAGTACTTTATATCCCAGGATTAAATAACCTTCAGATGGCAATTATTATTTATTTATGCCAACAAACTTACTGTTGGTGTTTTCAAACACACAAGCCGTGTGTGGGCAAAGTTTGAGAGGTAGAACTGGAACTTCAAAATTCAATGCCACAACTGGGATTTGAACCACAGACCTTCCGCTTACTAGGCAGGTGCTCTAACCATTAAGCTACTGTGACAACCTGCCAGAATGGTTCTAGAAAACTTGCATAATGCAGCTGTCAAATTGCTGGCTCCATTGTGGAGGAGTGGCACAAATAATAGGTTTTCAGCTTTCACACCAAATGTTAAACTATGTGTGAAACTATATAGTCAAATGATATCTAAGCATTTATCACAGGCACAACTGAATTATGTATCATAATGCAGTGCCCATATGATGTAGTAATATAGCAATGAAGCAGTACTTGAGAAGGGACAAAAGGGTAAGGGAGGCTGCCTATGGTTTGCAATCACAATATAAGTAGAAAATATAACATGCACATTCCTTGTTCCACTAGTTCTTCCTTTGTGAATAATTGCCATTACTCTTGTCTCATCTGCCTGCACTTCAAAGTGCATTCCTGTCTCTGTACTGGGTACAATTAGACACATTGTCTGGTGTTGACTCAATGAATCAATAACAACCTGTGGAGGAGACTTAGCACCTCAACCAAAAGGCAATCTTTTGTCTATGCCTCTTATAGGACACTCCCAGTGAGAATGAATAAGGCAAATGGATCCAAAGGGCAGCTAGAACATTGCCACAACAGAGCAGAAGGTGGGGTCCTTACATTTTTCCAGTTAGAAGCTCACCAATACTTCCAGCTCTGAAGGAAACCTAACAGGATGAAGGGTGAAATGAAATGATTAATGGAATGAAATGGAGGAACAAGAAATTTGGAGGACATGGAAATTCTTAGCATTCACCGTGACCCATGAAAACCTTAGAAAAAGATTACCTTAGGAAGGTTAGCCACAGGGTTGAACCTGTGACCTCACAAATATGAGCCACAGACGTTACCATCTGAGCCATCCTGCTATGTTTGGTGTTACATGCTTCCAATCTGGAGACATTAGCTATCACTAGGGACCAGGGTTTGGGCTATAGGAAGTGGGAGGGGTCAGTCTGTCACATAATCACAACATGGAGGATGCAAGGTACAGTCGATTTAAGAACATTGTAGATAAAGTTGTTGCATAACCTGCATTCTACATTGTTACTACTTGCACTAAAATATTCACTCCCAAATCATTGTACAAGTGTACAGGTACAGCAATATGTGAATATTTAGCTTTTTGTGCTGCAGATATTTTACTGTGTGGAACTAGTGAACACATTTGACATATGCTATGCACTGTAGGCAGAGTGTTTTGTGCTGTCTTATACTCACGCAATGATGTCACACTCTGCTCATGTGGAGGTAACTTGCAATCACCTCATTTTGCGATAGCGGTATGAAGGTTCAAACCCTAGCTATCACATGTAAATAAATTACATTATATATGATCTGAATGATCTAAAGTATATACAGAAACTCTATAATAATATTTATTTTATTTTTCATATGGTCCTCTTCTGTTTATTGCCCTGTGCTGTAATATGCTTGGCAGTCACTTGAGTATATAACTTATATATACAGGTCACCAATTTTTTAATTGAAGTGATAATTGATTTCTCAACTATGGAATATAAATGTTGAAACTTGCTTGATATTGATCCTGTTTGTCATACTTCTTTCTTATTTTAATCCCTTAATAACACTTAATAGATAAACCAAAGCTGCTGAAGAATTTGCCATGCAGTTGAATGATTTTACAGTCTTTGTCATCATTTAACTAAAAAGATTTGTTCTGGCTTTCCAGATGCTTCCCCGAGTAGTGATCTATGATAGTGACTCACCTAGTGTTAAGGTTGTGGTGGTGTTGGTACTGGAAAGAGACTGACTGGGTGATAAAAGAGGAGAATCCACAGTCAATCCACTTGGACTGCCAGATGTTGACACTGTAACGCAAATAAGTTACGTCTATAGGAAGCTATATTTTATATATAACTTGTAACACAAATAATTCAGTAGACTCATAATTTTTACTTACAAAGAGGTCAAAATATAGAGCTAATATTATAATTAATACAGGATGGAAGTAGTATAGAGGTCCAGCTTGAAGATACTAGTCCTTAATAATCTTTGGTCCACCTTTAATAATTTATCTAAGAATAAGTGATTTCTAATGTGATACATGACAATGCTGCACCACTGAGGCATGCACTAAACACACAACATAGCCCTTGTAGTAGACAAATTAAACAGGTACTTTTTGGGTAACACTGGAAGTATTTTCATAACCTTTTGATAATGAAAAAGATGTGATTTAGTGTAAGGAATGAATTTAATGAATACATTAACAAGAAATTCTTTGCAAAATATGCTTTAATAAAAATAGTGTTCAGGTTTGATATCAATGAATACTCAATGACAAAAGTAAAATTTAAGAAATTAAATTAAATTAAGTTGTTGGCACTTTGTTCTTGACAGTGCATCTGCCTTATGACATTTATTTATGTAATACTTAGATACTAAGCATTGAATTATAAGATATACATAACAAATTTGATACATCTTATTCTTAACATATAAGTGAGAACTTTCAATCCTTCAACCTGTTTTTTGTGTTTTATAGTTCCAGAACTAATTCTATCACAGAAAGAAAGAATGTGCCTGTTTCAGTGGTATAAGGCAAACTTTGCTGTCCTATCTCTTGACATAAAGTACAGCCATGTTTTCTGAGCCAGTGTACCTAGATGTATAAGGCAGGATGGCTTATCGGCAAGTTATGCCAGGTGATCTCAAATGTTGACTTGCCACCTATCTACAAAGGTGAGGGATGTAATGGGGGTATCGTTCTAACATTTCTCTTAGACTGGTTGTAAGAAAGTAATCTCGTGTAAAGAAAACAGCATTAATGTTATAAATGCAGAATGAACTTGCAGTGACATAAGTGAGGATGGAATATAAATATTTGGCATTAGAGGCATCATATCACTCTCTAATGAAATTAAAATTTAAAAGGTTTAAATAATTTTTAATATACCACATTTTTAAAATAGACTAAAAGGCATAAAATAATTTTTTCTAATTCCATGCACTGTCCCGAAAATTTGTGATTCTAAATTGTAATACCCATGAAAATACTTGTAAGATTTAAAATGAAAACTTTGGTGCATATGCAATAGATAATAATTTATGCATGAATGTGTCACTTAAATCACTAACAATTTTATTGCACTGCAAATTATATGAATTAATGTGTGACTTTTCTCAATGACAGCTGCATTCTACATCCCTTACTATTGTGTATTGTATTTTTGTTTCCACATTATCAAACTTTAACTTAAATATTATTTTAGTAACTGATGAAGCCAGGTGTGTAGAAATTTTGTATTTTGCCTATTGTGTGATGCATGTCAGTGGACATATAAAATATACCCAAATTAGGAAGTAAACATCATCTTCTGTCCACTTGGTAAACAGACATTACCTAATGCTTATCATATGTTTCTTACTCTTTTTTAATTACAGAAAAGCTTAAGAACCATATGTGTATTCTTGTATATGTATCTCAAAATCTAATTAAATATAACTGGTGGAACTGAATGCATCAGCATATGGAAGCTTTATATTCTGCACTTAACATTGATCTGTATTAAACACCTTACAACTTTACATCCAAAATTTATATACGCAAAAGAGCCCATGGCATATTTATTGTTCAAATCACTATTAAAATTATTTATCATCATCATCGTCATCACCATCATCATTATCATTATCATTATCATCATCATCATCATCATCATCATCAGTGTTATATTATAAACAAGAAATACATAATGCGCATTATCTTTGTTTAAATAATTGTTTAAATATGTTTCTGACGCATCATTAACTCTACCACAAAAAGCAATATTGTTTAAATATGTGCAGAAAAGAATGTGCTTATTTCTTCCTTTTGGATGGAATAAAATTGAGTATTTAGCTTCTTGTTTGCTCCCCGCCCACCACATGAAAGCCATCCTGGGCCAGGCACACCAGGTGCAAGTAATTCATAAGAAAATTCTTCGTCTCTTGCCCTTACACCCTCTCGTCCACAGGAAAACACTTGGACCCAGCTGTACCTATCCTATTTCCTATACACTGTTGTCCTGATAACAGGGTGATGTTCTTTTTTTTAATGTTTCATTTATATGCCACCTTTAACAGAGGTCGTATTGGCAGCTTTTAACCTCTCAAAACAATTGCTCAACAGCAGTGGTGTTCACTTGTTCTGCAGTGGTTTTGAACTTTGGGTTTCTATTACTTTGGATTTCCTTATTGCTTTAAAATCATATGCACATTCACACTCCTGTTCATACTTACAGACTCTAGGGAGGAGGGGGAATAATCCTAGTTAAAAGAAAAATTCCCAGCCTCCAGGTATGGGACCAGAACCCCTTGCACAACAGGTAGGTGCTCTGCTGACTGAGCTTGGGCCCAGCCAAGATGTTCTGATGATCTAGAGAATTCTTGTAGCAAATTCAGCTCAATGAGATTGAGAATTGCATCCAAATTTCCAAAAAATTAAAGATAGCTGCTAACTAGCTCAGATGTGTCACAAGCTCCATTATTTATTATCCATAATTTATAATGGAACTGTTCCCATCAGTTTTGATGTGAAATACTTTCAATTCCCTATGCGAAAAATACTGAGTAACAGAAGTCAAAAGAGCTGCTAGATGCAGAATGCCATAAAATTACAAATACATAGAAAGTTCCTTCATCACAAGAAAGATACAGACAACGAGGTTTTGGTGCCTTTAAAGTGGTCTAGCATATAGTCTTGATAATAAAGGTATCAAAAGTAATAAAGGTATGATGTAATGAAATCCAGATAAACTAATCTTTTTATAATTAATGTAGTGTTCAGAGAAAGTACAGGATGCAACATTTAATATTTTCCATTTTTTGAATTTTGGATACCTTTCTTGCTAGGATGTCTGCCTTCTCATTGTTACTCAATTCACAATGTGCAGGAATCCACTGGAAGACTATGTTCTTACTTAAATTTTGTATCTGTTTAACCAACAGTGAATTTCTCTTATTTTTTCTGTCTTTTAATCCTGACTTAATGCTATTGCTTGGAAGGCCACTCTAGAATCTGATAAAATAGCAATACTTTTACATTATTATTTGTTTATGCCAACAAACTTACTGTTGGTGTTTTTAAACACACAAGCCGTGTGTGGGCAATGTTTGAAAGGTAGAACTGGAACTTAAAAATTCAATGCCACAGCTGGGATTTGAACCACAGACCTTCCACTTACTAGGCAGGTGCTCTAACCATTAAGCTACTGCGACAACCTGCCAGAATGACATTGAATTCTCAAACCAGTTCATATTTTTCCTGGTAAACCACAAAGGCAGTCTCACATCAGAGACAGTTACCCCAATGGTGACAATGTTAGACTCAATCACAGGGTATGAACTCCATTCTTCCAGCCATGTATGAAACTGGGAAGCGTTAAATGACTGACCACCACTGGACATATGCATATTTTGACATCTTGTAATGCAAGGAGCTAAGTATGAGCTCTTTATTTAGTTTCTGAATAGCATAGAATAACAGACTATTGTTTTACTTCTGATTTAACGAATACTGCTAATTATGATGAAAGCTATCCTGAAACATGGATTGGAATTATTGTAACTTGCTACAAATACTTCTGGAGGCTCTGTAATCTTTTCATTGTCAAAACACGTGGGGTTCTTTCTAAAATAGATGCTATTTGGCAATGAGCTCTTGGTATCTTCAGGGCATGGTGACAATAAGGCAAAGGTTGCAAACTAGTAATTCAAATTCAATGAAATGAAAAATTTATTTCCATTAACTATTGCAGATGGACTTACATATAAAGAACTCTCTATTAACAGTAACAATTGAAATTATTATTGTCAATTTTTGCCAACAAACTTACTGTTGGTGTTTTCAAACAGACATTGACTATTTGGTTGTCACAGTAGCTTAATGGTTAGAGCACCCACCTGGTAAGTGGAGAGTCTGTGGTTTAAATCCCGGCTGTGGCATTGCATTTTTCAGTTCCAATTGTACCTTTTTTGGCTTGTGTGTTTAAAAACACCAACAGTAAGTTTGTTAGCATAAATAAATAATAATTACCATTTGAAGGTTATTTCATTCTGGGACATAAAGTACTTATTATAGTAAGTCGCCATTAGGGTAATTGTCTCTTATGTGAGATTGGCTTTGTGGTTTACTCGAAGAAACACGAATTGGTTAGAGAATTCAATGCCATTCTGGCAGGTTGTCACAGTAGCTTAATGATTAGAGCACCTGTCTGGTAAGTGGAGGGTGTGTGGTTCAAATCCCGGCTGTGATATTGAATTTTTCAGTTCCAATTCTGCTCCTCAAACAGTTTAAATGATTGTATATATGTTAAAATCTTTTCTATGAAGTTTTATTAGTTGAAAGCTTCTTGATTCCCCTGCTTGAATTAATTATGAAAAGTACAGTGAATACAACAGCATCTCTATGTAGTTATGGTTCTTACGGTAATGGTTACAACATATGGTTAGGTATATTTCTCCATGGTACTGGATGATGGTGGCTTAGCAATGGTCATATAGTTTTGTTATTCTATATGTTTAAATTCTGCTCCAAACATTTATGAAATACACAAATATACCAAAATATACAAACAGATACAAAACAGATTTGTGTAACTATCTAACCATTATAACAGATACACAAAGGTTATTACTGTAGTTCAACTCAATATCCTGTAAGCAGCAAACAACAGAACGGTTTGCATGTTTTCTTGCATACCTGGAATGGATACTAATCCCTGCACTAGCTGGGCATTGCTATGAGCTGCTTGCTGCTGATGTTGCTTTGCGGCTAATTTTTCTTGTTTGCGCCACTTTGCTCGTCTATTTTGGAACCATACCTAAACAGAAACATCACATTTTGAAGTTGCTGTAAATTCTGTGGAAATTTTATTTTAAAACATTTTATGAAATATGCATTCACATGATTGAGCCACTTTGATAGTATTTATAAAGATGATTCATGGTTTAAGGCCTATGTACAATCATCAGGGCAAATATGCATCAGAAAACAAAACCTTTCTTTTGAAAATAGGGACATGTTGTCTTAAACACATATTCTAAACTCTGTGTTTAATAATTTTCTTTTTCTCCCCCAATACTTGGCAATAAAAGTAATATAATTTTGTTCAGACTTAATATATATACTGTGTGTGTGTTGGGTTTAGATTACAATGCTCAAACAATTTAATTTTCAAAGAAAATTATTGTTTCTACTAATATAACAAAAATGTAGAGACTAGAGGCTTCACTTGTCTTTTTTATATGATATAAGTTCAATTAATCACTGACTCAAGTTTCACAAGTCTTTTCTTGCATCTTCAAAGGATACTCAACAATATATCCTTTGAAAGTGCAAGGAAAGACTTGCAAAACTCGAGGTAGTATTAATTCAACTTACACTGTATTAAAAAGATAAGTGAAGCCTATAATCTCTATATATCTGTTGTATTAGTAGATTTAGTTTGCTTCATTGTTAACAGCTTTAGTTTTTCATTGAAAATTATTGTATTTCATTAGGACTCTACACTTGCCATTTTAAAATTATAACACCACTATTCATGGTGGATGAAGCAGCATCTGGCCAGGTTTTCTCCAGGTTCTCCAGTTTCCCCCTCCACTCATTCCACCAATTTCTCCATCATCACCTTTCCATTCATCGATTTTACCTGCATTTCATATCATTCTCTTGCTCACTCTCATATTTGATGCTTGGCTGACCACCCACTTCGAAGTCTTCACTCTGTCCGGTCCATAGGTTCCTCTGCTCCCCGACAGGTTTCTGGTCCTAGGCACTGGGTTGTAAGTTCTAGGGGGTGTAAGTCCTACATAAGGGGAGGGTAAACAGGTAAAGAAGAAGACCACTTGTGTTAAATTGTCATTATAATTGGGAATATCAAAATTAATGCAGATTCATTTAACTTATCGAACATCAGTAAGCAAGTAACATTTTAATCTAAAGTAAGAACAAATTAGAAACAAAAAGCTTCACTTATCTTAGTAATATTGCACAATTCTATGCAGCTAACACGTTTCAAGTTGACTCCAACTCATTCTCCGATGTCAGTAAAAAATCTGATGTGTTGCACTTATATGACTTATGCTACAATTTTACAAAATCTTCTTACAAATGTTTATTCTTCTTATACTTCATGTTAATTGTTGGAAATTCTCATATTGCATATTTCCTTGTAGATATAATGGGAAAAGGGGAATAGAGTACAGAACACATAACTGACTGGAAGGGACCGGGGTGCAGACAATGCCCCACCTCCTGTACTTCATCCCACTTATGATACCTGTGGTGGTCAGGGGTAAGGGATGCAGCAGTTGGACAGTAGGGCTTAGCTCTGATAGTTTGTTGTGCCATGGGGTTGCGTTTTAAAGTGATGCAAGATCTTTTAAGAGCTAGTCTCTATGTGATGGATTTGAACCTCCATTCTCTGTGCATGGTTGAGAGATAAAAAAGGAATAATAATTTCATATTTAAGAAAAGTATAAGTATTTGAAAATTCAAACCAACAACAAGGATTATCTAGCAAAAAGTTAGCTTAACAAAAAAAAAAGTTTGGCATAAATTGTGTGCCTTAAAGAGATCTACATCTTTTGTATAGTAAGATTTTTGTCTATCTCTTATGGTTTACCAGTTCATTGGGGCTATTACCTGAAAAATTCAGGACACAATATGATAGTTTATTAAAAAAAATGTTACAACCTTTTTTTGAGAAAATGAAAATATTCAGTAAAGTGTCGTTTATATTGTAGGAATTCTCTTAAAAGTCTTTCAGTGACATCATCTTAAGATGCTGAACTTAAATACCAAGTTTGGCACATAATACTACTGTAAGCATGTAGTAGAGAAAATAATAATCTACATGTTTACCATTAACAGTTAATTCATAGGTACTGGTAATTCTTAGGAAGTTTTAGATAACTCAATGGCAATAGTAGGAAGAAGACAGTAATTCAGATTCTATGGATTTAAATTAATTTATCCAATTATATTCTTTGTAAACATACTTCAACACACACAGATGCTGTTGCAGCTGTCAAGCCTTATGCATATACTAACTTCCATTAATACAGATTAAGGTAGGAACTTTTAGGTGTTTGTTTTAAAATTATGTGTATAATAATAAGCATACTAATTGTGAGAACAAAGTAAGTTTGAAATAAAGCAGGATCACCTGTACTCTAGCTTCTGTGAGATCTATTCTGAGTGCAAGCTCTTCTCGGAAGAACACGTCAGGGTAGTGTGTTTTATGAAATGCCCTTTCAAGTTCCTCCAGCTGAAAATTGCTGAAAGTTGTCCTAGAATAGTAAAACAGAACAAGCAAACACTACAGTATTAACACATCAGCAATTGGGGTAGCTTTGGACAAAAATACAGATTAGTTTTGTTTTCCTTTTTTTTCACTAAAGTGCTTAAGAAGGAAGAAGTATTGTATTCCATCCAAAATATTAATATTGTAATTCACAATAAATTAGATTTTTAAGTCTAATGAACCTAAAAAAATATTTTGGAAACATTTGTGTGGGCGTGCATATTTTATAATATAAACACTTAATATCCCTTTTAAGAACTTATGTCTACAGAGAGGGTGAATGAATGGATATAAGTATTTCAAAATTCAACCCAGTAACAAAGAATATCTTGGAAATCATTAGGACTACAAAAGTTCTATTTTATAGCTTTAATGAGATCTAAATTTTTTGTGCAGTAAGATTTTTATCTATCTTTTATGGTTTACCAATTATGCAAAATTCATTCAGAATGAAGAGGTCTTCATAAGCATATGGTATTTTAATCAAAATTATTAGAACTAGTTTCTATAAAATAAAAAATAATTAACATTTTTCAATCTGGTGCTGTTTTTATAATTAATCGTATGTGATGGTGATGAGCTTTTGACTCTTTCGTTATCTCGGGTCGTGGTACTGGATGGAATGAGCATACACTCGGGGTTAACTTTAGTGAAATATTTTATTCGCACCTTCTTGTTCACAGTATTTAAATCGCATCACAGTAGCAAGTCTTTTATTTCAGTGGATCGACTTCCCTAGCATCGCCGAGATTTAATGTCTGAAAATTTAGCGAGATTTCGCTAAATGTGTTTTCTATCACTTTACACTTCGTCTATTTTACGTCCTTTCATTTAATTGAACACTTCGTATTAACTAACTTATTAAAGTTAGCTAATGTTTCACTTATTTTACTCAAATTAACGGTCTTTAAACACTTAGTAAATTTACTTTCACTATTTTATGATGCGCACACATAAAAGTGCATCCATCTATACCAAAGACACGGACGCTATTAACAAATTCTTTTGGTTGTGAGTCTAGGATTCCGACTGCCATGTATACATCCGCGTATGCGTTCATCAAATAGTTCCTGCATTGTTAGGGAAGCGATCCTTAGCCATTCTCCCTTCGCCCCCAACATCGAACACATATAATTATTTTATTTATACTTATATATTAAAATTAAACATGGAAATATTTATGACGTCCTTAAACAAACTTAATTGTTTGTAACAATGAACATTAGTAACACATTTTCGTCATTTAATCAACTCATACCAACACCAAAAACAAATTACACTCTTAACAAATATTCACATAAACAATTTTCTTTTGGTGTCTTACAATATCCTGTCTCAAATCTAAAGGGTAGTTTGAGCAAACCACGTAAGACTTAATTCATCATTGCAAAATCCTAGAAAATTAGTGGAAAACGTTGAAACAACAAATAACAGCCAGAGAAAAGGGAAATGGCCAATTATAAATACCAAACCGGCTACAAAATTCATAGACACAATTTGCATTTTATCATATCAATGGACTTCACACAACTTTTTTAATAGTCTTGAATACATAGGAATAATAATGTAAATATATTATGTAGATATTACACATGTGTTTAAGTATGTTTCGCAACAAAACAAATGAAAATTTGTATCTATGAATGTTTGTTCCTTATGGGCTGCTATACCATTTATTGGAATGTGATGAAAATTGGCAAATCTAAATGGTTTTTCATAGAGAAGGTTTTTATGCTATCCATTTTAGTATGCAACATATTACATTCACATGGTTTAGTCTACTCACTTTTCTTTTGCATAACACATTCACGTGTCCTTCTCCACTTGCCCTTCAACATACAATTTATGTAATTTTCCATGATTGAAATAACAATGTAATATATTACATTCACATGATTTTCTCTACTCGATTTTCTCTTAAGCAACACAATCACATGTTCTTCCCTACTTACA
The DNA here is from genome assembly GCA_030765045.1 of Tenodera sinensis. Lineage (NCBI taxonomy): Eukaryota > Metazoa > Arthropoda > Insecta > Mantodea > Mantidae > Tenodera > Tenodera sinensis. Next base: position 186,970,321 of record CM060961.1, read on the forward strand.
CTCCAAAAACAAATCATATAGTTTTCTATGACAGGAATAGGAATGCAACATATTACATTCACAGTTTTTGTTATTCACTTTTCTTCCTATTGTAGGTATTTGTGGTTGTTCAACAGTGTTTTCCCAGTGCTTTTATATATTAAGTTTATTTTTTATTCCTTGTACTATACTAAGAGCTTTAATTAAATATTTGTTTAAGTGTGTTAAGTAATAGTTTTTAAATGACTCCAAAGAAACAAGGCTTTTGGATAAGTGCAACCTAAGTCCAAAACTTTTAGGGATAAATCATGAAATCACAGGCAACACTGGGTATTTCAGCTAGTAATTTTATAAACAATTAAAATATTCAATTGAGATTAGATGTAATGAAATACAGAACCTAAAAGAACATTTCATAATCATCAAGATACCAAGATAGGCAAGGCTGGCCTGTTTTGGCTCAGAGATCATCTTTCCAGTGAAGTTTAGGTCTTCCAACACTACGGTTTCCTTCAGGTTTATATCCTGCAACTATTTTAGTTATTCCATTATTCAACATCCTTGTTATGTGAACTGCACAATTTTGTTTCTATACAGATAGTTTACTATTTAAGTTGTATATATTTAGTTGTCCTCTGATTGTGTCAACTTAAACATGTAATATTACTTTGTAATGGGACATGTTGTTAATAAATAAATTAAAAACAACTCAACACAGACTTTTTTTGATTCAGAGGTCTTATAATAAATATTTTTGGTGAAATCTCCATATCAAAGTTTTGAGTGGAATACAATAACTACTTCCTGTACTTACAATAGGGAAATAGTAGAGAAAGTGAAAAATCAAACCACAGCCTTCTCCCCAAACAGTGATAAGTTAAATTCTTCATGGGCAACATTGTTACCACATTCGGGCTGTCCACAACCTATCAAAAGTAGGTTTGTATTTAAATAAAGTTGAACAATGGTTAACATATGGGCAGGCTAGATGTTAAACTAGTATTTCTTCTACAACATAGGCCTAGTACTTTACTCTAGCATCACAAGTGTACTATATTTGCAGATATAGTCCCTTATTTCATCATTAGGATTATTGATTAACAATATTTCTAAATTTGATAACAAACAAATCCTTATGAGAAAAATGAGGATTTTCATACCTGTATCTACGTTGCTTCCTTTTAACTGGAGCACCTGTACTGGATGATGAACCACCAATGGAAGAGAGACCAATTGGAGAACTAGGAGATGAGAGAAGACCCATTGAAGTTGAAGGTGCATTTCCAAGCAATGCATCACTGTAATCTATACAAATTTAGATTCATAAGTATCTCACAAATAAATGCTTATACTTTTCCCTTCCTGCTTATCTTCCACTTAACAATATACACATAAATGAGTTAAAATAAATGTTTCTGAATACTTGTAATGTTATAAGCCTGATGCTTGCTCAGATAAATCCAAATATTGTGCTAATATTTACACTCAGAATGAAGACATGCTGCAGCAGACATAAACAGTAAATTATATGATTATCTTGATAACTCTGCATTTCTACCATTCTGCAAGTGCTCAGTAAAGTCAAACTACTGAGTGAGATAGCTCCACAATAAAGTGTGAGGCTCACATTCTGGAGATCATGGGTTCAATTCACGTGCCCAACCTTCCTGACCCAACAGTTTCTTTGGGGGGTTTTGTGGGTCACCAGACAGACATTGGCAAGGATAATTATATGCCCTGAATTTTCCGTTCCTCCCTTTCATTTCACCTTCATTTCAATCTGGTCTTTCAGGGTTGGAAGTGTTGGTGATAGGCGAGTTTGGGGCTGCTTGGCAAATCCTGATGTTGAGATTAATCTCCAATGCATGTTAGGAATCCCCATACTGGTTCGTGCTACTCGTCTGATTTCTAACATGCCCTTAAAGTGCCCCCATTTCATCCCTCCCTTCTGGGGTCTGACATACAATAGCCTCAACAGTTGACTCAGTGCAGAATCTCTTCCGTAAATACTTTACCTCTCTATCTCTCTTTGCCACAAAGGTCAAGACTTCAGTTCATTGCCTGTTATAGGTTGCGAGTTAGTTCTTGACAATGCAGTTTTTAAATGATGATGGATGTGAGTCACTTACTCACATTTACAGAAACACTGGCACACAGAACCAGAAATGACAATTGGGTGTTCTGTGCCTTGTTCTCATGTTTCTGTGCTCAAGAAGTACAGCAACAACAAAGCAAATTATAACAGTTCCAGTGATGTCAGCTATATATATTGCTCTATCAATATCTGTAACTGTTTATACTGAATTTGTTTGTATTTCTTCTATTCCTAACGTTTCTCCCATATCTACTTCGTCTGAATTGTGCCATTTTCATTATATTTCACTAAAACACTGGCAATGACATGAAACTGTACTACTCAAAACTATGCAGTCAACTGTACTCTGTTTTCTTCGAAATATAACACAGGGAAGTAGAGCTGTTTGTTATCGTAACATAAACCATTTGCTGGCCTGTTTAATAAGACCCCTTCGTCTGAATAGCCACGATCCTAAGACGTTTGTTATTGGAGCTTTTTCTTTGAGATGTTAAAATGTTAAATATGTGGCCCTTGTGGCCCTAGCATTCCAACCTGGCTACCGATTTGATCCAGCTGATACGGGCTCCATACTTTCCCCAGTTGAAACATTGGCTTTTGTGACCACTACCTATCAAGATGCTGAATGGGCACCAGTCCTACACTTGGACCGAAAAACTTGCACCCACATGAAGAGGCTTGGTAACGCACGTTCCTTGTATGGAAATTACATCACCACTCTCCAGCCCACTATGCTACGGCATAAGACTTGTAGTGTAAAATATACCGAGAGGAATGGCTCAGGCAGTAAAGTCTGGGGCTGCATTCGGGAGGTTGCAGGTTCGATCCCTGTGGCTGCACTTTCTGACGTGGGTTTTCCCGTGGTTTCCCCATGTCACCTAGGCGAATGCTGGGATGCTTTCATCTCTTCTCCATGGCTTTCTTTCTCTTCCTTTCATTGTCATCTTTCAGGTTTGATTGGTAGTGGGGTTGGTACTGGCGTTAGTAGCCAGATGGCATAGTTGCTTGCTCATTGGAAACTCTCTTCTTGGCCCTCCTTAGAAGTCACTACCCATGCCGCTAGGGTCGCCTTATCGCCCTCTACCTGGGAGAATGGTAAGCTTTTTGGGTGTGTGCCAGGTGCCACAATCTGGAGCTGTTAGGGACACTACTAGTAAAATATTGTGACAAAATAGCAAAGTCCAATTACTTTATTAGTCCTCTAAAAGTTAAGCACAAAATCATAGTTCTGTTTTATTGCTAACACAATCTACAATTCATCGTGACCTTGCAGGTTGATTCAATGACAACTGGCGGAGGGGCACTTAGCACCTCACCAAAGGCAAACTTTTGTGCCTGTGCTTCTTAAGGGGTGCACTCCCCCCTCCTGGGAGGAAGGATGAGGCGAGTGGATCCTAAGGGTGGCTGGAACGTTGCTATGGCAGAGCAGAGGACAGGATACCTACATTTTCCCAGTTAGAAGCATTCCGGCGGAGGCTGGCTTAGCTCTCCTCCCTCCTCGGGCTAGTACCATCCCATGGGGGTCCGGAAACCAGTGGCTTGCCTTCCAATTTGGGGGACGAGATTTCCAAAGCGCATTTGTTTCCCCTTTCGTGCTGCTCTGGGACGCTCGCTGGCGCTTTCAACCCTGAAAGAAACCTAACGGGATGAAGGGTGAAATGAAATGATTAATGTAACTAAATGGAGGGACAGGAAGTTCGGAGGACATGGAAATCCTTCCCAGCATTCGCCTGGCGACCCGGAGAAACCTCCGCCAAAAAAAAAAAAAAAAAAAAAAAAAAAAAAAAAAAAAAAAAAAAAAAAAAAAAAAAAAAAAAAAAAAAAAAAAAAAACCATGGGTCAGGAAGGTCGGCCACGGAGATCGAACCTGTGACCTCCCTCATGCGGGCCATAGACGTTACCGTCTGAGCCATCCCGCTCAGTGACCTTGCAGTTTACAGCAACTTTCAGTTCTATTCTCTGTATCTCACAAACTGCTGTCTTCGACGATCATACTCACTAAAATGCTTCACACAACAATTCCGATGTGACAATTAAATGTCCTCAAAACTACCTCTGAAGACACACTCACTTCTCTCAGTGACGACCGTACACACACACACACACACTCACACACACACACAAAAACACACACGCGCGCGCTGGTAACAGCTTATGGTTCAATACTCACGACTCCATTACAACTCTCCCTTCTCTCGCCGCCGCACTAGCTTATATGGACGAGAATGACATAGCACGGATTTTTCTCGAAATTCACCTATTCTCGTACCTCTTCTTAATAAGCTGGCAGTCAGAAGTCTGCAGAACACTCTGGAAACGCTTTGTTCTGCCGCGCTCATTGTCATCGGCCACGTATTTATAAGCCGCGCAGTGGTGTGAGGTAGCTTGACCTTGAGCATCTCTGACGTGCTGCCGCTGCCGGCGTCGTAATATTTCAGAGCAACTAGACGGAAAACAAAAGTGTCACTTACTAGTGCAAGACACATGCTAGCAGAGCTGGATTCTCACAAGACTGGTGAACGTCGATTCCGTATTTTGCGGGACACTTCTGTATTTCAGTTTATCATCCCCTTAGCAAGTTCCAAACAAAGTTCAGGTATATGTTCCATACCTTAATACTCATCTCGAATAGGTATGTCTTGTGTTTAAGAAATTGCTTCGTATGAATCAGTGATTATTTAAACCTTATCGCAGTACGTAATATTAACTAGGTATACAATAACTTCAAAACTTGAAAACTATCATTTCCATCCGTAAGTAGTTTGTTTTAAGCGCAGTCTAGTAGAGTTCACAGAAATCCTGTAAGCAACTCGGCGTATCCATACAATAATTATTAATCGGCCTGCTTCAGGGCTCGCCTCGGTAGCGTGAAGGTTAGCGTGTCTACCTCACGTTCAAGATGTCGCGAGTTCGAATCTCGCTTTAGGTAAGTTATCCGGGTAAGGTTTTTTTTTCCCGAGGTTTCCCTTATCCTGAGAGGATGATGACGAAAATAATAACGCTAACAAAACATTAATACTTATATAATAATGATAATAATACTAAAACTAATTACAATAAAGCTTCTAATTATGATACTCATGTTACTGATAATAATTATGATAAGCATAATGATGGTGACAAACATACTAATAAAACATGATAAAACAATATAACACAATAATAGCTACAAGCAAAAATAAAAACAATAAATAATAAATAAATAATAATAACAACAATAATACAATAATATTAATAAGAAACGGACAAATGCTAACGAAACATTACGTGCCCTCATGCTTGCACTTTACAATCTGTAATCCGAAATGTCAGACCGCAGCACCATACACAGGAGTGAGTTTATTCCCTGGAAAATAAAGATCCTGTAAGTAAAGTGGGACCTTATCGATTGTTTATACTGTTATCACGGACTACACACACCAGTTCAACTGTCTCTCACCTCACGTCTTCGCAGAGAAGCAGAACACGCCACTGCCGTCACTTACACCGTGGAGTTCTGCAACTGTTTTAACGCACGAAGGGCTATTTACTTACGCCGATGCCGGGTGAAGTGGGCCACCGGTATATGTGTTGTGAAAACATATACGTCTCAGGCAAGGCAGCACACGAAAGTAAAAGAAATAACTGTGTTGTTAAACTAACTCAATTTGTTTATTTATTTTGCTCGGTTTATATGCTGCCTTAACATATACAGTCGTATAGGCGGTTTTTCCTTAGGAACAATAAAATTGCTCATCGGCAATGATATTTACTCGTTTACTATTTGTGTAGCTTTGAGTTTGTTAACGATGGGTGTTCTTTATTAACTATTAAATTCACACACACACACACACACACACACACACACACACACACACACACACACACACAAACACACATACACGAGCGCGCGCATCGAATCTAGGACCTCTGGATTTAACTCTCAAATTGATTTATAGGTAAAACATAAATCATAGGGATGTAATGTAATTCGCAGAAATCGCAGACATTTTACATTACTATTAGGAAGCTTTATTTATGTACATATATTGAGTATGAAGATACAAGATTAAAAGTTTTTTTTTTTCTTTTTTTGTTCCACTTGCGCCCCTTTAACAAGTCTTAACGGCAACTTTTTAGCTTTGGAACTACGAAATGAATAAAGAACATTTACTACTGTGTCAAACAATCCAACTAACATCCTATTACTAGGCCGCCAGACGGACAATGGATAAAGTCTAAGATCCAGAGCATTAGCAAACACCTGCTTTGGAACAAATACTCACTGGCAATTATGTTCACCCGTTTTACTGTTTCGTTTCCTTTAGATGTTTATGACATTAAATTCACTTTCTCACTCACTTCCGACTCTAGGGAGGATGGGGAATAATCCTAGCTAAAGAAAAACTCCCATCCTCCAACCGGGAATCGAACATGGGATCTCTGTATTTGAAAGCAACCAACACACCAACCACATAAGCTCCTTAAAGCTAACTTTTCGTTACTTATTCATATGACAGTTCTGCTCTCTACGGTTTATCACAAAGGCTATGAAACGCCCGATCAGCATGTTTAGTGGAAGCCCTGAAATAGAATAGTTACTAAATGAAATAGCTGAAATATTCAAATGGCATAGAAATGCCAGATTGTGGGCATTATAGTGAAACAGTTCCAACCGACAAAAAGAAACAAAACTATCACTTCATCGAGATTTGAACTCGAGTCCAGCAGAATGACACATTTAAATTACTCCAGCTAAATCACAACAACACTTCTTCACTAGAAGTCTGATGTTTTATGTTTATATGAATTTGTCTACCTACTTTCCATAAACTACTCTTGTTTATTCTGCTATCCACTTCTTTTTGGTACGCGAGAAACGTTTACAGAAATGGCTACATTGCACTTTTCATTGAATGAGTACATGTAAAGGAATATAGGAGGCTGAAGCGATACTCAGATGTTAAAAAAGCCGATCACATATAGTAACAGCTTTGAAAATCCACTCTTTGTATGACCACAACAAGAAAGCAACAGTGAGTTAGCACTTGAAGAAGGTATAAAGTATTTGAAAATCAAACCAATATAAAGAATTTCTCGAAAACAGTTAATGCCCCCATAAGTAAAAATAAATAAATCTTTCTTTGTCTGGTTACTCTTCCCGTATAGAGGACTGACACCCCCTAGTACTTACAAGCCTGTGTCTAACGACCTGGAAGCGGGTGGTCAGCCCAGCACCAGGTGTGAGAGGAAGAGGGTGGTAGGAAATCGATGAATGATGATAGGTGATGACGGAGCAGTTGATGGGATGAGTGACGGGGGAAACCGGAGAACCCGGAGAAAACACACCCAGATGCCACTTCGTCCACCATGAATACCATTTGCGGTTCCCTGAGATCAACTCAGGGACCTTAGTGAGAGGCGAATGGTCTAACCACTCGGCCATGGCGCCGCCTTAAATAACTAAATAAATAAACAAACAAACAGACAGACAAAGAAACAAATAAATAAATGGATGGTTTGATTGGAGGATGAATTAATAAATAAAGAAACAAACAAACAAATTAATTAATAAATAAACAAATAAATTGTATGCTTTAACGAGATCTGCATATTACCTATACATACTATGTGCAAGCAACTATAGTAGTTGTCGATTTTAGTGGACACCATGAATTGACATTTCGGTGACTGCTTCATCCATACATAATCCTCTGAATGTCTGGAGGGCCACACTAGCCTTTCGTCGACTGGCCGCCCTGGACCCGTCTGGGAGAATTTGATTAATTCACCAACCGTTTCTCACATTCGCTACTGTGGGACATCTGAATGCTATGCCAGGTCAGCGTTTATATTGGCATTTCCTAACTAAATTTTCCCATGAATCTGTAAAAAGGACTACAAAAACTAATTTTACCAAAAATATAAGTTGTTAGAGCCTAATGAAAATTATCGATTGAAGAAACTATGTAAGACCATGCCTAAGTTCCTGATTTACACCGCAAAACTTGTTGCTATGTTTCGGCTAATATTAGATGTGAGTGCTTCGGTGAACATCTTCATAAGATTGCCATACTGCCATCACCAATTGTTTATTGTGCTCTGAACAAGTTGGACATAGAGCTTCTGGTAACATGTATAACTCTTCGAAACCATCAAGGTATCACTTCTAAATACGTACTGGGAGGCTTGAAGGAGAATGACTTTGTTAACTCTTGTGCGTTAGACCGACGCACCCACATACATGCACACAGATACACACACACACACACACAGATACACACACACACACACACACACACACACACACACACACACACACAAACACACACACAGAACTACACACACTTCGCAGAAAACAAAAAGATGCCTTTTTTCATGTATACATCTTAAACATATAGCATTTCAGTTAAAAGCGTTAGTCATTTTTGGGGAAAATAAAAAGTAACAAACGTTTTCCATGTATAGGCGGGGGGATTCCTTGAAAGTCTTGGTGTGGCGTCCTTAAAAGAATTGAACTTAAATACCAAGTAATTAAGTGACCTTTTTGCGCGAGTTAAACTGCTCACAGACATACAGGTAGACACATGCATGGATGGACACGTGCGCAAAAGACATTTTTCTAATTATTGTTAGGCACTGGCTATGCCCAAGTTTATAGGGAGTTCGGCGCCGACTGACTGGAGAGACATTTGAGAGATAAACAGAGATAAGTTGCACTTTTGCCCAGCGTAAACGTCAGACGCGCTTTCTAGAGATAACCAAAATCTTTTGGAAGTTTCCCTTGCCCACTTCTCGAACGTTGTGGGACTCTGTGGACATTTCCAATGGCTAAATACCAGGTGAGTCAGCTGCCCCTTATTCTCGAGTTTTATGCAATCCGCATTTTATAGGCCAACATGAAAACATCGACCCCATTACCAGGTTCTACCCGCGTATTTAACATGGATGTTAAACACTCGATGAAATTAGTACTAATATAGATGTTATCACATCGCTTTTTAATATATTCGTAATTAGACAGCTGATGTTTGCACTTCTGCAAATGTTCACTGGAACCAGCGAATATTACATCTTAAACGGAATGTTTGCCTTACACGTTACTAGATAGCTCAGTTGGAACGGGTGCAAGACTCTCAAGTAATCTGTTAGCTGTCAAGGTGGTTCGAACCACCTGCATGTACTAATTTTTTTTTTACCGTGCAATCCGCACAATTTACAAACTATTATTCTGAAAACTGTTATTATATTCATTTTTATTGTTTTATTTATGTTTTATGACATTGTTTGATGTTTCTTTATTGGTGAACTACAATTATGTAGTTGTTTAAACACACCTATAGGTAGGTGTAATTGAAATAAGGATCATTCATACACATTTGAACACAGAAAGCAAGTAAATTACATTGTCAGAGTTTAACATGGAAGTTAAACTCAATTTTGCACACAATGAATTATTGTGCTACTAAAAATGCCGACAACCAAAAACGATTTAAGTTATGTCCTAAACCGTCAGAGACTAAATAATTAGATTATTGTGAATTCGGTTTCCAAGTTTTGATGAACATAATATATATAATATATTTACAATGCTGAGACTTGAACCTGTGTTATTGGGTGTTAAGTGCAGAGGACCCGTCACAATCCTATTCAGCTATTTCAATACTTCCTGAAAGCACGTACCACGTCCAATAGTAGGACTTGTATGCCTGGCGCTATGCCATTGCCACCTCGCAAGTTTTCGGGCTTGATTTAGCCTTTTAAGAGAGTTTTAATCACTTACTGGGCGTTTTAATATTATTACTTAAATGGCAAAGGCTGTTATGCATATTAATTGAGATGCACGAGGCATAGTTCACGTGAAAATGCAAATAAACTGTTGTTTAATAATATGTCAGTTTTGACTGTACGGGTCCATGATGGATGAGGCGTGTCTAAATTTTTCCTAATTTTTAGCAGCCAATCCCTGCTCTAAGTACAAGAATCCACCACTTTCTTTTTAGCTGACGTTGTTAGTGTACTCATATGATAGGTCCATTTTTTCCGAACCATTTACTGAATTACGTTGCTATGTACACTCTAATAAAAAGTTTGTAAAATCGGCTGGAAACCGGAATTCGCTCTCAGTAAACGAGTCGTATGTTTTTGAGGTGTACTTTAGCGAGGAGTACGTTCTGTCCCTTAAAGCACTGTTGCTCTCAATTTTGCGCATTCCTCTCTTTAAGAACGTTAAGCAATACATTTTAGTAAGCGCAAAACTGGACTAAGGCGCACATGCCGTTAGATGGGTGGCCTACCTTCCAAAAAAATAAGGCGCGGCTGACTCACCTGGTATAACTGAGCGTTCTCGCTAGTTAAAAAGTGAGTAGATAAGACCGTTTCTGTTGCAAAATTAAATGCGTTCTACAAGTGAGTTTGTGTCGAAAGCGCGATGTACAGTGAATGCGCTACAGCGGGAGATTAGAGATGTGTTGCGTTCAATTTTCCAGCAAATGAAGAGGAGCGAAGTAGTGGTTTGTTTCGCGCGTATTTTATTGTGTAACTATCTTACAAAGAAAAGCTTAATATTAGTGAAATGGCAATCTGAGTAAGTAAAGTCACAGTGAAAGTTGAACTCCCCTTTACATAGAGAATAGTTTCACAACCCATATTGGATGAAATAATAGCTGAATTCGCTGCAATTTGCAATTTTTTTACAAATAAAAACTCTGATATACAATCCAGAAAAACACGATCACATGGTTAGCACATGTACATAGACAAAAATTTTGGCATACTTTAGCATTGTTTTAGCTGGATGAATGTTTGTAGAAAATCCCACAAGATTTCTGTTAACATTCACCAGCACTACCTGACTGCCTAAACTTCACAATTGTGCGCGATTTTGCTGCAATGAGGTAATGAAATGCATTTCAGGAGCAACGCCCATCTGCACATGGGCATTTAAATCATTACGTAACAGCCTTTTAAATGACAATATGGCATAAATGACTGTAGGTTCTGAAAGTACAATGAACAGACATAATTTTAAGGCAAAAATAAACAAAAAACGTACTTTTGTCATTTTTGCCCAAATTTCACAGATACCTCCCACTCATCACTGAGATTCACCAATTTCAGCGCCGAATGAGAGAATGAGTAGTTCCATAATCTAACTAAATTGTAAACGACTAGCAGCTGATTGAAAATGGAAGCTGTAGTTTGCATAATTTGAGTGGCTAAATTAATGCACGAATCGCGTGGAAACAGGGGATAAACAGCATGTAATGTCACCATAATAAATAAAGATTTCATCCGTAGCATGTTGGCCATATTGCATGAATCATCTAACCGTTCTTCAATTCAATGGAAAATACATCCATCGTAATTCCATCCGTCGCTCATCGCTCCGTTGAACTAAAAAAAACTCGCTCAAGGGATGAAGGGGAGACCCTCAGACGACGAGATCCGGAGTACGATGCGCGATAGAAAGGACGAAGTCCCTAACGATTCCAGAATGATAGCAACCCTAATGCCGTGACGGTGCGATCCTTCCTGAGGGTCCCGGGACGACTCCCCCTCCAGGATGGGGCACCAGCGACAGGGAGAAACTTTCGCACAGCGCAAACTTCACTTCGCCCAGTCCTACAACGTGAAACATATGCAGATGGTACAGACGAATGGAAATGTTGGGAATAGGACATAGTACAAGAGGAATCACCCCAGCATTCGCCTATCGATTTGGGAAAACCAAGACCAGTGTGACTACTGGGAGCCGAACCTGAATACGAGTCTCAGAAGTTACTTACCGCTGAGCAATATCGCTCGGTTATGGAGTTTTATAAATTGTGTCATTATTTTTGATGAACCATCACAAATCCTTTCTGTTTAGGCATGCGTAAATATTAACTCTACCTCTGACATACAGAGTGAGAATGCATGTCATGAAAAACTTGCAGTGTTTACTAACATGGGACATACTCAGAACATAGCAAATAACTATAAGGAATAAATGACCATCTACTGTATTGAGTCAAGTAGTCATGGTAGTATGATCTCTGACTCCATCATACTTACACAACTTCTCTGAGTTACCACCCACCTAAAGGTTGCAGAGGAAATGTTTTATTCGATCCAAGAATTGAGTATTAGTATTAAAAGGGAAATACACATTTTGAGGTCCCCTCTCTATTTGTGTATGTGTGCGTGCGCGCGCATGTGTGTATGTAGAGCATAATCAAAAACCGAGATGTTGGATAAATAATAAACTTAGGGTTTAAACTCAGCATCTTCCAAGTACGTGACATGAAGATTTTCAAGAAAATCTTCCACACCGAATTATCCTTCACATTGAACATTTTCATTAATTTTACCTATCTCAAACATGCCTTGAATGATTTTGATTAAAATAACTATTTACATGATGAATACAATGTAGGCAGGTGAATGCTGAATTCTCTGCAAATAACCTGTGAAATCCTCTTCATTTTAAATAATTTTTTTATGCCTCCTTTTATGTAACTGATAAACCATAAGAGATAGGCAAAAGCTTCCCTCACAAAAAATGTATATCTTGTTAAAACACGCAATTTATACCAAATAAACTTTGTTTTATCAGTAACCATTTCTGCAATATTTGTTGTTATTGTTTGAATTGTTAAATATACTTTATACTTTTGAAGTGTTAAGTTTTCATTTGCTTGTTTCTCATGGTCTGGCAAAGACTGTTGTATTTCAAAGCCAGTAGTACAAGTGACCCACTTTTTAAAGACTTGACTATGGCTTCAGCCTCATGTATGTATATCTGTCAGTCTGTCTGTCCGTCATGGTAGGGATTCTGACATGTCAGCCGGTGGCTTACTGTGCGTCAGACCCCAGGAGGAAGGACGAGATGAAAGTATGCTAAAGGCGGCCGGAACGAATCAAAGACAGCACAACTACGGTGAGTCCCTAAAAGGCGCAGACAAGTTCTTCAGCCCGACGGAATTCCAAGTCGCCACTACCCAGGTCTGGCTGATAAATCAGTCCCTCTAGAAGGATGGCCGGCCGGTCACAGCGCCTCCCCTCAGCCGAGCACCGTATTTCCAGAGCTCAAGCACCATTGCAGCGCAGGCCACCGGGGACCCCGCTGACTCTTACAACCTGGAAAGACTGGATAGAGAGAATGAAATGAAAGCAAGTGAAACGGGGAATGTGAGGTAAATATCCTTCCCAGCATTTGCCAAGCAACTGGAAACCCCCCAAAAAACCCATGGGTCAGGAGGTTCAGCCACGGAAATCAAACACACAACCTCGTGAATGAACCACAGATACTACTGCCTGAGCCACCCCACTTGGCTCCTGTGTGATATCCTAGTGTGCATTGTATAGCTTCCTCAAAAGTGAGGATATCACGTATCTGTTTCCGCACATTTCACCAGTGAATCACAATGTTTACAAGAACCTCTGGTCAAGCTCAACAAAAGATTGCGATGTCACAGAAGTTAAGATATCTGAAATTATACTTTCAAACATTAGCGTCGGCAGACTTTTTTCCAGGGGGGGGGGGGGGCCACATGTTGGAAGTTTGCAATCAGATATTATTAATTCATTATTTTATTGTCAAAATTTATATTTGTTGCAGATAATCGTATTGATTTATGCTAAATAACAATTGTTCTTAATTAAAATAATAGTTTAATAGTCAGTAATTGATTGCACATTAAGTTCACCAACTTCCAAGGGGGGGGCCACGGCCCCCACTTGCCCCCTGTTCGTGACGCCCATGCTTTCAAATATCCATTCCTATGTGAAGTAATGCATAACTGTGTTTTGAAGTCAATGCAGACCTTTGATTATCAAAACAAATATTTCTAGATTCACGTACTTGTCTCAAATTAAAGAAGAAAGTAATAATGGCACATTTATAGTCGTGGTGTTATGGTGTGATGCATTCCATAAATATTTTTCTTCTTTCATGGCTGAAGTGGCATAGAGCTCTCTTGCAATGGACCCCTCAATTGTAAGTTCTTTTAATTCAAGCAATGGAAGACATAATGTTCTACTATAATAAAACTATTTATTTCTGCTCACCATTTACAGGGTTATAAAAAAAGCTCATTCACTTTTCAGAGCATACAAAACTTTTCATGAAGTAACATAGAAGTGACAAAAGCTATTTCATAAAAATCAAAGACCTTTTCATGAATGGTCCATATGCTGGACAGTTTGTTGGATAGCATCTGTAGATAATGGAAATACAGTTTCACATCCAATTAAAGTTTGATAAACTTTCAATTGAGGTGTTATTTTGATTTACTTTTTTTTGACTACAACTTTATTGAGTATAAGGACACAATGATTTCCATTAATTTATTTTATTAAAATCAGTGTTTACCACTTCCTGATTTAAATATGGGCCAAGCTTTGAGCATCTGAAAAGCTAACACAGAATAAATTATAAAGTCAAGTAAACAACCTCGTTGGGCTACATGCATCATTGAATGTGACCAAGTGCAAATGCTAAGACCAAATCCCAACCTTTGATGTAAACATGCAAGAAAACAGCATTATATATTCTTTATATAATAAATATGGAAGTGATTACTTTTGAATTGCATTTATGCTTGCAGTTCCTTTCTGACAGTAATATAATCAAGCCCCAGGAAGATTTTTGGGTTATGTACAAGTTGTAGTTACTAAGGTTACAGGATTTCAGAAGACTGCTGAAAAATTGTGACTAGATAAGTAAATCAAGAATAAAAAAGAGTGAAGCAAAAGCATTAGTACAGAAGTTTTATATATATGGGGTGGAAGGGAAGTCATTACATTAATTTAAACCAGTGTTAGATCTTGGTATTTGGAACACATTTTGTATATTCGTTTTTGTCTCTGACCATTTCCTACAGAGATATTTTAGTTTTGTCGAAAACAAGCTGGCAACACAGCAGATTGTGTGGGTGTCACTTTCCCTAGCTCAGTACATAAACAAACAGCATAATGGTGCATCTTGAAAACAAACTCATACCCTGCCTTGTCCTTCTGTGTTTACTGTATGGGCATAGGTCAATCACAAATGTTAGTCCCCAAAACATTAGGGCAAAAGTGAAAATGTCTGGCATGTTTACTTCCACAAACCAGTTCAATTCCCTGACCAACCTCAATGCAATGTTCTCAACATGCTACATGTCTTTTGGAGCTGCTCGTAGCATTCCTTCATGTCTTTTAAGAGATTAATTATTTTGAAACCCTGTGTGATGTCCTACCGAAGCTATGTCAGAAATATGTTACTCTATGCATCTTACAAGTAACAAACTGTTATTTTTGCACATTCTTGTGGAATTACATATCTAATTTGGACCAAAAACCATTTATTTTTTCGAAATCGGCTGATCAAGCAACAAAATACCATTCAACTTTTTTGTTTGTAATGCTTCTATGAAGCACATATTAGAAGAAATGTAATGACTTCCCTTCCACTCTATATATACTGGTTCATGACTGTTTTGTGGGACTGGTGAAAGCAAACAATCAATAAAGTTAGAAAGATCTGAGGAAAGAAGATGGAAATATGAAGATATTAGTAGACCTACTTCATCTCTGAAGTTTTTCTTTAATAATGTTTGGGATGATTATTGTGTCAGTGACCTGAAATTCGTTGTACATGTGTGGAGCAGCTAGAAGGTTATACAAGTTGCAAATAGAGAAGAAAAAGAGATTTGCTGATGAAAGCGACAGATGTTAGGATTCACCCAAATGGAGGAGCAAATATTTGAATGAAGATACAAAGTATTATCATTAACAATCTACTATCTGAAATGGGGGAAAGGAAAGAAAAGCTGGAATGCCTACTCATCCTATAGGAAGGAGATTATGAACTTGACCATTCTATGAAAAGTTACTGTACAGTTATGTCAATGTGGAAAGTGCTTACTGATCAACTTAAGGACTTCCATCAATTTTTGAATCTGATGAATACTGGTGTTAATTGCCTGTGGAAAGTGATGGTTTGAAAAAATTAAGCCACTTTCAAAATTGTTTCATGTGACCACTTAGCAGTTACTTCTAATCAGATAGAAAGAGATCACATAATGCTCTTAAAATAGTTTAAGAACAACTTACTGTCAGTATTTTCTTGAGAATAGTGGAACAGTTTTTCATCAATGTATATATTTATATTGGGAGTAATGCTTTGAATCAAAGTTAGTCAAAATAAATGAGTAGGATGATTACACTTTAGTTTCGCTTACATTGATTGATGTTATGATGAAGTAACAGATCTTTCTGTTATGAATAAAGTCAAGAGAAAGTTTCCGGTGATGTCATGTTTATATAAATGGTGTGGTTACTTAGATGTAGAAAAATAAGATGGCACTTAAGATGATAATGCTGATTGAGAATAATGATCAAAGTCTATTTTAAAACTGTAACAACTACAGTTGGATTTTTCTTATGAGAATGGTCCACTGTCCCAAATCTACCGCTGGAAATTTCATGTTGATAGCAGTTATTAGGAGAGAAATATTGTGCCTTAGAGAGAAATACACCTATATTTAAGTATCAAAAATCAATATAAGTATTTTTAATGTATCAGGTATCACTCGACACCATCTCTTTTCTTGGACTTCAATTAATTCACTCATGAGAATATAAATTAAAAAGCAGAATATTGCTAGAGAGAGAGAGAGAGAGAGAGAGAGAGAATGTATTTATTATTATTTATTTATGCCAACAAACTTACTGTTGGTGTTTTTAAACACACAAGCCGTGTGTAGGCAAAGTTTGAAAGGTAGAACTGGAACTTAAAAATTCAATGTCACAACTGGGAACAATAGCGGAAGTATAGTGGAAGGTCTGTGGTTCAAATCCCAGTTGTGGCATTGAATTTTTAAGTTCCAGTTCTACCTTTTCATGTATTTATTATCTTAATATTAGACAGTAGAACGTATTTTGTAAGTAATTATAAGCAAAAGTGGTCACAATGGATCAGCCCTTGCATCAATATGTAATCATAACTGGTTATGGCAAATATACACAGCTCACAGTTACATCATGGTTATTCATGACAAATGACAGCTATACTTTCATGACAATTACACATTTTCTGAAACAAATAACAATCTTATGGTCTGGTACTTCTTGTAGTACCTTTCATATTTCTAAACTGTGCTTTGCATGCTTTTTGTAAAAACAAAACTAGTACTTTGAGAGGTAGAATCGGAACCGAAACGTTCTACCTCCCAAACATTATCCACACATGACTTGTGTGTTTAAAAACACCAGCAGTAATTTGTTGGCATAAATAGATAATAAACACTCAAACTTCTTAAACTATAATAGCTAAGTTCATGCTTCTTATCTGTAGCACTGTGTTGAATCAGAAAGTTTTAGGATGATTACTATCATGCATGAAAGTTAATCTCCTCTTATATATCTATGAAATATATTTATTAAAAGTCAAGTAATTAATCTGGATTGTTATGGTTTGTTATGTTTAATAAATGCCAAATATTAATGTGTTATATTTTGTCTTTCCACTATCTCTATGCAATTTCAAATTAAAAGATTCTATTTCATTGTGCAATAATATCTGGAAGCTAATACAATGCAGAAATGTGCCTACTAATGGCACATTTACCAAATTTAAAATAAATTAATTTTGAAAATATAAAAGGCCACAAGAACATAAAAGGTATTAAATGTATACTAATTAAATTATAATATCATATTTGTGCTGCCCTAGCACAATACTAAGACATTTTAAAATTGAAGTTTAATTTCTGTTTTAATTCAGTGAATGTATGAATGAAAAGTAAATATTAGATATGATGGAAACAGCAAAGAAATAAAATGTCTTTTCTCAAAATATTGATTTTCAGATACCCTAGAACTGTCAGGGTATTGCTTAGCTGGAAAACTTATTGATTTTATACAGAGGTGGAAGCTGTTCTTAGTGCCAGCTGTTCTTAACATTAGATATCTAGTCTTGTAAAAAACTATGTTAACAAATTAAAGATCAAATAGGAAGTGAAACAATAGTGTCCATTAAGTACAAACATATATTCCTATGAAGAGAGAGAGAGAGAGAGAGAGAGAGAGAGAGAGAGAGAGAGAGAGAGAGAGAGAGAGAGAGAAGGAGAGGGAAAGAGAGAAGGAGAAGAAGAGAGATAGAATTTGAATTTTTACTTATGGAAATTCTTTAATTGCCATGGTTCTAAGAATGTATGCTGGGCATGAACGACCACTTAATTTTGTTCAGAGAGAGAGAGAGAGAGTGGCAGTGATACAAAGTGACTAGGTAGACACAGAAAGAGAGAAATGTTTATGGTATCTTTAATCTAATGTGGTATTCCAAAAATAATTTTTATTTTATGAATTGAAGGTCACATAGTTCTGTGCATGTAGCAAATGGAACCATGGAGAATTTGAGACCTGAATTTATCTGGCATTGATTACAAAATTCTAATGGTTACCATTTGTATGCAAATGCAAAATTTAAATTCATTTTGAACCTGATTGTACAATGAGGGTATGCCATGTACATGTTTCATTTAGCTTATTGGAGACTTTCTTAATATAAGCGGAAGTGTCAGACCTGAATATTCAAGTAGTGGAATCAAATAAAAGGTTTCTTCCTAGTATATAAGAGCGTTGATAGGTTCCAACACTTGAAAACTTAGTTGTCTCTCTCTTTCTCCCACCTTACTGCAGCTATAGCTACCTTTAATTAGCTTAGATCATTATTGGGTTGTACTAACTAAATTGGCCACTGACTCTAAGTAACTAACAGAGTTTATGAAGGGGTGAAAAGAAGGAAAAAAAAAGGAGGGATAGCAAAGGAGAGGGGAAAGATATTTTAATGTATTTAGAAATGCAACTGGATGATAGAAAAGTGAGAACTTCAAGATTACTCTGTCAGTTTCACTGAAAGAGAGAAGTGGCGAAGTCATAAATTCAGTTACTTTAAACTGAGTTTTGTTTGTGATTAAGTGAATTATGTTTTGATAGATTCTTATTGTGCAATATCTGTTACATATGTGTCAGCAGTACAGTTTTGTTATTTTAGTGGGTCCAGTATTTATATAGATTTTCTGTGTGTTTGAACTGGAAGGTAGAATTCATAGAAGTGTGACTTTAATTATTCCAATAATGTCATAGCAGTGCATATTGCTTACACATCTGAAAATATTCAGGCTATTTGAATTACTTATAAAGTTCTAATATATTTTTATTCTTTATACATCTGTTTTTCATGTTTTCCACTTATAACATAAAGGCATACATTGCTGACAAACATCTGTATGCACCTGTGTTTACCTTAATCAGGTGTTTACGCTTAATCTAGCATTAACACTTAAATCCAATAATTAAATGCCTAACAGGTATATATTAAACTAAAGATTTAAACTGAAAGAACTTTTCTAAACTCAAAACCAATGCTGCAATAAATGTTTAAATAAGATATGATAATATTTAAAGACCTGTATTTTATACTAAGCATAATTTCTTTAAAAATACTTACTAGTGGAATTTATATTAATAGAGATAGAATTAGGTAGTAAACAATATAATTTGAAAAGGAAACCCCAAAGACAGACAATGCAAATATTAAAAAAATTATACTTGATCATAATCTACTTTGAAAACAGCGTGATGAGTCTTTAATAATGAAAAATAAAAAACTGAAAGGAAAAAAAGTATATTGATGTGCATGCATACTTTCATATTCATTCACACACACATACAACACACCAATATAAGTGTAACCATAACTTACTGAATTTTGGTGGTGAGCCAAAGTGGGTGATAAGAGGTGAAGATACTGAAGAAGCACTTGTGGATACAGGAAGAGAGTTGAGTCCTGCAGCAGATACTAAAGGGTCTCCAACGCCAGAACTTCCTGATAAGGAATTAAGAAGTCCAGTGATAGAGTAGCCAGCACAATTTCCACTGGATACAGCAGCCGATGCTCGAATATTTTGAAGCTCTGTTACATCCACAAGTGGTTTCAGTTCCATAATTTTTAAGACCTTAAGCTTAAGTTTTTAAAATTTGAATGTGCAGAGTGCACATAGAGCTTATTAATGAAGTCTGTATTATCATTGTCCACTTTAGTATTTTATAATTAGAGTTTAGAACTTATATTAATATCATGCACCCATGTTGTGATAATCTTCCAAATTAAATTTCTTCAGGTACGATACTGAACAAAAATCGATAACATTTAGCACCTTTTGTAACTGAACACAAATCTATAAATCTGCTCTGATACTTTGTTTCTCATAGGGCAGTGAAACTAGCAAATTGTATGGCTCTTAGAAGTTTAAAAGGTTTTCCCTGATTTTTCCCCTAGATGCTGCTGCTGTTGCTGCCACCAAGGCTTGAGGGAGGGGAGGCAAATAGGAGAGGTGTGGTTCATGGAAGTGGTTCAGGGGAGTAAGGATGAGGGGAGAAGGGCTGCAGTGGTGGTGATAATGCGCAGTCGTGCTGTTTAAGCAGAGAGGAATTGCAATTCCAAGAAGCTGACAAAGTTCTTCTTTTAGTTTGCACCTCTTGTGTGGTTATCCCACTTGGAATATTTCATTTACACCGCTACCTACCCATTTTCAAGAAACTCTGCATGATTATAGCTAATAGCATTGAGGCTATAAAGGTCACTTGAAATTATTTAATAGAAACAATTCCTCCAATTGGCAGTTGTGCATCAGCAATAAAAATATGTAGACACATATGAAAATTTTACAAATCTATTTTTATTTGTAGAAAAACAGCAACAATAACAAACAACAAACAAACCTTCTTATTTGCTAATGTAATAACTGACAAGGAACTAGGATATAATTTATAGAGATACATATCTTCTTTGATGTTCAACAAAGTCCAAATATATTAATTAAGTTATTAGAAAGGTAATAATTTCTCTTAATAATAGCATTAGTCCTATGTTATCACTCCCTTAAACATTGTCATTACAAATTCAATCATTTATTCATCTCCATGATGGAGTTGTTTCCCTGGTAATTCAACCTGAATTTTCCTCTTTGTTGGCACAAGAAGCCTGAGTGAGATTTTTTCCCCCTACTTTTTAGAGCCAAATGTCAGGTAATCTTGACCTCTGGACTCTGGGCTCATTTGAATAATAATTAATCATCATTGCTTCATTAATGATCTCTACAGACCTGAGAGATAAAGTGAAAAACAGAACTAATAATAAATTTCTATCTCTTTCCACTTATTAAAAACATCTTAATGGTAAATCACTGGTGCATAAGCCCAGAGGCACTATAAGGAAATTATTATTAACTAGGTTAATTGATTGTTCTCCTTTGAGTCTGGGAATAATTAATGTGGAAATGAATATGAAGTGTGTTTCAGTTTTAAACTATAATAAATTCATGGCTAAAATGTATAAAATCAGTAGTAAAGGATCAAATGATCTTTTCCTCGGGTCTTACTTCTGATGTGACCAAAGGAGTTAAAGCTGGCCAATAAATTGAACAAGAATATAAACAACAAACAAAACAAGATAAAAATGCCAAATAAATAATGCTTCCTCCCATAAAAAATGAAAGCAATTAACATTCTTTAACTTCCTTTTATTTCAATATTTTTTGCTTGCTCCCTGCACTTTCTCGCTCCAAAAAAAAGAGGATTTTACATTTAGAAAAATTATTCTAGTTGAGTCAAACACACCATCTGATTTTTATATGCTGTTAAATTAATTTGTATATTTGATGAAAAATAAGAGAGAGCAATAGAGAGAAAGGAAGAAGAGGAGGAGCAGAAGAAGAAGAGAAAGAATGGTTGTATGGCTAATGCTAAAAGTGTGTATTTAATGTTTTTAACATTAATGAATAATTTATTATTAATGAAGTATTAACAGTTAACCACTACACACACTGCAGAAGTTATTATATAATGAGTTAGAAGTGGTTGACGTCTAGATATACAACAGTTAAATTTGGATATAATGATCAGTAGGAGGGAATAATTTTATAATTTTTTGAAACAGATGTGTGATACTCATGCAGTGGCAGTGGCTAAACATGGAATTTATTTAAAAACAGAAAGAATAAAAATATAAACTTTGGCATATTATAGTGGCTGACCTTTCAGGATAATTTCTTCTTTAATGAATTCAGAATAAAGCTTTGAGGTTACTTTCTGCAAGTTCTTTTCTGCAAATTATGCTTCTATTTCAAGTTTACTGAAGCTCATACCTTTCAGTGGTCTGTATTTCAGCAGCATGGATATTTTTAATTTGTTTTTTCATGTAAATACTATGAAATTTCAAAAAATTAGCTTTCTTGAGTATATTTGGAAAGTTTTTCTTTGGAAATCACAAAATACTTTGCAGCAATTGCAATTAAACATGCAGAAGCAAACAGTGATGAATTCAGGGGGTGGCTCACGGGCATTAAAGAGTCTGCCACCCCCAAGAAACTAATATCTATTTGTAAATTTATATATCATTAACAACCCCCCCCCCCTGCCCCCTGTAAAGCTTAATATCTCTCCAGAGGAAAGTGGCTGTGTTCAGTCACTAGAAGCAAATGTCTGTGAGTTAATGTTAATTCACAATTCTGTTAAAAGTATGCCTAAGTATTGCAGCCAAAATTACTTGTAATGGTTACAATTAAATTACAATATCTACTTTGGTTCCATAGAGCAATGTGTGTTGCTTAAGCCATACATATGCTACCCAACTAAACTCAGACAAATCATTAGCAAGTAACTTATTAAATATTAAAAACAGAAGCACTATTAACAGTGAAGCATTCTTTATGTTTGAGTCCAATTTTTGAGTCACTTTATTCATACTCACCTTCACTTTAAAAAGTTGGAAAAACTGGAACATTTTAAAGTGAAGGTGAATGTAAATAAAGTGACTCAAAAAATCAGACTCAAACAAGTATCTTGCTGTTGAAAAGTATCATGCAAGTACCTGCTTATTTTATAGTATATTATATGAATGTTAAATTAACACAAAGTTTGAAGTGAACTTAAATGTTAACAGAAATCATGAAATTAACTCTCAATTCACTAGTAAAGCATATGTTTTTGTCAACTGATATTATATTAGCACTGTACTAAATTTTGCGAACACTGTAGCAAATTATGCATAAGTGAAGTTCAAATTAACAAGGCAGAGAAAGAAGGTAGCACAAGAATATTTTTTCCACAACAGAAAAATATTTTCTTCACCTTGCCATAAAGTAACCACTGAATGCAAAGGTCACAGTTTTTTCTATTAATCAGTCTGTTAATTAATGTTCATCTAATTTTCCATCATGAAAAATATAGGTTTCAATCTCGTTTGTGAAGTCAGTATGGTAGACAGAAGTATCTAACTGATTTGGATAGAAAACATAGCTTTTGGACAATGAAGAATGAGTATAGAAAATAAATATCATAATCAGTAACATCTGATGAATAAATAAAGTGTCTTGAGCAGGATAAGAGGTTTATTATAACCTAAACATTAACATGCAGTTTCAAGTAAATAAGGGGGGAAATTGTAGGTGTGTTTTGCATTATTCCTATACTGAGTACTGATTTCTAAAGCCTGCTTCCTTTATATTCCTTGAAATGTAGAAAGACCAATCAAACCATACAGTCACTTTGTCTGTGCTTTTTACTTTACTGTACTCCTATAGTCTGGAATGACTGTACAAGTGAATATTTCCCTGAATCTTTTGAATATCTATGGCTTCACCTTGTTGTCCCCTTACCCTCAACCAATCCTTCCTTTTCCCTTCCCTCCCCTTCTCCCTATCTAGAATGCTTCATGACCTAGCTAGTGATTTTTAAGGCTTCTTCAACTCACCTCTGCTACAGTCAGCATAACCACTTCTTTTTCTGCACTAAGATTGATTACCAGTATAATGCAAGTTCAACATTTCAATTTTATATAGGTACTGCATAAACTGGAATGTTCTAGGTCTTCTACTCATCCAAATTTTAACTTTTATTTCATTACCATATGAAGAGTTTAAAGAATTTTCTTTATACCTCTTTTGCTTCTTATGAAGCTAAATAAATAAAATAAACCTTAACCGCTTATTTGAGCTATAGCAGGCAATTATATTGTTTTAAATTTAATATTCAAACAGATGTTCACAATTGCTAAGCTATTTATAAAGATTTTCCCATTACACATGCCACTTGTCCACCCACACACACCCACACATCCACCCACATACACACATACATACATACACACACACACACAAACACACATCCGTATGCACAACCTCAAGTGTTTGCATGTTCATATGATGAATCTAATATACATATACATGTACGTGTGTATGTACGTATGTATATATGCAGGGGTGTCCATTGCCCCCAAATCCAATGGTACATTCTGAGAATTCAACATCAACTATTTAGTTCCTTGTTTACGCCCCTGGGAAACTTCAGAGGGGCTATCTTATAATTCCTATAGCAGCTATTGGATACTAATACACAATGAAAGCTTAAACAAATAACCAATAAAAGAGATTATAATATTCATAGCAAAAAATTACAAATAAAATATTTGGCATAGACCAATATAGAAAGTGTAATAACACTATACATTCTGAACATCTTCACACCTACATATACATAATGTTACAGTTCCTTTTATACATTTCTAAAAAATATCATTTGACACGCCTCATTATAACATCCTGTATGAATTGCACTGTAACTTACTTTGTTCCTTTGATATAACACATTTAAATTAAGAATTTAAAGAACTAAATGATCTTAAGACAGTATTCAATTAAAAATTGTAATAAAGGTGTTTATATTAATTTACTTAAATATTTTCCTGTTCCCCCAAATTTTGAATTCCCCCAAAAGGGTTCCTGATGGCACAACTTTCAATATGATTTCTCCCATGGGTGGCCCTGTCTATACCATCAAAGTGGCCAAGGACAACAATCCAAGCTTTAAAAACTCAGTTATGGCACAAAGTATCTGTATTTTTAATTGTATATTTATTTAATCTAAAATAAACTGTGCTAAAGTTTTAAACATACATAATAACAATGTAAATGTATCATGCAGATTCCCAATTATCAGTCATGATGCCCCTCCTAAGTTACCCCCTTCAAAATATGTATTTACTTATTGCATACTTATACATTATACATGTGCTATTTATTTATGTAAGTATATAACAGATATTATTTATGTAATAATAATAATAATAATAATAATAATAATAATAATAATAATAATAATAATAATAATAATAATAATAATAATAATAATAATAATAATAATAATAATAATAATAATAATAATAATAATAATAATAATAATAATAATAATAATAATAATAATAATAATAATAATAATAATAATAATAATAATAATAATAATAATAATAATAATAATAATTGTCATCATCGTCATCTCCACCACCACCAGCACCACCGCCACCGCCACCGCCACCGCCACCGCCACCGCCACCGCCACCACCACCACTGTGTCGGTCTGGGTGGCTCAGTTGGTTAGATGCTGGCTTACTGATCCCAAGGTCGCGGGTTCAAACCCGGCCTAGGCCGATGGTTTTTAAGTGTGCTTAAAAACGACAGCTCCATGTCAGTAGATTTACTGGCATGTAAAAGAACTCCTGCGGGACAAAATTCCGCCACACCGGTGACGCTGATGTGATCCTGGCAATTGACAGCGTCGTTAAACAACAAAATATTTTTTTTAACCACCACCGCCACCGCCACCACCACCACCACCGCCGCCGCTGCCGCCGCTGCCACCACCACCACTGCCACCACCATCACCATCATCATCACCATCACCACCATCACCACCACCGTCATCCTCATCCTCATGCTCATCCTCATCCTCCTCCTCCTCCTCCTCCTCCTCATCATCATCATCATCATCATCATCAGCATCATCATAGCAGTTTTATACATACACAATTTTGCTTTACAATCCAGTCATTTAATACACATGTTTCACAATTAGGTTTGTTTTAACTTCTTAAACTTGTTTGTCAAACTTTAACTCTATTTACAGATTTATACAGTTTTGATTAGGATTCATTCATCTAACACACACATTTCTTAACTAGGTACAATTTAATGTACATGTATATAGGTAATATAAAATTCACAAATCAGACTATTGATAACCATTGTATAAAACAGTGAAGCAGTAGTAAGAACACAAATAAAGCACCTTATTTTCACCTGATTGAATCCATCTTCTGAAGTATGTCTATTTGTATTACTTAAGTATGTGTGCGTATATGTTTGTACACATTGCTTGCCCTTAATGGAAAACTACGAGTGATTTGGTACTTAAGACTTTCAGTAGGTATCTACATTTTATTTTTTGAAAAAGTATATTGAACTGATATGTATCAATAAATATCCCTTATTTCTGTGTATGCTTTCATCCATTTTTTTCCAATGAGTCTTAGAAATGTGCTGCCCTCAGTTTAAAAAGATTTAAGAATGCTGCAATGAAGAGTGACTACAACAATTAGAAAATAGGGCTATGAAATCTTATATTGCTTGAATATTTAACCTCTATCCACATAATCTGTTCTACTTCATATGAATGTACCCCTATCCATGAAATTTGTTTTAGTTGTATGGTGATGTAATGCTGCACTAAAAAGCATCTGCAATGTGGGGGTAACATGTCTGCCTCACATTCAAGAGGTCCTGAGTTTGATTCTGGGTTAGGGTAAGTTATCTGGATAAGGTTTTTTGGAGGAAATTCCTTTTGTCCTGAAAGATGAATGTTGGGTAACTGTAAGCTCTGGATTCTGGGCCCATTTGCATCATTTCACCCATTTCATTCTTAATCTAATGCGACCACCAGTTATGGGATGTTAAACCTTAGGTACCTACACAAAAAGAAAATCTGATGTGTTGCACTCATGAATTTCTCTACTCTTATACTATTCTTACAAATTCTTATTCCTCTATCTTCTTTGTGTTACTTGAGATAAACATTTGCAGAAATTACTTTATTGCTTATTTCCTTGTAGGTACAAGGGGAATATGGGAATACACTATGCTTAGAGTGATGGTCAAATCTTTTAAACCTTTGAAATTCCATTCTCTTTGCATGACGGAGAGCTAAAAAGGTGAATAACGACCTTCTATTTGAGAAAAGTATAAGTATTACAAAACTCACACAAATAACAAGGAATATCTCCAAAATGGTTCACTCTACAAAAGAAAAAAAGCATTTGAGCATAACTTGTGTTTTAATGAGACCTACATTTGTTGAATACTAAGAGTTGGTCTATCTCTTAAACTTTACCAGTTATGCAGAAGTCATCCAAAGTAAACAGCACTACATAGGCCATAGCCAGAATATTCAAAATATATATTTCTTAAATATGCATTTTAATCAAAATTGTTAGAGGCATTTGTGAAAAAAAAAAGAGTTCAAAAAGTTTTCCATACAAAGGGTAATTTAGTGTGCAGGAATTTTCTTCAAAATCTTCATATTGAAAGATATTAACTTTGGTTATTAAAATCAACTTTGGTTTTTAAGTGACTTTTTGGGTTGGAGTTATGTTGTTCACAGGCATGTACCTACATACGCACACACACACACACACACACACACACACACACACACACACACACACACACACACACACACACACACAGACCTTTTACTAAAACTGTCTTTTTTGGATTCAGGGGGCCTCAAAATATATTATGAATGTGTAGAAATGTAAGTGTGACTCAAATATAGGTTGGATAAATAAACATAAAACAGATAATAAACAGACGAAAATATTTACTTAGATTACAACATTTGGAGAAAAAGATGAACTCTGCAATACGACATTAAGAATAGGTACTTGGGAGTGTGAAATTATTTGTCTTTGATATTGAGTTTTAGATATATTGGCTTTAAGAGAACTCTTGATTGATTGGTACTGTATCCCTCAAACTGCTATTTTTACTCTTTTTTCTCCTTCCCACATCTCTACGTATCAAAAGAGCTCTAGGCAGGAAATCTTTCTCTCCCTCTCTCTGCTTCTCTATTTCCCCTCTTTTTCTTTGTTAGTACAAAAGTCACTGCCAGTTTTATTTATAAAAAGAAAGAGAACCCTCTGAGTGCATATCTTTACTTCCTCTTACAAATTAATTTCCTTCTCGTCGCTGTTTGTTAAAATTAATTTTCTTGGAAGCCTTATAGATACAGCACTTGAGTAATAATTTTACAGGGTGAAGTTCAATTTGTAAAGCAATATGTTTTAAAAAGAAGGGAAAATTGTGATGTTTGAGCTTTTTTATTTTGTGTTTCTATTCTCTTCACTAATAACCTGGGTTATTTTGCCCGCTAGCATTTTGGACTGCACAATTTGAGATCTTTGGTATTCAGTGTTATTTTTTAATTTGTTTTGAATAAAAATGATAAAAAATTAAGATTTAAGCACTCTAGCAATAAAATAATTTGTCATTATTTAACTATAAACAGCTTAATTACTATTCATATTATTACTATTATATTATAACTATTATTACTATATTATTATTATTATTATTATTATTATTATTATTATTATTATTATTATTATTATTATTATTATTATTATTATTATTATTATTATTATTATTATTATTATTATTGTTGTTGTTGTTGTTGTTGTTGTTACTATTGGGTGTTATTACTACTATGACTATGTACTATATTTTTTGCTTGTTTACTTTCTCTACTGGTAAGTAGAGGAGGTATTGTATGCCACCCAAAAATTTGATGTCAAGATTTCATCGGAAATATATGAATACAAAAAACAATTTTAGAAAAAGATCCGTGTGTGTTAGTGTCTGTGTCTGTGTGTGTGTGTGTGTGTGTGTGTGTGTGTGTGTGTGTGTGTGTGTGTGTGTGTGTGTGTGTGTGTGTGTGTGTGTGTGTGTGTGTGTCGTGTGTCTGTGGCATGTGAGCCTGTGAATAGGATAACTCAAAAACGAAAAGTCGGTTAAAAACCAAAATTGGTATTTAAGGTTGATGTCATTCAAGGATGCGACATGAATATTCTGAAGAAAATTGCTCCACCTTAAACTACCTTTTACATGGAACATTTTTCGAAAACTTTGATTTTCTTGAAAATGGCTGTAACAATTTTGATTAAAATGACATGTGTTCAAGATATTTTTATGACAAATGAAATGTATATTTCGAATTTCCTGGCTAGAACCCCTGTAGTCGTATTTACTCTGGACGACTTTTGCATAACTGGTAAACCGTTAGAGCTAGACCAAATCATATTATACAAAAAATGTAGATCCTGCTAAAATGCACAATTTATGTCCGAATAAGTTTTCTTGTAAGATGAACCATTTCGGAGATATTCCTTGTTATGTGCGTGAGTGTCGGAAAACTAAAACTTTCGTGAAATGGAACATCGTTGTTCATTTTTTTATGTTAAGTATGAAGAGAACGGAATCTCAAAGCTTTAAAAGATTTGACTTTGGCACAAAGCCTACTGTATTCTAATATTCCCCTTGCACCTACAAGGAAATAGGCAATAAGTTAATTTTTACACATGTTTATCTTAACTAACACGAAGAAGATATAGGAATAAGAGTTTGTAAAAATGGTTAGTACACGAGTAGAGAAATTCATGTGAGTGCAACACATCAGATTTTTTATGTTAAGAGTGTAAAGAGAATGGGATCTCAAAGCTTTAAAACATTTGACTGTCGCTAAAAGCCCATTGTATTCCCATATTCCCATTGCACGAGCAAGGAAATAAGCAAAGAGATAATTAATTGTACAAATGTTTATCTCAACTAACACGAAGAAGATATTGGAATGAGTTTGTAAGAATGGTTAGTACAAGAGTAGAGAAAGTCATGTGAGTGCAACACATCAGATTTTTTCTTGTTATTAACGTCCTCCAACGTAGGGTCATATCGGACAGTGAGTGAATGAAATGTGTGAAATGATGCTCAAATGAGCCCGAGGTCCACAGAGCTTTTTCAGGATAAGGGAAAACCTCGGAATAAACCTTATCCTGATAATTCACCCTAAGCAAGGTTCGAGATCGCTACCTCTTGGACGTGAGGTAGACACGCTACAGAGATGGCTGTCGGGCAATGGCACAACACCGGGTATTTCAGCTAGTATATAATAAAATAATTTCTACGTTTTTCTCGATTAACATGATAGATGAACGTTTTTAAGAATAGTTTGTGCAAGAATGAGTAGAGAACGTCATATGAGTGCATACATCAGCTTTTTTATATGAACGCAATGTTACCTATTTTTATTTCTTTGCGATTATTATTTATTATATTATTATACTATTATGATTATCATTAAGATTTCTTCTTCTTCTTCTTCTTCTTCTTCTTCTTCTTCTTCTTCTTCTTCTTCTTCTTCTTCTTCTTCTTCTTCTTCTTCTTCTTCTTCTTCTTCTTCTTCTTCTTCTTCTTCTTCTTCTTCTTCTTCTTCTTCTTCTTCTTCTTTTTCTTCTTCTTCTTCTTCTTCTTCTTCTTCTTCTTCTTCTTCTTCTTCTTCTTCTTCTTCTTCTTCTTATTATTATTATTATTATTATTATTATTATTATTATTATTATGATTATTATTATTATTATTATTATTATTATTATTATTATTATTATTATTATTATTATTATTATTATTAATTTTTTTATCTTTTTTTTCCCCCTCTCCATGTTACGTTTCTGTTGTTATACGAACAAGATTATACAACGTAATTTAAATTGTGTCGTGATTGAAAGAAAATAACTTCTCATTTCCTGGGAGTGGGTTTAAAAGATTTCTCTTTATCAACTCTTCCGCTCTGACTACAGCATTGGGTGTGGTAGGTTGCTTATAAATGAGAACACATGTCGTTGCAACTGTTCTAGAGATACAAAGTATCACCAATATGTCAGGATGGCCGAGCGGTCTAAGGCGCTGCGTTCAGGTCGCAGTCCACTCTGTGGGCGTGGGTTCGAATCCCACTTCTGACAAATGTTTTTGTCATCCTTATTATCACAAATGACTTCAAGTATAGGTGTATTTAACAATCGTTTGTGAATGGGAGTATTATATAGAGATACTCTTATCTATCTTACAGCAAATAGCTACATTAACTTGGATATTCGCCAAGAATCTGTGAATGAGAATAAAGGTATTCAAATATTTTGTCATTATAGTTTAACAATTTTCTATAACTATGGTTATATTAACAATTGAATCTTCATGACTGTGAAAGTACATAATACACTGCATCTCACTACACCCGACACAATGATGATTATTTTCAGCAGAGGTTTAGTAAAAATATTTCAAAAAAGGATCCAAATGTCATGGGTTTAATGCTTCATGCAAAACTACCTGCATATTTAAAATGTTCTAAAGGTAAACAATTTGAGAGTGCTCTGAAGAAGTATTTGATAACAAAGACATTGTACAGTATCAATGAACTATAATAATGTCCATATTGAAATTACAGACCCTCTGTGTAAATCACAAATGATAGGTTGCTATAGTAATATGTGTAACCATTAGGTTGTCCATCTTTGTAATACAAATTATAAATATAAATTTGTGACAGTGTCAGAAACTGTATTGCAGTCTATTGACAATAAAGGAATAATAATAATAATAATAATAATAATAATAATAATAATAATAATAATAATAATAATAATAATAATAATAATAATAATAATAATAATAATAATAATAATAATAATAATAATAATAATAATAATAATAATAATAATAATAATAATAATAATAATAATAATAATAATAACAACAACAACAACAAGAATAATAATAATAATAATAATAATAATAATAATAATAATAATAATAATAATAATAATAATAATAATAATAATAATAATAATAATAATAATAATAATAATAATAATAATAATAATAATAATAATAATAATAATAATAATAATAATAATAATAATAATAATAATAATAATAATAATAATAATAATAATAATAATAATAATAATAATAATAATAATAATAATAATAATAATAATAATAATAATAATAATAATAATAATAATAATAATAATAATAATAATTTATTACCACTGGAAATAGGTGACGAGGCAGGATTTGGTTCGGTGTAGGTTTAAAATAGTGCATACTTGTACCGCTCTCCTAGACAATAAAATATGCAAATTTCAAAGAGTGTGTGGAAGAATTAATAGAACATTTAGAAACAAAATACGTAAAGAAAGAAAATTAGTGTTTTACAAAGTTATGGCTGTACGTATACTAGCATACGGAAGTGAGTTTTGGGCATTAACTAAATAACACGAAAGTAAAATACAGGCCTCTGAAATGAAATTCTTAAGAAGTGTGAAGGGATACACGAAGAGAGACCTAATAACAAATGAAAGTTATTATAAGAGAAGAGTTATGAATTTTAACATAAATGAAAGGTTGAAAGATCTCAAACAAAAGTGAAAGGAGCATGTTGAAAGAATGCCAGATATCGGACTTACTAAACAAGCACTGCAATAAGAAGGAGATTGGTGGGCAGACCTAGGAAATGATGGCTGGAGAACTTTGAAGACGGATCAGGCACTTGATTGCCTAAGCCTTGAGGTGAAGAAGGCTCCTATTTTCTTTTCTCTTTGCATCATAATCCACATTCAAAATATTTGCTGCTGTCTGTTTACATTTTACCAGATTTCATGTCAATGTATTTTGAAATATTAATTTTCCTGTTCCTGATAAGCTCATAGATAGTTTAAAATTGATATATTTTGTTAACAGTGATTGTGTTTTCATGCTCCTGCAAGTGGAGCAAATTCTGCAGATTGTCCCCCAGTGTAGACATACTAGTGTGGTATTAGCTAAGTCTAATTTCTATAAGGCATTTTTAATGAAGTACAATAAACAGAACAATGGCGTTTGTACTAAGAATCATTTGTAGAATCCAAATGAAATGTTAATGAATGAAGGAGGTTATATCACTGTAGTAATAGCTACTGCTCTGTAGTACAGAAGTGCATCCAAAAAAGTTGACGAGATAGTGCGCGGCGTGAGACAAGCGCTCAAGCAGCACGTGTTAACATCCAACGTTTCCATTGATTTTTTTGCTGGAAACCAGACATAATCCCTTCTGTCTAGCTGCATGAAGCATTTCCTGATCGAGACTTGAGGTTCGCAAGGCAGCAGAGCAACATTACCGGGTAAACTGTACTGCATGTGTGCCTGCCCACGTGCGCAGTCTCAAATTCTTATTTGAGTTAAGACGTTAACTAGTGATGACTACAGACAAGCAAAATATGAAGTAAACTTTTGCCAAAAGAATAAAAATATGAAAACATTCAAAATATTATGAAATGTGTGTTTTAAAATCAAAACATCGTATAGATACTTTGGGTGCTTTGAGCAGTTTCAATTTATTAGTTAAAAGTAGGTTTTATAGATTTTTGTCCATATTTAATAATAAAATAAAAAACAAATACTAAAAATCAGATGAGTTACACTCTCACAGCTTTCTCTACCCTTGTACTAACCATTCTTGCAAACTTATTCTTCTATCTTCTTGTATTAGTTGAGATAAACATTTGCAGAAATTATCTTATTGCTCGTTTTCTTGCACGTGCAACGGGGATATGTGAATACCCTAGGCTTTGAGCGGTAGTCACATCTTTTAAAGCTTTCAAATTCCATTCTCTTTGCACGGTTAACATATAAAAAAATGAATAGCGATGTTCCATTTGACAGAGGTAGAAGTTTCCCAAAACGTACACCAATAACGAGGAATATCTCCGAAATGGTTCACTCTATAAAACATATTTAGACATAATTTGCATGTTTTAGCAAGATCTACATTTTTTGTACAGTAACATTTGGTCTATCTCTCACTGTTTACCAATTAGGCAAAAGTTTTCCAGAGTAAATACGACTACAAGGGCTGTAGCCAGAAAATTCAAGATATACATTTCATTTGTCATACAAATATATCAGACATATGGCATTTAATTAAAATCGTTAAAGCCAAAATTTTCAAAAAATTTTCCATGTAAGGTGAAGCAATTTTCTTTAAAGTCTTCATGTTGCATCCTTGTAAGACATTAAACTTAAATACCAACTTTGGTATTTCGACTTTTCGTTTTTGAATTATGTTCTCCACAAACTGATAGACAGATACACACACACACACACACACACACACACACACACACACACACACACACACACACACACACACACGGACCTTTTTCTAAAAATACTTTTTTTTTTAGATTCAGGGGGCCTCAAAATATATATTTCCGGTGAAATTTCGACATCTTATTTTTGAGTAGTATACAACATTCCTCCGTACGTAGTAGAGAAAGTAAAAATTACAGAAGGTTACGGATTTGAATCATTGTGAAACCCTTAAATTTAGAAGAAAAGAAACAGAAAGAAAAAGAAGCTTTTGGTTGCTTTGTCCTTGCTTAATACTCATTACGATATAACACTAAAAGCATCGGTTCGCGAATATAAAAGTTCTTCAACAATACAGGGCGTTTAATTCCGTGCGTAACATTACATAGTGGATATGTATCACGTAAGTGGGTTGCTAAATGTGACAAAATAAAAAAGAAAGGAACACATTAATAACATTATTATTAGCCATTAGGTTCGGTTTAACAATTTAAAGACAGGATATGACGATAGTATTAGTACTATAATGGTTTGATGTAATTCAAACTTTTATGCATAAATCATAAAACAAAAACATCTTGTTTGCAATTTAAAGATCCAGATAAGTGATATTTAAGAATGTTTGCAGAGCCACCTATAGTAGAATTAATGATTTTTCGTGTATTGGCAGTTGGAAATTTAAATTCTTTCCAAAAGTACGTTTCTTGTTGGGAAGGGTTTCCCAGAAAGAGCAGTATTTCCCATATCTTATCTCCCATACATCAAAATCCCAGAACACTTGTGCCTATGCAATTTAAAAGACTTAGGTTTTTAAATGTAATTTCACAGAAAACTATCGGAATAGAATATCTGGATGGAGCAGTTTATTTTTAACTAAACTTATTTGATAGGCGAAAACTCGTAAATCTTACGAAATTTGAAGATTTTCATAAAATAAGGTCATTTTACTAAACAGTTATGATTTTTTTTTGTCACGTGCGTTAAATTCTACACACTGGAAAACGTAAAAATGCTTTTTGCCACAGTGATAGTAAAAATGATTTAGGAAATGAAACTTGATATTTTGCCTGTCTCTAGTTATGACAAAATAATAAAGTAACTGTTACAAGAATAATGGAGTTAGAAAGTAACGAGACATTCAATTAGAACGTTTTTAAACTCTGCTATGGTCAACTATCGATGTTCCATAGTTCTTTTCTTTACTGTCTATTGGATTCCTGATGCTTTCCATCGAATGCATGTATGTACTTCTAAGTGCGAGAGAGAGAGAGAGAGAGAGAGAGAGAGAGAGAGAGAGAGAGAGAGAGAGAGAGAGTACTTCTCGTACTTGCAGAGTTATAACGCAAGAAAAAGGTAATGAATTGCAGACCAGTTAGGTTATGCATAGACAATGAGGAATGGATTAAATTGCATTTTGACTTTATTCCAAGGTTTATTTTTACAAATTCCACTGTAGCTAAGTCACACTCAGCTATTTACTTGCTTGCATACCACACAAAAGGTGGCAGAAATAGAATAAACATGATATTCTTGTATCGTGCGCTATTTCACCTTTCATTTGCCCAATTTTAAAGCTTTTAGTAGTTTCCTTTATTATTTATTTGGTATCTGGTTTCCTTGGCGAAATACATTTTAGCATGTATGGTGCTTTGCTACACTGAAATGTTTATCACTTATTCTTTAGAGATGGAAAGGCATATCTAGAACACGTTAATAGGGAATAAAATAGCAACACAAGGGATTTTATCTACAGCCATTTAAATGTTCGCCATCGTCATATCATCGTGGTAATGAATTATGACTGACACAAAATTTAATGGCGCGTGACAGGAGGTCAATTACGCCAATTATGCAATGGTGTGAATATGCAACAATTATGCAGTTGTACGTCATAAAAGTAATTAAAAATTGTGGTGCTTCGAGAATTGCTCAGGATATACATTTAAATGGTTCGCTGTGTCAACGAAATAATAAGTCGGGGTTCAATTAATCATTTCTTTTATTGAAATTATGTTTTGTTTTACATTTTTTGTTGTTGCTGAAATCAGACAAAATTCAAATAAAACACAATCTCAAGTGACGCCTTTGCTTTGTGTTTGAACTGTAGCTTTGTTAAATATAAGTAAAATAATTCTTTCTATGTTACCTAATCTTTCAACACAGTATTTGTTATCGGTGGGGAGCTGATATGCTTTGCTTTTTCTTTTTTCTGGATGCCTTACTATGGAACATATACACACTTACCTACATGCAGTATTCCCACTTAACTAAATAAATGATTCCACGAAATTATTGCTTTAATCTCACACGAAACATATGTACTTCTTTATCCGATGATTTACTCTTATGCAAATATTTTCTGTGTCGAAAAGCGTAGGTATGTTGTGTTCAAAACACAATAGTGTCTTTTTTTTTTTTTTTTTGTAGATTATTCATCTTTTATAGAAACTAGAAGAATGCCCTTGAATTTGCTATCGCCTTTCATTTATTTTATAACATATTTCATTTATAAGTTTTATTGTTTCTGTTAATCCTGTTGCACTATTTTCTTGAGATTCTATTGATTTTATACAATACTTCTGATATAAATCGTCCACAAGGATTACATACTTTGGATTTGTTACATATATGTTAAATGCTTCTTCTTCTTCTTCTTCTTCTTCTTCTTCTTCTTCTTCTTCTTCATCTTCTTCTTCTTCTTCTTCTTCTTCTTCTATACCATCTTAAAAGTTTCTTTTACACTATTCTAAATTGCATGTTGTGAATTTTCTTATTAATTTTCTTACTTTATTTTTAATCGGGCTTCGTAATGAATGACCCTACTTATTATAGAAAAGCTATAAAGGATAATGTTGGGAATATTCAGCAAATACCATTGTATTTCCACAGATAGTGTGCCAAAACATTTCAAGCGTCAACAAGCAGGATTTTCGTGGTAACCTTTTAATCGTGCAGTGGCTAAAGGACAACTCATCTTGAAGTATGAAAGCAAAATGAAAACATTTATCTCTCCAACTGTGCTTTCCAAAATGATGTGCATGGCTACTAATGGGATATTGGAAAGATGCAGCTTGCACAGCGCTGTTTGATCCAATTGTCCTGGATATTTATTTCAAGGAAGAAGCTGAATATTGCAGTAATACAGGGAATAAGTGAATTTAGCATGAACAAAGGGTGATAGCGATAATCACTGGAGCTATAAGTCCAGAAGCACTGAAGTTACCAACCAGCAGAGATCACCCTATAATCATCGACAGTGTTAGGAAAAGGAGATTTACCTAAGTTCTCAGAAAGCAAATTCGGAGGAGCTAAAAGTATGGTAGGGCTCCTACATAAGGTGCAGCCAGTTTTAACCAGGATTTCAAGTTTATGTATACAAATTTTTGAATGTGTTTTTCTCTGCTTTATAGTTATACATGCTAACTAAAACTTGCGATGCAGTTACTACTATAAGCTACATGTATTATGCCACCAAGCTCACTAAAGTTAGAAAACATTCTGTTTTGTACAAAAATTAGAATCAACTGAAAAAAATGTAGTCCACATTAATAGTATATTAACGATGGTAAGTGAATTTTACTGGACGGAGAAAAAGTTTGAAAAGACGAGACGCAAACGGGTCGATCAATGAAAACACTTAACACACGTTAATTGGATATAATTTTTTGGGAGATAATTAGTAATTTAATATGACGTATGAATGAAATGTGAAATACTAACCTTAAAGCATCTTTTATCTTCCCATGGTGTCTTAGCACATATTAACTATACCGTTTTTCTTATGTCTCTTTAGATGTAGGTATGAGAAAAGTACAGCCTATTTTCCAATTTTGTTCAATTTCAGAATCAACACACTCGTTCAAGTTAGCCGCCATGGTTACTATCGGTAATTCTTGATTTGAGCACGGCCTACTCTGTGTATCTCGCGGAACGTGTATTAAGATTCAGTCACTGCATAATATCTTCGATCGTGATTGCAACGAAAGTCAGACTGCTTCTAATGCTTTATTCTTTTAAATTATAACATATGCAATATAAATAATAGCACAATTATTGAGATGGTAAAAATCAACAAATTGGTTTGATTATATTTTATATCTGTATTAATCAAAATATTGTTAAGTTTAAGAGTGTGAAAATACTAGCGGCCTAGGCCTTAAAAGTACGTAATAGTAGGAGGATGGGTTAAATTGGTAGATGTGAATTATTTCAAGGCCATGAAATCATACTACTTCCCAAAAAGGTTTATTTCATAGCAAACTTTTCGTAAGTAAAAATTATAAAAATTGTATCATAAGGAGCACTTTTCATAAAAGTGTTATTCTTATTATCTAGAACTGCATAATTTAGAAATCGGTAAACATATGTGGGCCAAACTTTGCAATAAGTTATTTAGATATACTTAATGATATATGGTGAATTTTTCAAAAGTCTCAGTGAAATACATCAGGATTTCGAAATTTAATCGATTGATCCCTTTGATAGCAATTACAATGCTTTGTTAATCTTACTGGGAGTCTTATGTTTCCTATTTACCTTTTCGATAGCTGCTGACATCATTTCAATGATAAATGCGACAATTGCTATTGCAAGGCCTATAAAAAGAAAGAAGAAAGTGCCTTGAAGATGGTCAACAGAAAGGACGGCGTACTCATCTTGAAGACTGTGGAGTGCAACCACACCAGCGCGAATTCGACGTGCGTCTAATATGAATTTCAAC
The DNA here is from genome assembly GCA_030765045.1 of Tenodera sinensis. Taxonomy (NCBI): domain Eukaryota; kingdom Metazoa; phylum Arthropoda; class Insecta; order Mantodea; family Mantidae; genus Tenodera; species Tenodera sinensis. The sequence goes on from CM060961.1 coordinate 187,009,193, forward strand.
CACTGTGTTGGCAAGCCTGCTTCCACAATACGTGCGAGTATATCATCAGCTCTTGGCAATAAGTGGTGGTTAGGTGTGAAAAGCAATACTGAATATAACTGAAAGGCATCTTCGTGAAAGGCGTATATCTGATGCTTGCCCTCCTGTTTTGCCAGGTTGTCTTCTATGTAGGCCAGAAGAGCGCGGCCACAGAAGGTAGCGTGGTCTCTGCGAGTTGCTACCATATCCAAACAAGCAAATGGCTCACAGTATTTTCGAGGTTTTAACTTTGCTACAAATTCTGCTTCAAAATACTTATCCAGCACGTAGTAGAAAGCAAAGGTGTGTCCGGATTGCAGAAGTTCTTCTATGTCAGCGATCTGATGTAATTGGCCGGGATTCATCACATAACTTGTAAAAAAAGCCTGAAACAGTGAGCGGTTTTGAATGTAGTAAAATCGCTTCATATGCCTAGGTACTTTAAACATGCTAATAGATAGCTAACACATAAACAAAGATTACAAGTGTAGGGTATACAACAAAGGGGAAGCTTCGCACACTGCGACCTACGTGAGAACTATTGCGGCTATCCCATGGGGTAGGGATGTAGTGAAGGAACCATAGGCCACATGCAGACAGGTCACAAACAGACAGGCCGCAGGGATGCGCGGAAGTCCCTAACAATTCCTGGCTAGAGAAACCGGTCTCTATTGGAGCTACCCAAAGAGGGCGATGATTGACCCATAAACCAAGCAGCCCTCTGGTGTCCAGGGAATATTCTTTCCTTTGAGAAAACCTCCACGCCATGTCTCCAGCACCACCAAACGCCACGAAACCTAGAAATACACCTGAAATATGAGGAGGAAGGGTAATAAAAGGGAAATAATAGAATGGATATCGTGGTAGATGAGAAACACTCCACATTTACCTACCGACCAAGGAAAACCACGAAAACCCAAGGTCAGAGAGAGAGAGAGCGATCGCCGGAGCTTGAACCTGGGACCTCCCGAATGCCAGCGTCACATATTACTGCGGAGCCATCTCGCTCGGTTAAATAAAGGTTACGGCAGCGTTCATTCACTAAGTGCCTCAGTAACATAGCAAAAATTGTGACACAAAACAAGCAAAGAACCCTGTTTGTTTTCTCTACCATTTACCTAATGCAAAGGAATGCCCCCCCCCCCCCCAAAAAGGAACTCCTGTCCGCAAATGCACGGTTTGGGCGCTGGAGAGCTTTGAATTTTGAGAACGAACGGTTGTGACAGTTCGTTAACATTTGTTTTGGTATCTTAATGCAGAACCAGTGCAACCGTTTAGCCATCTGTGTACTGCAGATGAACGACCTGAGCCTAATGATATTCCTGCAATGCGCTAAATGCTACCACAGTCCTTGGTGCGCATCCTACTGTGTTACTTGCGTAGTTGTCAGTACAGTAACGTTTTAACAGCAGGGCATGTACCAGTACGCAGCTGTGGAAATGGCCGATATGAGCTTCAGCACATTTTGATATAAAAGTGCGGAACCACCTCAACGCCGTATAATGGATGGATTGATAAAGGTGGACCAGTTCCATGGCCAGCACTGTCGCCAGATCTGACACCTCCCGACTATTTTCAGTGGAGTTGTATGAAGAGTGTGGTGGTCATGTATATCTACCATGATATCCTTTCCATTAAGACGGCACTCCTGTAACGTCTTCGGAGGGCTTTATTGCTCGAGTCCACAAAGCGATTAAAAATCTTCAAAGACAACCGCAAGTTGGATCTTGTGCATGAGTCTCAGCACCGCCAATATAGGCTCTGCAACGACTTAGAAGGTACACAGCTCGAAGCCCGTTTGTAATGTAGACTGCTCGATGTAGTACTCATGATGGGTTTATTGACGAATTGTGAACGCACACCCATCTCATACTTCGACGCGCTACAGCACCAGTGTCCAAACCGTGCATTTCTGGACAGAGGTTTGAAGCTAAATTAATCGTTCTTCGGTTCTCGTTGTCGCCCGTTGATGCTTAAATGTCGTTGGTGACGTGGTGTTGCCCTTTGATGTGGTTCGCTCCGGCTAGTCAGCTTGAGATCTCTTACTTTTATCTCGGGTCTGCGTAGATGTGATGGACAACCCAAGGAAAACTTTTGCATATTATTTATTGCATCTTAAATATTTTCGGGAGCTATGCCGATTGTATATGTAGAGGAATCGCACTCACGTCCGCACAGCACCACCTGCCGTACTGGTCTCTGGTTGAGTAGTGACCAGACGCTTTCTCTCTTACCCACGCTAAGAAAACCGTTCTTTTTAAATTTGAATGTCATGACGTCATCCAAGAAAGCCTCGTATCCAAAATGCTATTTCCTTTTCCCGCAATTTAGAAATGTCCCTTTCTATTATAACATGTTCTTTTATGAATTTCGAATATATAATTACCTTATTAGGATTAAACGATGTTTACTTTATATTTTATTAAATATATCGCGCGACTTTTAAGGTTGGTAGACTTGACTTTCGAACGTGTATTTAAACTATGTAGTACGACGTCATGACTCGTTAATTTCAAACCAATAATGCGTTTATACTACAAATTTAACGACTATCATTTACTCATATCTTGCTCACCTTACAACACTTCCTGCTCTATCATCTATTTATGTTATTACTTAACACTTATCGCAAATCTCACATCCGGCAATTAAATTAAAACGTGTCTTTATCAAGCCCATTCGATTGGAAATCTAAATTTCGGTATCAAATGCCCCCATTTATGTTATTTTATTATTTCATAATAAAATAATGTAAATGTCTTGCCCGAAAGAAAAATTAAAAATTACTCCTGTATTTTGAATAATCGGCAACACTCCCATTATATACAATTTTCAATTACACTGTTTTTGAAATTGGTTATTAACACATTTTCTCATTAATCTTTTTAACATGACAAACAATTGTACACTTGACTAAACATTAATCCTTAAATACTAATTACAATATGTTATGGTTTCTTCTGTGAAGCTTTTATATAAAGGTTAAATTTCAAGAGTCTTTCTTTATACTTCCTTCTTTTAGTTCATGTTTGCTCACTTCGCTCTCACTATCACTTGCACTGTGATTTTTTTTTTTTTTTTTTTTTTTTTTTTTTATTGTAACACATATCTGTCCTTTAAGCACTAAAATGTACATATATTTATATAAATCTATTACACTCTTCAGACAAGTTCTTTCTTTGTCTTGCTATGATAACTATTTATACATCTAAATATTTTAACAAATGTTTACAAAGTAAATATTCTGTTTTCTCTCTATGCGGAGATGAACATTTTAACAATCTTTCTGAAGCTGTTATTGTGAGCTCTATACAATATATTATTAAGCTCTTTGTAGTAGATAGCAATTCACATTCTGCATTTTTCATGAATATGTAAGTACCTGACCAATATATGGTTTTCAAGTAAACTAACATTTAAATTTTATCTCAAAGCTGATTGGGCGCCAATAGACAAATGACACTTCCAATTTTTTTTTTTTTATATTAAATCAAGGTTCCAAGGCACCACACGGTTTCTTGTATGGTCGAAGGAGTTGTTTATGCCATCTTCCCAGACATTTTTCATTTTTAACATCTTTTAATTCATAGGTATGATAACCAAATTTTGATATAATTTCTGCAGGACTTTTATATAACAATTCCATTCTTTTGTTCCTACCTCGCAAGGCACTTGATAACTTATGGTCTTTAACTAGTACCCAATCGCCTATCTTAGGTTCCCATTTATGTTTTCTACTCTTTTTCTTTAATTTTCGCTTCTCTGCCTTTTTCTTGATTCGTTCAAAAGCAATTTTCGCTCTTTCTTCCTCACTTAACTGAATGTCATTAATTTTCAGTGTTTTTGGTACCCCGATCAATATTGGTTCTGGTTCAATTCCTAACATTAATTTTATTGGTGCAAACCCAGTAGTTACATTAATGGTGTGATTGATAATCTTTTCTATCAATGGACAATATTTCACCCAATCCTTGTGATTATGATGTGTAAGTACACGTAAATAAATTCCTATATCTCGGAGGACACGTTCTGTTGGATTCCCTGATGGAAAGTATGAGGAACAATGATATAACTTTCTCGCATCTAATGTCACCCTAATCTTTCCATTGGCCTTATTTACAATACATAGGGGATTCACAAATTCTAAATTCGAAATCTCAATAACCTCATCTTCTAACATTGACTTTATAACTGCATCTACCTCTTCTTTTATTGTACTAGGGATAGCTCTCGCTTTATGTGTAAAAGGTTTGATGGGTATCATCTCAAACGAATGAGTATAAATATTACATTTACCAGGTTTCTCAGAGAATACTTCTTTATTTCGGATTAATATTTCAAACAGTTTATCCCTCTGTTGTTCATTTAGTTGATCAGCCTGAGTTATTTTTTTCCTCAACAATTCTTCTAAGTCTTCACTACTCTCCCTATCATAGTACCTAGTTGCATCAGAAAACCTCAAATTATATATGAAATCATTTTTATTCCATTCTACATTTTCTTTATTATCGACACTGTACTCTTTGACATTTACTTCAGTTAATTCCATAGCTCCTACTTTAACATATTCTACAAAGAATGTATCCCCTTGGATTTCTTCTTCCTCTTTTTCTCGTACAATAGTTTCTGAACTACTATCTTCCACAAAAGGCACTATAATGGTCTCATCTTCAACTTTCATTTCTAGAATCATGTTTTTAAAATTCACCACAGCTTCCCAGGCATAAAGACAATCACAACCTATTATAATATCTGTCACAAGTCTTCCTACAATCAGAAATAAAATTCCAAGTATTCTCCCATTTATTTCAATATTTATCATTGCTTGAAATTTTACTCTCTCTTTTCGTTTTCCCACAGCTAGCGAGCAATATATCCCATTAACTGGTAAAGACATTACTTTAAAACCACTACTTTGCAAATTATCATAAAAATTTTGTGAGCATACTGTGCTATTTGATCCCGTATCTATAATTGCATTGTATTGTTTTCCATTTACTCCAATTTTGATTTTAGGTGGATCTCCTACTTTTTCGTTTTCGTCGATTCTATTTTTACATTCTCTTTTCTTTTGTATCATCATTTGCCTTCCAGGACTATTTATTTCCGAGTACTTATCACAATCATTACTAGAATACCCAGTTCTCACTGAAGGCGCGTTTGACCGGGTCTGGCGTTTCCCTGATTTTTATGTATGGCTCCTGTACTATTTCCCGAATTGTTACTTCTGTTTTCCTGCATTAAATCGGGGTTACTTCCTACCATGTTTTTGACCGTGTTAATGGCCTCAACCATTTCCGCATTTTCGGGGGAATTTCGTCCATTTGAATACCTTTCTCCCTGTCTTGGTGACCTCGGTCTAAACTCATTATCTCCGTTTGTCCAATACCTATCATTTGAATTTCTACTATGTCCAAAATAACGTCCCCGTCTACCTCGATCAAATCTATTTGTATTCATATAATTCACCCTTATATTTCTTCCCCTTTGATTACCATTTCTATTTTGGTGATGCCCTTCCTGGTTATATCTATCTTGATTTTCCCACCGGAATGATTCCATCCTTGGTACTGGTCCTTTATATCTTTCCCTAATCTCACTTCTATTCTGATAATACTGTGCCCCTTGCCCGAAAGAATTTACAGTTTCTTTTCCTTCATATTTATTTCCAAATGCGTGTTTTGGCTTATTGACTTCTAAGGCTGATAATAATTCGATCATAGGTGCAATGCTATCGGGTCGGGCTATGATTAGGTAGTGTTGAAGCGTTTCCGGAAAATGTGGAGTAACTATATTTATTAGATCTTTTTCATCTAAGGGAGGATCCAACATCTTCGATTTTCTCGCTATTCTCATAAAATAGTTTACCATCGATTCCTCCGATCTAGGATTAAACTTTCCATTGCTTAATTCGACTCTAATATTAGCCTGCCTACTAGCTCCCCAATATCTGGTTAAAAAGATGTTCCTAAAGGTCCTGTAATCATTATTGTTACCCATAGAAAGGCCTAGCCAATTGGCAGCATTACCCTTTAGGCATTTTCTTACTATCACCATCTTGTACTCCTCTGGTATACGTTTCACCGTGAAGTACTCTTGTAACCCTTCTAAAAAGGCTTTAGGATCATCTGAATCTTCATTTTCAAAAACTGGAGGTGTCATTTCATTTAAGACATGGTTAGGCCAATGTAAATTTGAATTGTCACCTGTCCCTGAACTATTTCCGAGATCAGAATGGGAATTACTGTTACCTCTATTTTGCATCGAAATGTCAGCTGATACACCTGGTATTGCCTCGTTTCTTGCAACTTCATTACTAAGATTGTTGTGATTACATGCATTTTCATTTAATTTCAAATTTTCTAAGGCCTCTTTTACCTGGGTAATTTCTGTTACTACCCCTTTTATTTGGTCTGTAACATCCTCCAAATTTCTAGCCTGCCTTTCACTTTCTACATCAGATCTTTCCATTCTAACTTTACACCCCTGTAACTCTTCTCTAATTTCTTCCCTTTGTTTGTCTAATCTATATGTTACTTTTTCCCTTTCTTTATCTAATTTTTCACTCACTTGTTGACCTAATTTCTTTTCAGAATTCTTTACTTCTTGCCTTATTGTCTCTAATTCTCCCTTAACCTGTTCTCTATTTTCTTTTACTTCACTACTAACTTTATTAATTTCCTCCCTAACTTCTTCCCTAAAGGTTTCGAAAGCTCTCTTCTGATTTTCCAATTGCATTCCCAATTCCTGTTGTCCCTTTTCTAATTTCTGTCCTAACTCTATTCTTAATTCTTTACTATTTTCATCTATCTTACTCATCTTTTCCATTATCTTTTGAAACATATTCTCTATTTCTGACATAATCGCTGGCCTTTCTGAATTAGTACTAAACATTTCTGAGCTACCTCTAGGTGTTTCTCTAACGTTCTGATCTTCTAATTCTTGGCATATTCTGCTACCAATTACATTCTGACTATATTCTTCCATCCTACTTACACTTTTCTCAATTTCCGGACTCTCAAAACCTAGAAAATCGCTATCACTGTCTTCCATTTCTAAGCTATTTACATGTGTTTTTCTACTCACCAAAATTTTCAATATTTTCACTATTTCACTTTAACTGCACTTAAACTTGTTCACTACACGTTTCACAGATGTTGACACGCTGGGCACCTTCTTGTCTGCTGTTTCTATGCTGGCTTGGTCGTCTTGGGGTTGGTCCATTCTTTCGACGCCACACGTTGGGATGCCATTTGAAGCTAAATAGTCGTTCTTCGCTTCTTGATGTTTCGCTGTGTCGGCCGTTGATGCTTAAATGTCGTTGGTGACGTGGTGTTGCCCTTTGATGTGGTTCGCTCCGGCTAGTCAGCTTGAGATCTCTTACTTTTATCTCGGGTCTGCGTAGATGTGATGGACAACCCAAGGAAAACTTTTGCATATTATTTATTGCATCTTAAATAATTTCGGGAGCTATGCCGATTGTATATGTAGAGGAATCGCACTCACGTCCGCACAGCACCACCTGCCGTACTGGTCTCTGGTTGAGTAGTGACCAGACGCTTTCTCTCTTACCCACGCTAAGAAAACCGTTCTTTTTAAATTTGAATGTCATGACGTCATCCAAGAAAGCCTCGTATCCAAAATGCTATTTCCTTTTCCCGCAATTTAGAAATGTCCCTTTCTATTATAACATGTTCTTTTATGAATTTCGAATATATAATTACCTTATTAGGATTAAACGATGTTTACTTTATATTTTATTAAATATATCGCGCGACTTTTAAGGTTGGTAGACTTGACTTTCGAACGTGTATTTAAACTATGTAGTACGACGTCATGACTCGTTAATTTCAAACCAATAATGCGTTTATCCTACAAATTTAACGACAATTATTTACTCATATCTTGCTCACCTTACAACACTTCCTGCTCTATCATCTATTTATGTTATTACTTAACACTTATCGCAAATCTCACATCCGGCAATTAAATTAAAACGTGTCTTTATCAAGCCCATTCGATTGGAAATCTAAATTTCGGTATCAGGTTCCTTCTTGAAAACCGATCAGCTTGTCACAACATACTAAGCGTTGTCAGTGTTTTTTTGGGGGACATCCTGTATATCTCCATGAGATGTGTACTTTATATTAATTACATTTTAATGGTAGTATTTACGAAGAGTTCCCTATTGTTCTTTTGAATTATTTTACACGTTAAATACCACCTTAGAAATGTTATTTGACCGTTCTTTTGATTTTCATTAGTGTTTGCAAAGAGTACATAATATAATGGCCATATGCACAGCCACTGCCTGTTTTTTTTTAAAGACGAGCGTTATTTTAACCTCTAAAGTGCATGTCACCTTCATGTACCTGACAGAAACCACTTCCGGTGAATATGTATTAAAATTAGCGGGAAGTAGGTATGAAAATACATTTCATGTCAATAATTGCTGTAGTACACTATGAAAAAGTGATGTCTGTAGAACAATGCGACTGTTACACATGGGATGTTTATATAAGTTTAACGTCTTTTAATCGCAGGAATCCTATCAGATAGGGAATCGGTATAAATGATTGACCAGCGGCTATGAAGCGAACTTATGGCAGTCGGAAAGATAAACGTTCTCACTCAGTGTAAACACCAGAAGTTCTATCATTAGATAACCGCATCTTCTGGAAATTTGGAAATCACCTTCTAGAGCGTTCTGGAGCTCTAACCAGCTGCTATACAAGCGAGTGTTCTTGCGAGTGGCGTGCAAAAACAATACAAACAAAAACTCTTATCGATGACCCAAAGATGGTCACCGTATAGGTTTTTCGAAAATCCCAAAAATTGTATATATTGTACATATTAATAATTATAATTTAATGATAATTGTAGCCTGTAAGCCGAGCCTATTGTACTGGTACCAGGAAAACACTTGTAAATAAAGAAAACTGGAAATTGGGGTGCAAAAGGGATGCTGTACTCTAATAGCCGTCGAGGGGCAATATGTCACCATCTTATTATCTATTTACCAAGTGAGGTGGCGCAGGTGCTAGCGCGTGTGACTCACATTCGCGAGGTCGTGGGTTCGATCCCCGCTGCCAACCTATCTGACTCACGAGTTTTTCGTTTTTTTTTTCCGGGTCGTCAGGGGAATGCTGGTGGGTTACTTTCATCCCCCAAATTTCCTCTCCCTCCATTCCATTTCACTTGTCATTTCATTGTCTCCTTGGCCAATTTCAGGGTAGAAAGCTTCAACGGGAGTTCTGCTGCAGCATGGTTGGGAAAAAGGATGCTGTAAGTAACTCCGTCCCCTGTCCTGAAAGCCGGACTCCAAGTCGTGTCACCACTGCGGGCCTTGAGCCACGGAGGGGCCCCTGCAGGCGGCGCTCTGCGCGAACTGGCGGGGGACCGATGCACTGGTTGGTGTACGAGGAGTTTACACCTAGAAAAATCTAAGGACTCTACCCTCTGCTGTGCCTGGGCTCCTGTGGTCTGGCCACCCTTCGTCTGCTCTTGCCTAACACCTCCCTTACGGGGGCACCTCTTCGGGGCACAGGCACAAAAGGTCTCTAAGGTCGAAGTGCCGGTCCCCCTCCACGTTTGTCCTACTCCTACTATTCGTCTTACAAGAGAAAAGTCATCCTTGAACACCCATCTTAAAACAAACACTCTGTAGCAGAATTTCTTTGCATGTGGGCACGCAGCGGAAACACTCAGTGTGAATCTCAGTCTACTATTATAATAAAAGTGAGTCAGTTAAAGTTTCAGTAAATTAATTAATGAGTGCCTTTGTGGTGCAAGCGAATTGGTGACAGTAGTGAGTGCTGCTTCAGCGAGAGACTAGAGAAGTCTTGTGTGCGATTCCCCAGCGAGTGAAGTAGACCGAAGAGGCTGCTTCGGGTGTATTTCATTACGCGGCTGCGTCACAAAGAAAAAGAAGCAACAGGAACAGTTGAAACATTAGTGGTCTGATAATGTGAGCTAGAACTAGCATTTATTAGACCGTGAGAACTGAGTGAAGTGAAGAAACATTACCTGGAAAATAGTATTGATGGCAAAACAATGAATAACCCAGCTAAGAAAGAAGATGCGTAAAGGGTGACTTTCAGGAACCAGAGCAGCAGATGACGCTAGGGTGACGACCCAGGAAGTGGCCAAACAGTTACGAAGATAAGTCCAATAGCTGCTGTCCCGAGCGATCAATGCAAGGAGTCGAAGTATGATACCAGCTAGCAGCACTGTTATCAGCACGGCCAGCCATGTCATTGGAGTAAACACCCTCACAGTACCCAACCAACGTGGGTATGGGGGCGCCCTTGCCACAAACCACGTAAAACGGTCAGTAAAATAGGTTCGCGATACTGCAAATACAAGTCGATCCTTGAGTTTTAATAGAAGGCTGGCAAATGCAACGTCGGCTATTCCTGACAATAGATCAGCACGCAGTCCTGTCCAGGTTCCATTATCCAGGCGCACACCTCCTCTTTCATCTCCAGGAGGCACTCTCAAATATAGTGTTGCTCCCATGTATCTTGCCATGCATTTTATCATTCGTATTTCAAAGCCATCTGCATCGCTCTGCAACAGAAAGGAAAAAATGATAATTTATACACCAGGTAAACAATGGTGATGGTTATGACACGAGTGAATGTTTGTCACATCAACGATAATCACTGAGACAATTTTCACAAGTGTCATATTCAGATTATCTATGAGTTGGATACAATATTGTATGCAATCTTAGCATTCTAAATGTAGGAAGTACTCCATAAAATAATTTGACATCCATAATCGACATAAGTCTTCATATTTATAAGGCGTTTACTTCTATCCCAGGATTTCACGTGTTATTATCTGGTGTGTTCAACCGATAAGCAAGACAACCACATGCACGTATTCCACTTCTGGGAGAAAACAGAGCAGGACTACGATATAGCCTATTATCAACACAACATAGTAGTAATTGTAAATTCCGATTTTAATTATTGTGTATTTAATAATGTAAAGAGGTTTTTGCATTTTCGTTGTTCAAAGAAAAGAATATCACAAAATAGTGATGCGAATTGGAACACCTATTACGAATTTGTTATAGATTGTTGACGCGCGTGACATAATGAACCATTTATGCATGATATTAGATAGTAACAATCCGTTTATAATAGTAAGATTGCATAAATTAGTTTACTGGATAAACATTAAATAAATTACCAAGGTAAGCTGAAAATATATTTCTTACTTTTTTAGATAAAAATAAAAAAACTACTGTATTGTTGGACATCATTTCCAGCACCGACGTTTATACGTTTGTCACAGCTTAAATCAGACCGGTCATTCCAAACCATAGAAAATGAAATTTTGCCCATTTCAACTAGAGCTATTAGACTTGCAGTGATGATGCAAACCTGCGTCGCGGGTTCAAATCCGGCTCAGACCGATGTTTTTTAAGTGTGCTTAAAAACGACACCACCATGTCACTAGATTTACTGGCATGTAAATGAACTCCTACGGGACAAAATTCCGGCACACCGGCAACGCTGATGTGATCTTAGCAATTGATAGCGTCGTTAAACAACAATATAATTTAATTTTGCAGCAACTCTGGTGCTCTATCAACATCAAAGCTGAAGAGTGATGAGAAACCTTCTACAGTGTCCTCAATCCTCTGAATTTCCCATCCCTCCATTTCATTTCACGTTCATTTTAATCCGGTCTATTAGGATAGGAAGTGTCGATGATTAGCAAGTAGACGCAGCTGTGTGAGGACTTTGCGCGCAGTAACTGCTGTTCTCAACGTAGGGGTGACTTGTAGTCGCCTGACCTGCTGGGGGCACCGATGTCGAACCCCATGCGACTGAAGTCTGCATGGCGAACCCTGGTGTCGAGATGAAGGATCTCCAGCTCACATTAGGGACCCTCACGCTCCTCGTCCGGTTCCAGCACGCCCGCATGGCACTCCCATCTCATCCCTCTCTTCCAGAGGCCTGACATACAATTGCCATCAGTCGTACAGTGAGGAATCCCTTCCCGCGGAGTCCAATCCAATTTTTCGCTTTTTCGAAAGCACTTTTCAGTTCTTGCAACTCTGCTGCACAAGTAAATCCACTGAGAATGAAATAATTAATGGTGGAAAATACAGGCGCTCTCCGACCAGTGAAAGAACGCTTCAGTAGATCACGGTATCCATGACCTACTAGAGATATCCTTGACTGCCACCCGGAGGAGGCTGAACTTGCAAACTTAACAATGCATCGCCTATTTTCAATATCCTCCGATGGACAAGAATGTCCAAAGCTACCGATATTCCTGAAAATTACTTGGCCTTAAGTTTTGAGGGAAAACGTTTGCGTAGCCTTGTTCCTTTTGTATTATTCTATTGAGCCAGTTCGGGCGTGTCAGGCGGGCCACAGAAAAAGCATTGACGGGCCGAATGGGCCAACGGGCCGTAGCTTGGGCGGTCCTGGTCTACCTGTTTTCAGTTTCACAGAAATAAGGTACTCCAAAGGCACTAAGTACGATACGTGTGATGGACGAGGACCGATGTCAGATATGCAGCATGTTTGTGGTGATTAAACGTTATAATGAAGGAGGTGTCGGTTAGTCGAAAATGATGGATAATCGATCTTACTACGAGCCGCGAATACAATGAACAATTATTTAATAATGTCCCTGACATGATTTAGTTGTAAGAGTGAAACATGCAGTTCCTTCGTTGAGACTTCCGGAGGGAGGGTTTTTGAAATAATATACAAATTGCGCAGTTCTACAGGAGCCGTGATAATATCAGGTCCAATAACATTTTCTGCCATCAGGAACTATATGCATGAAGCTAGTTGCCTCAGATTAATCCATGCTAATTTCCTCGCTTCTGTAAATACCACTAGTATACTAATGCTGTGCTTTACACCGAGATCAAATGATTCCTGACACACGGAGACATCTACCAGCATGGTTTATACTCTGTTGTTTGAAGCAATGGTGCTCCCACGCAAATCTTGGCTTCATCTGCATAAGGATACTGCCTAGTTAAAAATGGAAACCACAGAAAGGTAGTTAAAGATGTCATATATTAGTTCTAAAAGTTAAGTTACTAACCTTGGTGGCATTACCAATGACAAATGGTGGAAATTCGAAGGTCGTTCCACGAATCGGGCAACCTCCAAGATGATTAGGTACCTTATTTGGATAGAGATGCACACCATTAACGAAGCCACTCTCCCAAACATCTAAGAGCTCAGCCTGAAGAAGCTTTGCACATTTACCAGAAGGTTCACGATAAGGAAACCAGGTGTATGCTTCAACTACGTCATTTGTCTCCACCAAGACAACAACATCCACTATTTGACGCTCCCAAAGAACCTCCAGTGCTCTTCTCGCCAAAGTCTCAGGAACATCTGTTGTATTAGTATCAACTAGTGTCACAAGAAATCGCGCTCTTCCATTCCATGCAGACAAATTCTCTATTTCTCCGATCTGCACCTATAACACACAAAATAAACGCCAAAGTAATCCAGTGTATTCGCCTCAATCCATTTTTGGAAATCGTACGAAATACTTCGTATGATATTTGTTTGCTTGTTTCCTTGTATCTGTAGTCACAATATGCGTCCAAATGCACGCATGCACACGTACACATAACTCTTCAAGTTTTCATTAGCAAAAACTACTCTATAGAGAAAAATTCTGATTTGTTGCATTCACATGAAATTCTCTACTCAGTTCTCCACAAAGTATTTTTAAAAAGCTTATTATTCTTTCTACTCCATATTAATCCAGATAAAGTTTCAATTCACGTTTTCACAGCGAGCAGTAGGTAAAGCAGTAGTCAGGTTTTTGAAGACCATATCATTATGTAATGGCTTCGAAATTCCATGTTCTTTGTATGGCCCCAAGATAAAAACAAATAGTAACTTCCCAAATGAGAAAAATAAGATTTGAAAATGCGAACCAATAACAAGAAATATCTCGGAAATAGTTTACCTTACAAAAAAACTATTTGGCATTTATTTGAATGAGATCTGCATTTTTCTCTCTTGTGGTTTACTGATTATAAAGTTATTCAGAATGAATAGTACTTCATAGACTATTTCCAGAAGATTAAACGTTATATATTTCATCTTCATCTTATGTAAAACCCCAGGGTCTTCTAGCTAAGCCATTTCATATGCCCCCAATAGAAATTTAAGCTCTAAAGGTTAGAGAAAGGGTTGTTTATCTTAAGAATTTAGGTGAGAGCTAGACAAGAGCCGAGTGATGGTGATTATTCGATGATAAACTAAAGCGCGTTCCACCCTTAAAAGACAGTACACGTTAAATGGAGCGCAGTGTTGCAACATGTACTAGTTGCGAATCTTTCTCCGCGAGCGACTCGAGGTGGCCTGAGTCCTGTACTTAGTCCTTCAATTGCTGCTTGACGAGACGGGCACTTTTAACTTTGGTATCCCTCCACGCCTTTGTTACTGTATGACCTAAATTTACAAATGACTCGTCTGTATAAACAATTGATTTCCCCTGGTCCCTAAACCTTTTTATGTTTTTTAGATATTTATGTCGCCATCTGATGATATCGATATCGTCTCTTTCAATTAATATGCACTTGTCACCCTTTCTTTCATATTCGAACCCCAAATCAGAGTGGCCCTTGAGAAATTTGGTAGGGTCTCGTCACTGTTGAACTGTGGCAGAATTATATTCAGCGTGGGTGGAATATTTGCAAACTGTAAAGAATGAACAATTCGCCGCACTCCACCTTGCACTATTCAATCATATTGCGTTAACCTAGCGTTTTGTGTAGTCCCGCCCTTTTTGCTTTCTTTTTCGATGGCGTTCTTAGAGGTCGTTTCATTAGTTCCTTTTTAATCATACACACTACTGCTTCTGAACACCCGATAGCCTTAGCTGTTTCTTTTACCGCCTTACTTACACGCATTTTACTTCAAAAATAATCTAACACATTCATAATTATTTGGCGTTCCTTACTTCTTAATTTACCAACATATCGTCTCTTCCTAGCTTCCCCCTCCATAACTACAAATATTTACAAAAATATTAAACAAATAACGCAATAACAGCTCACAGTTACACACACGACTTCTTTCGAACTAATGTTAGTGCTGCTCCTTATACTATCTTCTGGTCAGGCCTGGCGCGAAAATACGCTGAATAGATGAATACCTTTTGTTTGCCTTACTGGATAAAAGAAAGAGGTTACTGCCTTTTGGTTTATTTTAAAAACTTTCTCCAACCTTCCTCAACATTTGTTCTCGCTGGTTCCCTGATGTAAACTCAATAACAAAAAAGTTTCACACTGCGTAACTTTTGCAGTGCACAGATATAAAATTTTCCGAAAACATTTAATTTAAAAAATTATAACACTTAACTGGGTAAACATAGAGAATTCAAAGTAGGCAGGTAGTAGCACTATGGTTTACTCTACCTAAGAAAAAAATATAGATGCATTCTAGCAGTTAGTTTGTTAGTTAGCGCGTGATGAGTGTAGAAACAGCAAATATCGGACTTCTATTGAAAAAACGTTTTCTGAAGAAATTTGGGCCTATAGAAATGTATAATGACTCTGAAAAGGATATAACCTGATAGAGAAAAAAATTCTGCATAGGATAATGTGTTCAAACCTGAAATTTATAACAAATGAATATTTATACCATGCTATTAGTAATCTGGCAACAGCGCGAGGGTAGAAAAGGACGCGGCTAATGGTAACTTGTATGCGCTAGATAGAGACAGAGATGTCCCATTTAACTCCATACTGTCTTCTAAGAGTGGAACGCTATATAGCTGATAGCTTGAAAGTCACTTCAGCGCTCAAGCTTGCAAACAGAATTAGCACGCCGCTACAAATGCTTTACCATAAACGGATTCTTCCAAGTAGGTACCTGTTCCACTGCACAATCTTCTGCAGCAGTCAGAATGTACGGGAAAGAAGTCTGTGTGACCATTTCCTTTTATATACTTGCCAGTAACTGACCAGACTATTATTTTATCGAAGTGCGGATACTTTGTTGCTCACCCAAAATTAAAAATGTGGGCAGAGGTTACGCCTTGAGAACTGCATTTGCATCCATACCCGAAAGAATAGTTTTAATTGAATGGCTAATGAAATAATATTATTCCAACGCTAAGGTAGCTTAGGAAACAAGCTTAGTTTCTATTCCAGGACCTCTCAAAACTTAAAATCTATCCGGATGCAATCCAATCCTTGCACCGTGCATCATGGCGACTCGGTTCAGCTGGGCTTAACTCGCGTGCTTGAGGAAACCTGTGTTGATACACGGCTCGTTTATCGTGAAATAAATATGTGCACTAGAAATACCCAATTATAGAGAATCTTACTCCAAAGGAAGCAAAGAATCCCAAAAGTTCATTTAATTCAGAGTCGGAACCTTCATATTCTTTTATTTATTTATTTATTTTTTTTTTATAGTGGTCACGATAAAGGCTAAATGCCTCATGTGTTGTACAATAATTACGTGTGTAAGAAAATCGCTTGTTGAAAGATACTATTACAGAGTACACCCAGAAATTTGCGGTGAAATCATGGGGTCCCTAGAGAGGAAGAATTAAAGAGGTTGCTATATCTTGCAGAAGAGCTTTCCTTATAAAAAAATTAGGTTTATACCAGTGCTTTCTAGATCATTAAAACAAACGACCGAGTTGGTATTAAAAACCAAATTAACCAGTTTATCATTGCGCACCGCACATAAACTTCACGCAATGAGGCAGAAACAGCGCTGAATTTGAGACAGGGTGAGACGGCAAAGCTTGAAAGACAAGCTTAAAGAAAGAGAGAATGGACATTTGCACCGAGGTCAACTTTTCGTAGTCACTTTTGCACCTTGCACCGTGGGATGCACCGGTGTATGCACCCTGAGAGGCCCTATTCTGCACAATAAATTTGCACCTGTAGGTTGTTCTGAATTACTTCATAATGCGTTATTTCCGCAAAGAGAAACTTTTCAAGAAGCAGTACTGAGTTCTACATTCTTTAAAGGACATTTAGAGGTCATTTCGAATTCACAGGATACGGAAGGTCAAACATTCCTAAAGGGCAGCTGAAGCTGTGGTCAGCATATTAATTATACAGTTAAACCTGTTTTATTCGGCCCTTGTTTATTCGGATCTTCGGATTATCCGGATCAGATCTGTAGACATATTTTTTAACAATTTAATGTTCATGTTAGATAATAAGTTTAACTATGATAGTAAGAACGTAACTAAAAGTACGCCAAATATTTGATTTTTAGTTTGATTCATTGTACGGTTCCTGTACAATAAATTATGGTAATACTGT
This sequence comes from Tenodera sinensis, assembly GCA_030765045.1. Lineage (NCBI taxonomy): Eukaryota > Metazoa > Arthropoda > Insecta > Mantodea > Mantidae > Tenodera > Tenodera sinensis. Next base: position 187,026,507 of record CM060961.1, read on the forward strand.
ACATGCTACCTGAGTGTAAGAAATATTTAGCAGTGTGTCACACGGTGCTGACGCGGTATGACTCACCAGCTATAAGCAGCGCCGGAAGAAAGCGTTGACCTTTGTCCTTACCCGTCACTACACTTCCTTCAATCTCCTCAGCTTTTTCCCTGCTGTTTTCAAACGGCGCGTGTCATCAAGTTTATTGTGTGTGTTTCAGCTGAATTGTTTTTGTGCCTTATCAAAGTGTTTGATAGTGTAATTCAGTGTACAAGTTTAAAATGACATCAAAGCGAAAGAAGGTCGTGGTTGCAATGGATACAAGTCGAATTGATAAAGGAGAAACGTTGAAGAAAATAACTCCTGAATTGGGAGTTACTGTGCCCTAGCTGAGGAACATTATAGCGTACTTGGAGCGTCAGCCCGACACCACTCCAGCTGAACTATTAATAATAAAGCATTTGCGTGACGCACTTCGTTCAAACGCCACACGTGTTTAATACAGAAGATTGTAGATCAATTCTTTGTTAAGAAATTACGTAATTTTACGTGATTAAGATGTTTATATTTTTTAACGTATTGTAAACAACATATGCTATGTACTGTACATAATTTTGCTACAAGACATCGTTTTTATCGTCATAAACCGCAGGTCTGTTTATTTAAGGATTTAAGAATTTTGTTTTTCTTACTACCCATATAACCTGGATTATCAGGATTTTCGATTTTCAGCCTCCTTTGCCTTTGGTCCCAGTTAGCCTGGATAAACGAGGTTTTACTGTACAAAGGACAAAATAATACATTAGAATTGAGATTAATCAAAGTGCCCTCCAGTTAATGGAGCACGGCACCCCAGTAGGCCACAATAAACCCTTTCTGCTTCACATGTGACCTCTGGGTTGGAAAGGATGGGGGGCAGATCCAAAAGCGACCAGATCCGGACGACGATATGCACTAACCCATAACGATTCGGGAATCACACTAATTCTGAAATCAGCCATCTTCAATACGAAATTCCCAGAATGAAGCAAGTCACAGGACGGGTCCCTGCCAGCCATCCAACCTTGCAATCATAATTTGGTCCTGCAACTCCGATGAAACAGGTGAAAGGAAATAACGGGGACAGAAAATTCGTGGTAAAAGGGAACCACCACAGCAGTCATCTACCTATCTGGAGAAACTGTGATAAAACCCCATGGTCAGAGTGGTCGGCCGCAAGGGAATCGAACCCTGGACCTCCAGAATTTAGAATATCACACGTTACCAAGAAGCCCATCCGCTCGACAAAGCAAATGTTGACATATACATTTAACTTTGAAGTAGGACCTCTAAATATCCACGGTACAGAATCACTATTGACCATGATGTGAGTGCACTTAGAGAAGGAAGCCCCTGTTTTGTTGACAAAGTGTAACATCATCAAGACTTGGTATCAGAGGGGAGTGCGGGACAAAGCGATACTAGGAATGTACAGTTACACAACGAAAAGAATACTACCTTTGCGGGCCTAAGCTCACTAGTAAATGCAACTCGGAACTGCGGGTGTTTTCTTTAACTAACTGCACTTCTGATGTCCCACCCACTTGTTCTGTAATGTTTAGTTCCCCTTTCCACCGAAGGTACTCCTGTTGTGGCCAACTAGCACATTCATAGTAACTGGTCTCCTTATTGCTCTTTCGTTGCCAAAGGCTATTATGATTACACAACCGTTGCAATTCCTACATACACTCATCAACATTCAAGGAGTAATACCAACCTGACTTTAATTCCTTAAAATGTATATAGTACTTTCTCAGTGAAATAATGTGTACATAGTCACCTGCATTTGGAGCGTATCTGCTGTTGTAACTATGATGTATGCCTCATGTTTGTCATTGTAGACTGTATCCCACTCTTTCGTTGTCCATACTGAGAGGTCTCGACGTCGAGGTACCATTCCAATGGGTGGTGTCGATATTGCGATTGGCCAGTTCTGGAGATCATGAAGCTTTATCGTAATTGCATCTCCGAAGGACAATTTCCTTGTTGGCAGTGATATTAAGACAGTTCTATTCGGAAAGAAATATCTTAAAGCGACGTCCTCCACACATTCCAACAGAGGAGTTGAAACCACACTATTCACCAACAGTATTGCATGGACCTACACAGAACAATAAAGGTACATAAGCTGTTACACATAAACAGCATCAGCCTTCTGGTATACTTGCACCATGAAACCATCACTACCGTCACCGCCGCCGCCACCACCACCACCACCGCCACCACCACCACCAGCACCACCACCACCACCACTCCACCACCACCACCATCACCACCACCACCACCAATTATAGTAATGATAATAATAGTAGTGGTAATAATAATAATAATAATAATAATAATAATAATAATAATAATAATAATAATAATAATAATAATAATAATAATAATTATAATTATAATAATAATAATAATAATAATAATAATAATAATAATAATAATAATAATAATAATAATAATAATAATAATAATAATAATAATAATAATAATAATAATAATAATAATAATAATATTCTCTGCTTTGTATTTCACCGCAGTAACTGAACTTTCCAGAATAGTGCCTGGGAGATATAAATAGCGGTAAAGTGCGACAGAAGGGGCAGTCAGACGTATGTGAAGCGTTGAGTAGTCGTGCCGACGGAGACGGACAGACGATGTGAAGCGTTGTGCCGACGGAGAAGGGACAGTTCTTTGTGTTACGAATTCGGAGCCGTGCTGTTGGAGAATCGGAAAAGACTTTCTTGCTGTTGCAACGAGTGTACAAAGTTACTGTTTACGGAAATAAAAGTGTTTCTTTATCTCGACTACATCTGTCTTCTTTACTTTACACCCACCAAAAAGTCACACTGGTGTCAGAAGTGGAATCCGTCGAATTGCTTCTAGTTTCGTTACATCGTCGTTAGAAGTTGCAACGTTAGAACCAAGATGGAGGGAGATTCGGAAACCAGGATGATGGCAATGATGAAAGAATTATTCGCCAAAATGGAAACGAGAAACGACAACCTCGTTGCCGAGCTGAAAGAAGAAATGAAGACGAGAAACAACAACCTCGCTGCCGAGCTGAAAGAGATGAAGACGGAGCTATCGGCGAAAATTGACGGCGAACTGATTGGCGTGACGGAAGACGTGGAAGAACTCGGCGAAAAGGTGGAAGACCTCTGCCAGCACGTGGACGTCGTGGAGGACGACGGGGAACGTCTTGGCGCCCTGGTAGTAAGAGTTGACGAGAGCGTCAAAGTACTGGATGCCAGGGGCAGACGGAATAGCGCGGAGCCGGGGAGGAAGCACCTAGTGGCCGAGGCGACAGTTGCGCCCGTTTCAGATGATATGAGGGAAGACGTGGAACAACTCGGCGAACTGATTGGCGTGAGGGAAGACGTGGAACAACTCGGCGAACTGATTGGCGTGACAGAAGACGTGGAACAACTCGGCGAACTGATTGGCGTGACGGAAGACGTGGAACAACTCGGCGAACTGATTGGCATGACGGAAGACGTGGAACAACTCGGCGAACTGATTGGCGTGACGGAAGACATGGAAGAACTCGGAGAAAAGGTGGAAGACCTCTGCCAGCATGTGGACGTCGTGGAGGACGACGGGGAACGTCTTGGCGCCCTGGTAGTAAGAATTGACGAGAGCGTCAAAGTACTGAATGCCAGGGGCAGACGGAATAGCGCGGACCCGGGGAGGGAGCCCCCAGTGGCCGAGGCGACAGTTGCGCCCGTTTCTGATAACGAAAGTGTACGTCTCGGGGAGGACAAAGGGGCAGTTCAGGGACGTCGTCGAGGATCCTCTGGAGGAGTGTGTTGGGTACGTAACCAACCAGGATATGACGTGGAGGACGATCAGCAGGGAAGCGCACAAGCAAACGAGCAACACGCGAGAACCGACTTGGCGTGTGACATGGGGGGACCGTCGGAGCCATCCAATCACCTGACGCATAGTGCCGTGAACGGAAGAATGGTGGACATCATCTTGGACGGCAGGATACAGGAGAGGCCGTGCCGAGCACGAGTGAACACGAGTGCAGCGGTGGACGCGACTCGCGCGGATGTGGCGGGGTTTGTTGCCGGACCCATCAGAAGCAAGGTGGCTGCGAAGGTGCGCCAGAGAGGTCGGCAGACATGGTACCCAGTGAGCCGTTTTCAAGTGCGCAGGATGGCCCGTCAACACACCAGGAAGAAGGGCAACTGGACGAGGGACCGTCAAGACCGGCGGTACTGTTGCAGAATTTCGAAGCAGGATGGCATACATCGTCCTACCCGGACCAAGGGACACTATCCAACAGCGATACCTAGGATCGTGCCTCCTGGAGAAGAGGTTCGATGGGTTAGTCCACCGGGGCGCAAGGGAGATGCCGCAGTGATAGTGCTGGTCGGGACGACCAACTCTGAGGAGGGAGCAGTGTCACCGCGCCCGCCGCATCTAATTGCCGACAACAGCAGTGTCACCCATCGCATTATTGTCGGCACTACCACAAAGGAGCCGAAGGAAAGAGACAGAGCCTGGCGGCATTGTTGGGGCGCTTGCCGAAAGAGAGAAAAGGATAGAGACTTCGAGAATCTTCTCTGCTTTGTATTTCACCGCAGTAACTGAACTTTCCAGAATAGTGCCTGGGAGATATAAATAGCGGTAAAGTGCGACAGAAGGGGCAGTCAGATGTATGTGAAGCGTTGAGTAGTCGTGCCGACGGAGACGGACAGACGATGTGAAGCGTTGTGCCGACGGAGAAGGGACAGTTCTTTGTGTTACGAATTCGGAGCCGTGCTGTTGGAGAATCGGAAAAGACTTTCTTGCTGTTGCAACGAGTGTACAAAGTTACTGTTTACGGAAATAAAAGTGTTTCTTTATCTCGACTACATCTGTCTTCTTTACTTTACACCCAGCAAGAAAGTCAGAACAACAACAACAACAACAACAACAATAATAATAATAATAATAATAATAATAATAATAATAATAATAATAATAATAATAATAATAATAATAATAATAATAATAATAATAATAATAATAATAATAATAATAATAATAATAATAATAATAATAATAATAATAATAATAATAATAATAATAATAATAATAATAATAATAATAATAATAATAATAATAATAATAATAAACAACGAGTTTACCAGTGTGTCAGTTTCAAGTATTTACAGTGCACGCAAACAAAAATCCTCAGTTCTTCCGGTGAGAAGTGACCGCGCGCCAGGCAAGTGCTAGATGTCTGTGACGAATATGAGAGATCTGCAATCCGTCTAAAAGTTCACCAGTTCTTTGTTAACAATGAATTTAAACAAACTACTTTTGGCAGTTAACTCTGATCCCGACCTTCCAGATTTTAAACGAACTTCCCTCCATAAGCTGCTTCGAGTTTTAGAACAGAACACAAAAAACTTATTGTGGACAGAGATGATATTTTATGGTGGACAGATTTTCTCCGTAAAATAAAAGAACTCCGTAAAACGCAGAAAGTGTGCCTACTATTTAGATGAGACGTGGATTCACGAGTGACACACGACAAGAAAGCATGGGGCTGAAACCACTGTAAAATCAAGAAAGCAGGTATTTCAATCGTGTTTAAGTGTAGGGCTTAATTTCCATGTGCTGTATGTTAATTCAGATCGAGTAAATATATCCCTTTAGTCGCGTAAAACACATATACTTAAGCGTAGCGGTAACTGTACTGTCATTGCGAATGCACATGGCCGCGGAGTGTTACAAACCGGCGATTTGTTTACATCCACTTTATCCACTTGATGTACTATATATGCATATTAGGATCTTTAAAGCGGTGCTACGCATTTTGAAGTCTTCTCTGCCGCTTATGTACCTAAGGTAGAAAAAGTACTGCTTTTGAACAACACTTGAATGACGAGAGTTCGCCAGAGAAATACGCTTTGAGAAACTACAAACAAGATCAGCTTTTTAAGGAACATTTACCTCTACATGCTTATACATAAAGAGCACAACTGAAAAAACAAAACGTTGTATGAAGTAGAGCATCTTACAAGGACAACACAAAAATCTCCATGAACTTACCTCTATCCGCTTGATATGGAAAACGTTTCGTTATGTTTTATTTTTTTAAATAGACTCTAAGGACGACTATTGATGATGTAATACCAAGATGGTGATGTGCACACATAAATATATAGAATAGAAAATGTTTAGAGGCGTGACTTAGCACCTCGACCAATAAAACATTTTGTATCTATGTCCCTGATGGGAGGCCCCCGGGGGGGGGGTGAGAGATGAGATGAGAGGATACGAAGGGTAGTCAGACCTGAGGAGAGACGACAGCAGAGGGCAGAGTACCTAACAACTACAGATTAGAACACCCCAGTGGCGACTCGTATTCCGGTTCCTCTCCTCCCTAAGAGCCCTAGGTCCCCTGGGGGGCTCAGGACACGGAGACGAAGCTTTACAGAGAGCAAGCATCTGCCATACACGCTGAAACTCCCGCCGGTACTTAGAACCCTGAAACAATCAAGCAGATGAAGGGTGAAGTGAAATGAGAAGTGAGGTGAAAATAAATGTAGAAATAGAAAATTCGGGGGATATATCGTTCTTACGAGCATTCGCCTAACGACCCAGTGAAACCCCCGGAAGGACCCATGGGTGAAGAAGGTTGGCCACGGGAGTCGAACCCACGACATTCCGAATGTGAGCCTCATACCGCGGGGCCATCTTGCTCGGTATGATGTGTACAAGAGCCGTGTCATGTGTTTTCTTTCTTTTTCTTTCTTCTAAGATGAAAATTTGGGAGCATCATTAATAATGGCCCCAATAATGGAAGGTAAGGTGCTGGCGCGAGACAGGAGCGAGTAAAGGATGGTTCCCAGGACCCAGACGCGAGACGTGGCCGAAACTATGATGGTGCCTTGGGGGATTCACAGGTAAAATTTATTTAATAAGCCAAAACCTATCCACTATCGGGCAATTTGGGACAGTGTTCCATATCAGACTGCAGGGTAGAAGCTTTTTCTCAGCGCCAGACGCCATAACTCTGGAAGATGAACGAATTGAAATTTGGAGGAAATTTCGTGGTAGGTATATTCCTTTAGGCATTTGTCCAACAGTCCAGGTAAATGATGAAAATACTTATTCAAGATGTTCGTCGCCAGGAAAGCTTCAGATCATATTTTTGATGAAAAGACACTTGGGTAGGATGACTCGACATCTCAGAACCTCCCGAAGCGAGCCTCACACGTCACCGATCCATGCAATACCCCCGATAGACTATAACCTACAGTTTCCTCATGCTGTTTTTACAGTCAAATTTATTATTTATGTGTTCCTTCCAACACATTTCTTTGATGAAATATTTTTTTTTAACTTTTGAAAGATGGACTGTTCTTGTTGTATCATGCATATCCACGAATATGACCGTATTATTTCCGTTGCTTTGGACATTTCGGATTTCATCTTTTATTTAACTATTTCGATCGGGTTCTAATGCTTAGAATCGATCAGCTTCCTATTCTCTATGATACATTTTTAACCACGGTCGTTTATCATACTATATAATGTAGAATGTCGCACTCTACAACTTTTGAGTTGCTTAGGGATGATAGGAAAAATCATTCCCAAGACATAGCTCAGTACTGTAAAATAAAACGTCTAAAATACAACTACCACTGAGGATTTGTTGTAAGTTTGCATAATGAAGGTGACTCAACCACACCAGTTATGCATAGATTATACTCTTACTAGGTGAAATACCCGGCGTTGTCGTGGTTTAACGATTTATCCCTATTTAAAGAAAAATATTAGGTAACATACTTAAGCAAAGAGTTAAACTCTTAGATACCATAAATAACAAATAATAAACAAAATAAATAAAAAAATTGGGGAAGGCACTATGCAAACGCACTGTTAAACAACCATAAATACTACAGGAAGAAAAGCGAGTAGAGAAAGCCATGTGAATGTAATGTATATAATACGTTGTATTTCTATTTCAATCACATGGAAAACTGTATGACTTGTTTGTAGAAGAGGGAGTAGAAAAGGAAGTGGATTGTGTTTCATAAAAGAAAAGCCAGTACAGAAAACAGTGTGAATGTAATACATTGCATTTCTATTTCAAATGTATAGCAAATTGTATGAAGTTAGGCTTTCACGGCCGGCGTCCTGACTATTAACTATGTTCAGCATTCGAACTCTGACTAGCGCAGACATCGGATCATGTTACCCTGAAGATGCCAAGCGCAGTACTTGGCGAAACGTCGGTATCCTCGATGCCTTCTAGACCACGGCCTATAAGACCGGAAGAAATAAACTTAGCTAATAGTCATGTAGCAAATTGCATGCATTGTTTGTAGAAGAGAGAGTAGAGAAGGACATATGAATGTGTTATGTAAAGGAAAAGCAGGTGAGAGAAAACTATGTGAATGTAATACGTAGCATTTATAGGTATTTCAAACATACAGAAAATTGTATTAATTGTACACTGAAGGGCGAGATTTGAAAGATTTATTCATCCATATGTTTCTATTTCATAGAATATACGAGTATCAAGAGTTCAGAAGAACTTACATGCATAATAAATAACATATACAATTTATTTACAATCGTTCATCTAAGCCTCATGCTCCAATTCCTCTAGACTATAAAAGACATTTTCTACTAGATATTTATTGCTTTCATCTTTAGCTCAGCATTTTTTACAAATTTAATATTTTCCGGTAGCTTATTATAAAGTTGTTTGCCCATATTTTTTGTACAACGTCTGCTTAATGCACCCCTAAGTACTCTTAAATAGTTATTTTTTGGATCATTTTCTTGTGAGGTATGTTTTATCGTCTCATAGATGTATATACAAGGAACAGTCAAAATACCATTGTTTTTATATATTGATCTACATGTGTGTCTTCTATTTACACTGCCTATTAATCTAACGCATTTTTTGTAGTTTAAAAAGCTGTTCCACTTCTGTTGTAATATTTCCCCACAATACTATTCCATATTTTAAGTGTGAGTAAACAAAAGCATAGTATACATGTTCTAGTGTTTCATCATCCATGGTTTTCCTCGCCTGTCTCATTATATACAAGCCGGTATTTATCTTCCTTTTTATGTGGATTATATATGGTTTCCAATTTAACTGCTTATCTATTATAACTCCTGGAAACTGAATTTCCGGTATTTCTTCTCCGTCTATTTCCAGTTGTATAATATTTAAACTACATTTTTTAGTTCAAAATTTATCTAGGCTGTCTTTTTAGCATTTAAAATCATGTCTAAATTTATATAATAATGTTTTATTTTTTCCATTAGCTGATCTGCTTTTAAATTTAACTCGGCAGTTGACTTACCCTTAATTACTATTGTCATATCATCAGCATATCCTATTGCTACCTTTCCACTCCTTTCTACTAATTTAAAAATGTCATTGATGTATACTAAAAACAAAAATGGATTTAGTTTCCAGCCTTGCGGTACACCTTGCCGAATAGTTTGGAAATTTGATTTAATTTTTTCTAGAACACCTGCACTATTTCTGTGATTTATTTCGATGCACTGCATTCTGTAGAGGATATGTGAATGTGTTACGTAAAAGAAAAGTGTGTAGAGAAAACCGTGTGATTCACTGCATAGGAAAATGGATAACACACAAACCATCTCCTTGAAAAAATACACATAGGTGCCGAATTTCGAGCTGATCGGTCAAGGGGTTTCGAAGATTACACACACACACACACACGCGCGCGCACACACACCACAGACAGGCAGATAAATGAATAAATAAACGAATAAATAAATAAATAGTTTTACCGTTATTTAAATATTCTCGATACGAACTATATAATTTGGTTTTATTATACTTCAGTGTGCAATTTGCATTTGCAAGTCTTCCTACATGAGCGAGGGATTTAACACTACTACGTTGGTTTATATGTTGCTTTGTAAATTTCTATGAGATTTCTCTGGGCTTCATTTACTTTAATGGTAGCTTTTGTATTCTCTTAATTTTTGAAATGGTCTCTTATGGGGTGACCAGGCAATACTAACATTTCAGAGAGCGTTCCGATGGACGTGAGCTATTTTAGAAGTCCTAATTCGTGGCAGTAAACAAAATAATTGCAGTTATACCTACCTATTCTTCAGCCCAGTAATAAATAATTAAACATAAGTTTAACCCATTTAAGGCTTAATTATGTAGATCAAAATATTCATAGCAAGTGCAGGATCGCCCTCTGGGCTCACGCGAGAGTAATTGTTGTTGTAGTGTTTAACGCCCGCTTTTACTACTACGGCACCGCAGGCGGTGACACTGATGATACATGGAATGAAGATGGAGCACCGGTGGAATGAGATGGCGGGGGAAACCGGAGCACCCGGAGAAAACCCGCCCTGACGCCGCTTCGTCCACCACGAATACCACATGCGGGTCCCTGGGATCGAACCCGGGACGCGAGAGTAAGAAACATTATTGAGTAGTAGGTGAGATTTTATCACTCTTACGCTTTACCACTTATGGAAAAGTTATTCATAATGAAAAGGACCAGAGACTATTTTTAGAAAATTCAAGGCATGCATTTTGTCATGAGCATATCTTAAAATGTGGTATTTTAATCAAAATTGTTAGAGCCATTTTTGATAAAATAACAATTTCCATGTAAAGGCTGGGGAATTTTCTTGAAAATCTTTGTGTCGCATCCTTATGGTTAATAATGGTATTTCACCGACTTTTCGTTTTTGAGTTATACTGTTTGCAGACACACACACAGACACGCGCGGGGCTTTTCTAAACATTCTTTTGTGGGGAGGGGGTGGATTCAGGATGTCTCAAGATGTATACTTCCGGTATCGAGCTTTTGGGTGGGGTGCAGTACTTCTATTTACTGCTTATATGTTTACCTACTCATAGAAAGAAAATTATTGTTATATAAACTTGAGAAGCACTGAACATTGGAAATATAAAACTTTAAGCCCATGCAAGTCGATAATTATTCGTAGTAGCATTCTTTCTTGCCATATCACTGACCGTCAACTTCTGTAGTGCTAATTAAGTGAAAATACATACCAATACAGGAATCGGCTTAGACATATTCTAGTATGTCTTAGTATAGCAATCTACCCCAATCGTGCTGTAGAACTGAATCGAGGTCTGCCTTTGAAATCCGGCAAAAACACTCCCATTAAAATGTATTAGTTACCAACCACATTTTCTGGAAAAATGTTATGCAACTGACATGGCTTTTGCCTTCTTTGACAGGTAGGTACTGTAAGTTGTTTATTTAGAAGAAATAATTAATGTTAAAAGTTTTCAACTTTTCAGTCTTTTTGTAGCCATAGGCTGAGCACTGCTTTACCAGCGGCAAAATCAATAAAAAACAATCATTTTTCATACTCTTGCACCAAGAAGGGTGAACTCCTATTACTACTTTCTCTAGAACGTATAGTAAGCAGGGGAAGCATCGTACTCAACCCAAAATTTCGATGCCGAGATTTCACCGAAAGTGTATGTTTTGAGGCCCCTGAATCCAAACAAGCAGTTTTAGAAAAAGGTCCGTGACTGTGTGTGTCTGTGAACAGAGTAACTCAAAGCGAAAAGTTGGTATTAAGTTTAATATCTTTGCAGGATGCGACACGAAGATTTTGAAGTAAAATAAAATTCCTTGGCCCTAAACTACCCATTACATGGAACATTTTTCGAAAATTTTGATGTTCTCGGAAATGGCTCTAACGATGTTGATTTAAATGTCATATGTTTAAGATATTTTAATGACGAATTAAATGTATATTTTGAATTTTCTGGCTATAGACCATGTAGTCCTATTTACTCTTGATGACTTTTATATAACTGATAAACCGTAAGGCATGGACCAAATCTCACTATCCGAAAAAGGTAGATCTCGTTGAAACGCACAGGTTATGTCTGTATGCACTCTTTTGTGGAGTGAACCATTTCGGAGATATTCTTTGTTTTTTTTTACTTTTGTTATTTATTTATTTATTTATTTATTTATTTATTTATTTATTTATTTATTTATTTATTTATTTATTTATTTATTTATTTATTTATTTATTTATTTATTTATTTATTTATTTATTTATTTATTTATTTATTTATTTATTTATTTATTTATTTATTTATTTATTTATTTATTTATTTATTTATTTATTTATTTATTTATTTATTTATTTATTTATTTATTTATTTATTTATTTATTTATTTATTTATTTATTTATTTATTTATTTATTTATTTATTTATTTATTTATTTATTTATTTATTTATTTATTTATTTATTTATTTATTTATTTATTTATTTATTTATTTATTTATTTATTTATTTATTTATTTATTTATTTATTTATTTATTTATTTATTTATTTATTTATTTATTTATTTATTTATTTATTTATTTATTTATTTATTTATTTATTTATTTATTTATTTATTTATTTATTTATTTATTTATTTATTTATTTATTTATTTATTTATTTATTTATTTATTTATTTATTTATTTATTTATTTATTTATTTATTTATTTATTTATTTATTTATTTATTTATTTATTTATTTATTTATTTATTTATTTATTTATTTATTTATTTATTTATTTGTGTGAGTTTTGCAGTACTTAAACTTTTCTCAAACGGAAGGTCGTTATTCAACTTTTGTCTGTTTGGCCGTGCAAAGAGAACGGAATTTCAAAACTTTAAAAGAATCGACTGTCTCAAAGCCTGCTGTATTCCCACATTCCCCTTACACCTAGGAGGAAATAACCAATAAGATAATTTCTGCAAATGTTTATCTCAACTAACGTGAAGACATAGGAATGAGTTTGTAAAAATAGTTAGTACAAGAGTAGAGAAAGTTATGTGAGTGCAACACAACAGATTTTTATTTACATAGGTACCACACAGTTATATAGGGTAGAGGAAGTAATGCGTCCCAGTAATTTATATGATTAATTTTTAGAGCAAGCATGTGGAGAATGTTAAAAGTGCCTGTTATACATTCTTTGAGGCTTCCTCTTCCTCTTCTTGAGATTCTCATTAATCTATTTTTCAAGCATGCTTCTGTGTAAACAGTGAAACATAGTCGTTTAAGCTATTAATCTCTTGAATTGGAGTTACGTTTTCAGTTCAAAGACTTTGCCATAATCTTAACAGTTTATTTACTCTCACTTTCTACAAAAATTAGTTGTTGCTACCTCTCATATGTAAGCATTACCATTTAAGAACCTTTGCTACTAAAAAACTTAACGAAGGACAAAATTACTAATTTCGATACGTTAACATAATTAACATGTTAACAGTTAATAGTCGTATTATTGACATAATATTAATAATTTTATTAGACCATCTATAACACGCTAATTAAACTTATTGTAACTGTACCTCTCTGAGAAGCAATAAAGGGTCAATCCACGTCAAACACGACTTTTTCGTAGGAGGTTCAAATTTTTTTTTATGAATAATAGGCATCAAATAAGGAGTCTCGTATTTTTTTATTTCCGTATTTTTAAATTACTTGCTTAGTTATGGCTATTAGAAACTAAGCAATTTCTGCGCGCACCGTAATATAAAATCACTTGTTACTCTAAGGCCATATAGAGTTGAGAGTTGGGGTTTGGCGCACTGGAAAGTTTAAATACAACACTTTTAACAACTTTTGATCAATCATTATTACACATAAATTTTGGACTGTTTTTTTTATGGTATATTTTGTAAAACCAAAAATAGAATTTAAAACGATGTGCTAAAAATCTAAAAAAAATACATACGTATTCCCTGACATTTTATCTATAAAATAAGACGTTGAAAACTATGGAGCTTGCATTAGTGCATTTGCTACAATTTTTTTTTTTTTTTTTTTTTTTTTTTTTTTTTTTTTTTTTTTCCTGGAGGCGTGCAAGCGCTCACGGTCGAGTAACAAGCCAGGTGATTGCAGACAGCCTGCGAATTACCGCGTCAGCTATACTAGTCAGATAACTTCTTCTTACTAAGGCAGTACAGTCCATACAGAAAAATGTCTCCACAATCTTTCTGATACTCCTGTGGCATCTGATACGTGCTTTTGAACTTTTGAATTATTTTGAAAAAATCTTATGATGTAAGCAGTTCTTTGCTTTTAGTTTCTTCCTTCATGTACGTCCATACATTTGAAATAATTTCTCTACTCTGACTGTGTAATGTTTTGGTCCCTAATTTAGAACGTACAGGTGGCATAATTGATTTACGCTATGATCAATGTCTCACAAATTCACTATATTCACTCTATCGCAAAGGTCTATGTCTTCAACTGCACGCTGCACTAAAAAGCACCTTTGAATTAGGAAGACTGTCTCAGATCATGCAGATATCACTACCTTCTCCCTCCCTCCCCATGTGCATGGTTTCATTCGCACAATAATATAAAGCTAATGAAACAGAAAAAACCTATGGATTCGCCAACAGTTTAAAATGCATATTTTAAAAACATTTTGAAGACACTAATAGTGTACATATAATAGTGTCAGCTAGCAGTGTTCTCCTTACTGTACTGTTGTAAAGTTCATGGAACCTCAAGCAGTTGACAGTCGCCGTAATGGAAGGTGGCAATTTTGTGAGGTTACGGTAGCCGTCACCGCTGCACTGATTTGCAAGTAAGTTAATTACAACTGAATTATTAGAGACTCCAATCTGATTTTTTCTGAGAATATTGAATAAACTTCATTGTATTTTTAGTTTTTTTTTTTTTTTTTTTTTTTCCTTCATATTTTTAAATGGTCGAGTTTATGTTATTATCTAACTTTAAAACTTTAATCGTATAAAATATAATACTAATAATAATTAATAAAAATTTCTAATAAATACCTTACGAAATACTGCGATTTATCTTTAATTTGAGCCAAAGGTCAAGTAATTTGCTTCATTACAATCGGAGGTATGATTGATCGAAGAGTGAGGAGCGCGCGATTTTTGGGACATTTCAAAAATTAATATCTGCCAAAATAAGTTTTTTTATATAAAACGAAGAAACACGGGTGAAATATATTTTGTTCCAAAACACCCAAAAAAATTTCACGAAAATCTGAGAGATCAAGGTCATTTTTTGCCATATTTTGTTCGATTTGACGTGGAATGACTCTAAAATACCATCAGTCTTCGAGGTATGAAACTATCGATTGTATCAACTAGGCACATGCGATAGCGATTAATCTCGTACGCGCTCCCTTGAATGCAGCGATCCAAAATGGCAGGCGCGGATTTTGAAAGTGACATTGATTTCCTATCACTAACAGCACCTACATTGTGGCAGACGTATTGAATGTTACCCACCATTTATTGCGGCAAAAGTCAAGAAATATTTATGAAGAGCCCTAGAGGTAGTTCGTGGACCGGAGGGAAACTAAAGGCATAACATCATTTTCAAAAAGTGTAAGTAATGCTATGGTAGCCGTAAGATTTAAAAGCGGCTGACAGTTGACTATTACTACTGTTTTTCCTGTTGTACAAATAAATTTTGTGAACGCAAATGATGTATCACCGGCTGTACAGCCTGGTTTCACAGCGTGCTTGACTATACAATTATGCAAGGCGTGGCAATGGATTTTGTGTTGAGCCAGCCGCCTTTAAATTTTGCGGCTACCATAGTTTGAAGTTATACTTGAAAATGAAGTTGTCTACTTTATGAACTTACTATATAATACCAAAATTAACACTTAATATTTATGCATATATATTATGTAGTTGAATATATCCAAGTACCTAAAGCTGAATAATAACCCAAGGCTCAACAGCCCTTTCCAGGCCAAGGCCTATCACCCAGCCCTTGCATTCTCCACATCTGCCCACCACAGGCATCATGAGTGTGGTGCAGTACTGCAGGTGTGGTCAGCACCCCAATCCTTCCTGGCCCTCCCTAAAATGCTGATAAGAGAATTATGAAACTCGTTTACGTTGATTCGTTAACATGTTCATATCTTAATCACTACAAACTATCACATTGCAAGAATTGAGATGTTTTCGGTTGAAAATTTGAAAAATCCATAAAACACTTTCAGTTCTTGTAACATGGAGTATTTTATACTGTGTCAAATTTTATTATCTCTAATAAATGAGCATTATATATGTAATTTTGAAATTAGTTAATGCATTATACTCATTTTAGGGCTATTTGTGCAGGAAGAGTTGATCGGTGTAGTGTACCAGCTTTTTAAATGTGATAAAATAATTTACAGCTTAGGAAAAAAGTTTCTTCACATAGTTTCTATTATGTATATGAAAGCACATAAGGAGGATTTGCCATAACATTTCTTTTGTTACCTTCCCTTGTTTACTTTTAAAATTACTGAATCAGTATGGATTGGTTTAATCATTAGTTGGTGAAAATAGCATAACTTTTATTAATATTAGCTACCGTGCTACGTAAAAGATTGCAAATCACTGAGATGAGCCATATTATGAGGTATGTAGAATGCATTTACTTTTCATTAAACCACATGTTATAGAACACAGAATAATTAGCTAACTAGCCTTCTAGCTTTAGAGCAGTTTATAGGAAACCTATACTACCATTTTTCATCTAATGCTAACTATAGTGGCAAGACTGCAAGCTGCTCCTTGGAAGTTCCCTTTACACTTCACAGGTGTGAAACACTAACTTTATTTTGTGTTCTCAGATGGCATTGTTGTCAGACATGGCAACAAGACTTTTCATGTATTTTACGCAGTTGTACTTCAAAGCAGACATATTCAACCTGGGACTTCTTAGGGCAGTGGTATTCAACCTTTTTTCTCCGCATACCCCCAAAGACAATTTTCCATTTCAGCCTGTGCCCCTAGGCCTAGCCCTAGAGTTATCCTTAGTTCAAATTATGCATATCCATATCTAAACTAAATTATAATATTCATAACTGCTTTAATAATATACAGAGAAGGATTAAACTAAACTAAATTTTATGTACCCTCTATGAAATCTTCACATATCCCATGTTGAATATCACTGTACATACAATTTAAAATATGCATACAGTCAGTACAACATGCTTCCTGAATGATAAATAACGAAAAATATTTCAGCGAGAGAGATTTGAATTGTTCTCTGTTCAAGAATCCATCTTGTTTACTCTACTGGTTAGTTAGTATTGCTAATGGGCTTTTGAAAATAATTAAATTCCACCTACAAAATCTCAGATTACACTTTTTAAAATACTTTCCAGGCATTGAGAAAGAGGGTAATACACAAGAATGAATTGAAAATCCAATTTTAGTTCCAGCATAAAAATAGGGAGAATTTGTAGAAGGATTAAACATTTTTATACGTTTCAGTATAATATTACATTATGTTTACTGTAATGTTTTACATGTTTTTGCAATTCTAAGGATAAAGTTAATTCTTCTAATAACACCGAACCAATTAACTCAATTAATGCAGCTTATTTCAAGAAATATTTGCAAACATTCCCATAACACATTAAAACTTTGGAGATAAATCTAAAGAAAATTAAAAAATGGTTTAACTAGGTCAGGTGTATCCATCCCTCCCCCTCCCCCACGTTTCCTTGTTCTCATTACAGAGCCACCCCTTTACCCTGCATTGCATATTTATCTATCTCATCCATACCAGACCTCATCTCCCAGCAGGGAAAACTCCCTTGCAGATACTGGGGATCAAATTTGGTTCCTCCGTGTCAGAAGCAGGCACACTACCACTGTGCTATGGGGGTGGTCATAGATTTGCACCACCACCATCAATTCCTCCGATCTTCCCATAAAATTAAAAAAATAAGTCTTTTGAAAATGTCTGGTGAAAATCCACTGATAATAACAATCAAAGATACATTTGTGATTTCTGCAAAGAGTATGTTTAACTTAGAGACAGTGTCGTTACATACTTTCTTCCACTCCATCTATTTACTTGTGTGAGCACAGTTTCTCTGTATTGACAGCAATCAAAACAAAACAAAAAACAGCTTGGGTCTAGAATGACAATTAGTACTTGCACCAACAAAGATTCAGCCACAAATAGAGGATCTGATGTATTGATGACTTATCATTATTATTCTAATAATTGTGTACAGGAAACTACTAATGAATGCTTTAAAATTTCATTTAACCCTAGACAGGTAACACTCATAAAAATTATGATGCTACTTTTATTTTGGTTCACTGATACACTTTGCGTATTAACATCCGATACTCTGAATACCTTCCTAGTGAGGTCATTGCTATGACTCAGCATGCTCATGGCGTTTGAAGAATTCATATTTACCTGGCTTCCAAATGTCACATCATAATATAACAAATGTTAACCTATAGTGTAGCTTACTCCACTAGGAGCCAATTCCACTGCTTCATGTTATTTTTGTCCTTATATTTGGCATCTAAGGTATCATTTATTGATGTATAAACGTTTATTTGTTTGAGCAACCTTGACATAATTAATGGTTTGCATTCAAGATAAAGTTATTGCATTTCTATGAATAAGCATGTGGTCTTCTTTTTTGTTGTATAATAAAATCATTTTTGCACTAAATTATCTCATGAAGCAACACATCAGATTTTTTAACAGAAGCATGTCTTCAGCTGTTGGATGATACTTCTTCTCATACCTGTTTTGTGCTATAGCTGTCACTGAGGGTCATACTCAAACGAAGTGAGATGTGAAATGAAGGGGCACTGCATGAATTGTAATGATAATTATTACTTTTTCCTGCATTTCACCTCTTTGGTAACAAACAGTGTACAGACTCTAGACTACTCCACGTAAGTGTGATCTTTGCCATGACTGAACCTGTGAAGTAACATTCTAGATCTGTTAGAAGTGCTGCTTAAAACGTACCAGTGACTAAAAATCAGAAAAACTTTTTTCTGCTAGTGGCGATCAACATAAAATGATTAATTTTAACAAACACAAGAACCTTGTCTAGCTGGGAACAGAGTCAATCTAAGAAATCTGGGTAATCTGGAAACAAACCATTGAATAAAGATAAAACCATTAATCTATACAAACATTTGGCACTTAAACTTGATACTGTACTCACTTTTATTTTCCAAAATAGCATATGATTCTCTTTAGTTTCAAGTGTGAGCTGTATTTAAGAAGCAAAGACTCAAATGGATAAACCAGAAATCCAGATTAAAGAGGGCCACATAAACAATGTTCTTGTGTACATTAAAACACCATAAAATATATAACAATGTTCTTTATTTCTCTCAATTTCCCTCACTTTGGCTTTGTTTTTTATATAGACACTCCTCAGATGCTTGATGAACACATACTATTTAATGTGAATATTACAAAAACTAGATGTCATTCATTATTTTGGTTCCTGAGTTCTGTGCGTATGTCTGGCATGTCAAAGCTAAGCAGTTACTGCAATAATAGTGTTGTCTGAATCAAATCAGGTAAACAAATGATTGAGAATGAAATGCATCAGGCTAGAAATATAGCAATAAAACTCAACTGCAATTCCTTTAGTTAATGCCTAACTGCAAGGATTAAACTGTCCACATTGCAACCATTAGATGGCTTGGACACACAGGATTTATTTCTTGCACTGTGTGCATTATCCCAAATTTCCTACTGTATGCTTATGCTGTGATGCATGTCATGGTTTTCTAGTCCACACATTCTATGATAGCAATGTGCTTGCATGCATTATTCCCTTTTCAAAGTTTTGCGTGCCAGTATGCACCGGAAAATTTGTCCCTTAGACAGTCTTAATTTGAGGATACTACACAACTAAGTAGATTAAGCAATTGCATTTAATTTAATGTAAAGTATACGTTTCCTGATGCTCTGAGCTCTCTGATGTGTGCAGTGTGGGTAAATAAAAGTATAACCCGTGTATAGCAACTAGAGTAATTGCCAGGAATGATGGCAGTAAGTGACATAACGTGCAGGTAGGGGTAATAGGGGAAGTGCTGCATTGCAACTGTTTCCAATCTTTCTCAGGAAGTATTTGTGCAAATTATACACCATTTCTCAGGCTTGACTATGAATAATGCAATGTTTTTTTTGCTTCTGCCATTACCGGAACTCTTAGCAAACCTACTAATACACAATGGAGTGGACTTATTGCTCGGAATTATTTAATTTCACTGTTAAACTGTAGGCAAGTACTCTCACACATGCTCTGATACAGACTACGCCTGATTAGTTAGAAAACATGTGACTGTGACATCATTGAATATTTGTCTTCTGTGCAACTGCCTTCATTCGTGACGGCGACTATAGCTGAGTAATGCTACTGCACATGATATACATTTTAATTTCCATGCAACAAAAATTGACTTCAAGTATGTAATATTTGAATATTTATGTGCTTCCTGATGGAGCTGCATGCAGAAATAAACATTTAGTTGGTGTTTCATGATGCATACAAGCATTCAAAATTATAAATTTTTCAAAAAAAGATTTCATTCACAAAATGTTGTGTTTAATTTTACCATCATATAAATCACTCATTGTAACATGTAAATACAGTCAAATTAAAAGGGTGAGTGCAATAGTAGTCTAACCCTCCAAAGTTGAAATTGAGTCAACTCCACCATACATTGTCATAAACTTTGAACTGCATAAAAGTAATATATGCTCAAATTAATATTTTTTTTTTGCTTTGGTAGCTAAGTTTTTTTTTTTCCCCTCAAAATAGAGCAACAATTTTTTTTAATACAACCACACTCTAAGCCATTTCTAAATTGGTGATGGCATTAGTGTTGCAGGTTATATAAAAGATGCTACTGATAAAAATTCAATGGAAAATGACTACAAGAAGTTGAAAGAGAACAAGAAACCTGGAAATGTCAGCTAGATATATAAGGAGAGCAAAATGTTGGCTGTAGAGGAAAGGTAGTTGGCAATAGAAAACAAACTCAACCATGCAACTATGTAAATAAGAGGATACTATATAGGAATCATGAGAATAATATAAATGGAATTTTTGAATTGGAGTCTAGGAGATTTTATTCTACAGAATGCATTTAAAAGAGGTTGGGCATTTTATAAATGCTTACCATAAAAAAAATTATGGTGAAGATAAAGTAAATAGCAGATGTGAATTTTTTCAAGAATATTTTGTTTGTGTTGAAGGCTGTAATAACAAAATCTGCAAACAAGCCTTGATTTCTTTACTAGGAATAAATAACATAGGCTCAGTTGTTGTTTCCAAAAGATAAGTACAGTGTGGTTGCTTTATTGTGGGACAACAGGTCTCATGTATGGAGGGATGGTTTGCTTGCAATGCAGCATGTGGAGCATCCATGTAAGTAGTCTGGGCCTTGCTATAAAGTGCTGTATAGAAACTCCAAAAGATGAGCGGAAAGCATAATGGTAGGCCTACTAAAACTATTGAAAATGATGAAAAG
The DNA here is from genome assembly GCA_030765045.1 of Tenodera sinensis. Lineage (NCBI taxonomy): Eukaryota > Metazoa > Arthropoda > Insecta > Mantodea > Mantidae > Tenodera > Tenodera sinensis. Next base: position 187,047,845 of record CM060961.1, read on the forward strand.
ATGAACTGGAACACATTGAGGTCATCCCTAAATGTGCATTTATTGCTCAGTGAAAATGATTCCTTGCTCAAAATATCTTCTAGAGTTTTTCAGCACTATTGCTAAATGTCCCGAGTAATACTTACATAATAAGCCTGATTATGTGTAATCACAATATCTCTTATTTTGGTTTCTAAATCCAATTTCTCAAGTATTTTGATATGACTACGAACACAATGGCTTTGCTATATCTGTTTAATCACAGTTCCTTTTTTAATAATACTATTTCAAAAATTTATTACAAATTATGATACTATAGCAGGTACCCAATGTGTTGCAATGCCATGCAAAGAAAGAAAGAAAGTGCTTTTACTTTAAATCAGTTTATTTAAGGGCTTTTGAATACACAATATGTTTTGTTTTCTGGTCTGGTGCAGATGGTTTCCCGACACGTGAGCTGTCCATGAGAAACATTGATTTTCCATATTTAGTGCACACACTTGTAGCAATTGTCCCTGTGCCTTATTGATGGCCATTGCATATGCCATTGTACTTTTGGAAATTGCAAAAGTTTGAACTCAAATGGCACATATGTTGGAATCATTGTGATGCGTGGCAACAACATATTTTCTTCTTTAAATTCTGCTTTTAAAATTGTAGCTTTGATGATATTGTGCATATTTTTCACCAAAAGCCTTGTGTTGTTGCCAAGTCATGGTGGATTGACGCTTCGGAGAAGAACGATAGGCCCTCCAATTTTCAATGTTAATATGTGCAGTGGCATGCCTGGAAAATCAAGTGAATTCAAGAATTCAGTTGGATAATTGACGACTTCATCTTGGTTCATTACATATCAATAGACTTATACGTTGTCGCTTTGCCCAGTATTTCATTCTGAATATAGCCACTGATGACGTTTGTAATTCTGTGTGATATATGGGAAAACTTTGTGAATCAATTTGTATGTGATTGCTGTGATTTCACATACATTTATTGGCAATGTGATAGATTGTGTAGATTCACTGATTGTCATTTTCCCATTCCCGATATCCAACAATTGCTTTGTGAAACATTGAACGGATGCATCATGTACTTGCACACACATGCTGGTCTTCAAAGTAAATTTCTGTACATATTGCCATAAAACTAATGATTTGAGACATGCATTAAGGTCATAAGCAAGTGTTGATTATCATATAACTGGTAGTTTGTCAAAAATCACCAGACAATAAAATGCACCATCAAAACACTGTACATTTCCTCTCAAATCTTGAAGTGCTTCCAATGTTTTTTTGTTCATCATAGTATATTTGTCCCAAATGATTGGAGTACTTTACCTATTCAAGAATTTTTGCTGATATTGCATTGAATATGCAAATCTCAGTGATTTTGCTGTGCCTGTGGGCAGCTCTAAAAAATATAACCCACTGCTTTGGCTTGTATTTGCATGCATAATTCTGTCATATGCTATACTTTGTTTTGAAATAAATTTCAGATTTGTTTGAACAAATGTACACAATTTGTCCACACCAGTTTGCTTCTCATTACAAATAATGATTGAAAAGATAGTTTGCAGATTGATTCACTGCAGTTATCCCCAATTGCACCAGAGATTTGTTAGCAATATATGCTCAATCACAATGCTTCACCTCATTTGCAGCGTTGAAACTTCTTCGTTGATAGATTCTATTTATAGTATGTTAGTACTTCAGAGTAAAATAGCATCCTTGCAAACATGTCATCACTGAGAAAAACACTGTTAACATGGTTGGTAGTGCCGATAATGCTCTTGCATGTACATTTTCTGTTGTGAAGTACACATGTCCATTTTCAAGGTAAGCTGACAAATGACCAACAAATGTTGGATATCGTTAATGGAATGGAAATGATTAAATGTGCCACACTACTTCATTACTATTAATGTAGCACCCTAGTTGAGATTGCTTGATTTCGTTGATAAATGTGGTAGTATTTTCCACTCAAAAAACTACCACATTGCCTCCTTTGTTAACATATCCATCATTACCAGTGATAGTTTCAGTAAGTCTCTTGGGAATATTTTAGTGTACTTCCCATAAGACACGCATGGTGAACCATGTGGACCATGAATCATGTTCTTGGTGAAGACTTTAAATAAATCTGGATCAACATTGACATCTGGTATTTCTGCTGAGATGACTTAATCAATTTGATCTGGTGTCAATCTTTTGATCAGCCAAATCAAAATGTGTCCATGTGGCAATCCTCTTTTTGTCCATTCAATTGAATACCTATATCCAACAGTGTGTCTCCAAAAATGTGACAGTAAAACCCATTAAAGATTTAATTTTTACTTGAATATACACACGCAAATATCATGATCCAATGATGATTCTCCAAATAACAAAATTTCACCCTAAGGATTACATGTGAATGTAACAAAACATATCTGGGCAGCCATATATGCAAACATATATCATTGCATCTTGTGCATATTCATGCATGTGTTGTGGACTTCCTGTAACTGTAGCCAGTAGTATCACCATTTATCCCTACTCATTAGGATTTAAATCACCATCAAACAACTGCATCACATAAATTAATGTACTCCTCGGAACGCAACTTGGTTTGATTTAATACTGATGAGTCTTTCAGCTCCAATTTTTGCACACATATCAATGAATTGATGGAACAAATTGTCAACATTTCAAGATATGATTTTCAACATTTTCACACACCATTAATCAATTTGAATTCTTAGCACCAACTTTCTTATTCTTTTCTTCACCTGCTTGTGGATTTCTCAATTTAATGTTGAAATAATATCCATCTTCTCCTTGGCAAAATAAAACTGCATATTGCAATGCATCATGTGAATGAGTTTCGAGACCTGTTGAATATGACCATTTCTGCAATTTCTGCTAACTATAATGATCATCACTTCATCAACTGTTGGCACATTGTATTGTCTTTCATATTGACCGACAGGTCTGGTGTAACCATAAATTTGCAGTTATCAATTAGCATTTGTTCAAGGACAGTTCCGAACAATCAAATTAATTCATTATATTTACTGAATAAACTTTGTTAAGCTGCGACAATTTGAGGTTTACTGCTCATAAGAAATTGACAACACTGATCGATTTATCAGTGCTTCCCATTAAAAAAATTGCAAGAAATTTGTAATCTACATTTGCCAAGTGGTAATAGTGATCCAGCACAATGATAAATTTGCCCTTGCACTTTAAATGTTGGCACATTTGTTGCACTGAAAGATGTCATTTGGAAATATGTACTTGCATATTTAAACCAAAAAGGTGAGTTGATTAATAACACTGCACAATACTTACTTATAATTTACCGGAACATGTTTCTGAGGCTTGACTATTCCCACTATCAACCGGACATGAATGCGTATGTTTGCCAAGAAATGTTTTGATTGGCTTATATCAGCTGATACCAATATTGATAATGGTTTGACTGGTTAAATGTAATTCAAGTAATTTAACCTTTCCATTCACAGAGCACATTCCTGGTGATTCATTCTTAAATGTAAGGGCACTGTAATACATACATAATTTATCAATTTTTCCAATAACCACTCTTGGATGAAGACTGATCAAAATAAGCATCATAATGGAATGCACCATGATTTAAAACAGCTTGCTATTTATTATTTATTTATGCCAACTATCTGAAGGTTATTTAATCCTGGGATATAAAGTACTTGCAATAGTAAGTCACCATTGGGGTAATTTGTCTCTGATGTGAGACTGCCTTTGTGGTTTACCAGGAGAAATATGAACTGGTTTGAGAATTTAATGCCATTCTGGCAGTTTGTCACAATAGCTCAGTGGTAGAGCAGCCGCCCGGTAAGCAGAAGGTCTGTGGTTCAAATCCCAGTTGTGGCACTGAATTTTTAAGTTCCAGTTCTACCTCTCACAGCTTGCTATGTTTGTCTGGATCGACCAGTTTCCAGTCTTACTTTCCGTAGCTCGACTGTTTCACATAAACAGATCTGGCATTGTGTACTCGGGTGGTTTCCAATCTAACTTCCCATTGAATGTTTGTTCCACATGAACATGCTTGAGCAGTGTGTACTTTAACAGTTTCCTGGCTTACTTCCCGTTACTCTTCAGCTTCTGATGCTCATGATGCTTTTTTCCCATTTGCTTGAGATGTAGATCGACCAACTGCTTTTTGCATGGTTGGCATATTTGATTTGACAAACAAAGGAATGCTTTGTGATGACAATAACAAATTCACAATCAACACTACTCCATCTTTTGTCTGGTCAAAATCAATTATATTCAAACAACAGTACAGTTAAATATAACATGACGTTACAAATTAATAATGTCTTAATAGTGATAATAAACGTTTGTTTAGATAAAATGGCAATCAAGAATCAACTCTCTGATCTGTTCCTGTAGATTCAGAAGGGAATAAACTGTCATATTTTGATTAGGCAAGTCATCATAGGTCATCTTATGTCTTTTAGTAGCTAGAGCACACTCATGGAAACGACTCACGCACCACCTAGTGTAAAATTGTTGTACTAGTTGCAATTAGATAAGTGGTATGTATACATGCACTAAATTTGTTGAAACTATTATGTTTATTGTAAAATGGTTTGATCAACTCAGAAACCTTTGCGGGAATGTGCACAACAGCTTACCAAAATTTAATCATAGTTGGATGAATGGTTAGGAACCCATAAGAGACAAAGTAACATTATTCAAATGATAATACAGTAAATATAACATGAAGTTACAAATTAGTAATTATGGTTGTCACAAAATTTAATGGCGGGTGGTTAAATGCAAAATTCGATCATAGACTTGCCAGCTTAGCGGTGTTGTATAGTAACACACACTGTAAAATCACGCTGTAAACCCAGTGATATAAATATCATTTGCACCCACAACATTTATTTGCACAACAGGAAAGAAAAAGTAGTAACAGTAAAAGTTTGTTTAGATTAAATGGCAATTGAATCTCTAATCTGTTCTCATAAACTGCACATTTGAAAATGGAACAAATTGTCCTATTTTGATTAGGTACACCATCTTCATCTTTTGTCTTTTAATAGCCAGAATGAACTCATTTGTTGAAACAACTCATGCGCCACCAATGGAAAAATTGTTGTACTAATTGCAATTGGAATAAATTATATATGTGCATCGATACACTAATTTGTTTAAACTAGTAGGATTTTACTTATTGTAAAATGATTTGACCCACTCAAAAACCTTTGTGGGAACATCCATAACTTACGAAAGTTTCCTCACAATTGGATGAGTGGTATATGAGACTAAATGTGGCAAACAAAGAAACATTCATTTTTATATACAGTCAAAACCGGTTATAACAGCATCTGACAGTTTACAGTCGTTATAAGCTATAGTCGATCTAACCAGATGTTTCCTTTGTTTTTTGCAAAATAGTTTGTAAATTTTAGGCCATACTTAGAACATCAAAAAGTAGCAGAAATACAGTACGCCTACAGTATTTACAATTCACTATTTGTGCAGATGGACTGAAGAGTTTTTCTTATTTATGCAATATGTACATCAATAACATGCCAGCAAAATGTAAAAGTCTTGAGGAAAAAAATAGCAACAATTTAAATTGTTCAATAATGTCAAACATGGTCTTGGATAGTGAATGAGATAAATTTTTGACCATATTCAAAACTTACTGTAAAAGCAGTATAGTATAATAGTAAATTTGAAATCTAAAATCTACAGAAAACAAGAGTTTGAAAATAAGCAATACTTGTTATTAATTTCCAAATATGTAACAAACAAAAATGAACATAGGACGTTTCAATCAATATATTTACCCGAAAATGTGATAAAAAATATTTCATTTTATACAATAAGTTGAAATACCCAATGTCATGCTAAGTGATTTTTTTTACGTATAGCACTTACATAGGATTTAGATGGGACCATTAGGTTTTGCTGTTATAGGTAACATGCCATTAAAAGCGATTTGGCTATAATCGGTTTTGACTGTATATAGACTTTTCAAGCAACAGTAGCACAACAGTAGTTAATAACAGTAAACATTTTCTGAAAATTTCAATAATGCAATTGTTAATATTCCGCTCTGACGTAGAAAATTATCTCAAATCCAATGTTAGTTCTGTTTCGTAATGGTCCCTCAAGTACAATGATATTAGGTATCTAAGCTTAAGTAACTTTAACTATCTAAGTTGGTCTGTATATTTAATATAATTATGAACAATTGCAAAGATTCAGCATAAGTACTGATGGAAATAAAATGAATATAACAGTAGAATATGAAAAATAGACATGTCAAATTTGTAGTACAATATCTCAATTTTAAACACAACAGGCATAGACCACTGTTGCACTCAGCCTTTCAACTGAAAGAATAGATTCTCTTTATTTTTTAAAAAAGTTGTGCAAAAATCCATTTGTAGAATTTCAGTGTCCTTAGCAATTACATAAAACTTATAATCATCACTTCAATTATTTGAGTTCGAAAACAACCTTTTGAGGATTGAGTTTTGTTGGGAGTGTAATTCCTGAATATATCCTATGCAAAACATTGCTTCTCGGAACAATGAATATCCATAGGTTTTATTAATACATATTATAACAGAAACTCTTGGAGGATCATTAACTGGAATGATAAATCCATGAAAATGATAATTTCAGGAATGATACATCAAGGTTCTTTTACCTGCACTTGCAACAGAAATAATTATTTTTGTATATCAATGTTTTAAATGGGAGCCAATGTATATTTTTCACACTGGCGCAGAAAGGGAACACAACAATACTAAGAATATGCTCATGTAACACTCGCACAATCCTCAATATCTCCAAAATTGTTAAAAATACTAAAATTCACTATCACTAGTTATTGCCAAAGTTATTGCCATATTCCACCAAAAATATTCCACACTTATTTTCTTACTGAAGGTTTAAACTTCCAGTCGCAAACATGAATGTGCACAAGAGAAATTTTTAAGTATAATAATGCCTGTTTCAAACAAGTCACACATTTAAAGCTTTATTTTAACATTAAAAGATTGCAATTATTTGAATCGTTTAATGTCATAGGATTGCAGTTGTTTGTTTCACTTAAGCTTACAGAACTATTAAGGGAATTTAGTGCCAAAGCTCCACAGTTTTTCGGGTCATTTAGAATGGAAGGTGTGAAGTTTTTGTACTGTAGTTCTCTCGAAATTTGAAACGGGAACGGTGCATTACCCGCACTGCCTATTGCCATTGTTACACTAGGGCTAGCACCATTGGTATGACTTCTCATGTGTTTTGTGAGACTATTCCTTTGTCCGAAGCTCATGAGACATATTTTGCAAACAAATGGTTTCTCCTTAGAGTGTGAACGCATGTGTTTGACAAGATCATAGCTCTGAACAAATCTCCAGCCGCACTGAGTACACAGGTAAGGCTTTTCACCCATGTGTGCCCTCATGTGATTTGTGAGAGTACTGCGACGCCCAAAACTGTTCCCACAAACAGCACAATGAAATGGTTTTTCACCTGTGTGTGAGCGCATATGTTTTGTTAATGTGTCACTGCGTCCGAAGCTCTCACCGCACACAGTGCACAAGAATGGTTTTTCTCCTGTATGTGTGAAAGAATGAACAGTAAGTTGCCGCCGCCGAGCAAACTTCTTGCCACATGTGGTACACTCAAATGGCTTAATCCCAGAGTGTGTGGTTGCATGCAAAACCATTTGATGTTTCTGAGCAAATGTTTTTCCACAGTCAGGACATGTAATAACTTTCTTCGGTTTAGGAGCTTTGGGCTGTCCCTTAACCTTGTTTGATTCTCCTGCTTCTTTGTTTTTTGTGCCTGAGCCTTTTACTCCAGTGGAACTGTTGGTCTTCTTTGCTGATTTCTTTTTAGCTTTGGTCTCCTCCTGTTTTAGAGGAACATCCTCTTTCTTCTCATCTGCTGTTTCTGTCTCATTCTCTATCTTCACCTGATTGTTGTTTGATGACCAGAAGCTTTCTTGAGGCTCTGGAGGGAAGTCAGAATCATCTTGGTATCTAAAACAAGATAGAGTCAAAAGTTTAGGAGAACATTTAATGCTGAAAATAAAATATATAAATCAATACAATATTTCCTTCACTTTCAAAACTTTATTTTGTTACTTAGTGCATCCTTCAAGTGAAAAATGGGTTTTAATAATTTAAAGCATTGAATGTATAAGTCTGAAGAGAATTTTCTGCTCTAACAGGTACTATAAAATTAAAAGTGACCAACTATAAAAATTTTATCTGTGACATTCAGATGATATTCTCTACACACTCATCTAAAATATTGTGGCAAAAGCTTATTCTTTTATCTACTCTTTATCAATACTGTATTTCATTGTATAATGGTCACACCTTGATTTATAGTTGAGCAATCAGGCCTTAAGTATTTCACTGCATAATCATCACATTAATATTCCAGGTGTTCACTATCAAGAAACATTGAAAAATAACATACTGCCATTGCAAACTGTTAGGTTCACAGGAGGGACAACAGAGTATGCAGCGTATTATAGTATATTTCTCCTTGTCAATGACATCAGTTTGCCGACTGCCAAAATGGTGGCTAGCCCATCATTGAATCTGGTTAGTTAAGCAAGTCTTAAATAATTTATTCTGTGAATAATGGTTGCACTCACATTAGGTTGCACTATATTTTTATTTTGTGAAGGAATCCAGTATAGTTTTACTGAAAAATTAAAAGATCTTAATTTTGTAGGTGACAAATGTTTATTAGCTCAAAGATACCAAGATAAGTAAACCTATCTGAGATAGGAAAAAATTTTGGCCTAAAAATTAATAAACAAAAAACAAAAGAAATGAGAATAAATAACAAACAGATAGAAAGTTAAACCTTAGATGAGGAAAAAATAGAAAAAGTACACCAGTTTTGCTGTCTGGGTGGCATTGTATCCGATAAAGGTGGTACTGATGAAGACGTAAAAAATAGAGTAAAGGAAAATGAGCCTTTGCACAGCTAAGATCGTTATGGTCATCAAAAACTTTTTCAATAAAAGGTAAATTGAGAATTTTTAATACAAACATAAAAGCAGTTTTATTGTGTGGGTTTGAAACTTGGAAGGTAAATCATGATATTAAACATATGCTACAAACATTCATAAATAAATGTTTCAGAAGTGTATTAAAAATAAGCTGGCTGGAATTAATTACAAATGAAAAACTTTTAAACATAACACAACACGAAAAAATAAATAAGGAAATGAAGAAACATAAACAGAACTGGATAGGTCACACACTTCAGTGAGGAAATAAATGCATTTCTAAGAATGCACTGGACTGGAACCCTCAGGGGACCAGAAGGAGAGTTGATGAAAGAATAATTAATACATACTAATTTATTATGTTGTTATGCACATTAACCTCTAAGGGAGATCTCCCTGATGAAAAATGAGGAAAAGACCAAGAGTAGGCACCTGGACACCATCATGCTTTGTTTGGACATGATACATCAATATTACACCTCATGTCAGATAACCCTCATGGCATCAAACAGGTTTGTACTGATTACCCCCTTTGAAGAGTTCAGGTTATGGTGCTTCTCGACATGTAAAGGATAGCCACGGAGTAGTTCAGTCTTGAGCAACTTCTCAAATTGCATGGCAGTGGGTGCGTCTTGACAAAATTGGAGCCATTTCTCAACTGTGTTACATCATATCACAGGACCAGCATCTATGAGTATACCTTACTAAATGGTTTGACCTGAAAAAATTGAGCTTCTTTTATTTTACTGATGACTATGTAGGTAATGTACAGAGTACAACAAGGGGTTATCCCCATTGGAATGACAGAGCTATACAGGGCTCATTGTCCCACACCCAAGAGTTTGATTGAAAACCTAGTCTTGGCGATTGACTAGGGGTGGGTTGATCTCTAGCCTCCCATTTAGTAGTGTATTGATACATGTTAGGATGTAACTTTCCACAACAGATGATGGAGAAAAGCCAGGCTAAGTGCACTGTGCACCTCCCAACATCATTCCCATGACTGAGGTTTTCACACAGTCCACATGTGAGTGGGCATTTTAACTGGCTCCCTCACCATCAAGAAAATCAGGATGCTAGGTGCACCAAACCTGTATCTATAAATGTAGGCCCCTGAAGATTTAATTAATCACATTTATATTAAGTGAATGTGTGATATGTGACACCGTCAATTTAGCACCTTGAAGAAAGATTTACTCATTTTGAAAATCTCATACTTTGAAATTTTAATGTACATATCTTGTTTTTATGTATTTAAATACTGAGCTCTGTTACTAAATATGTTATTTAATGATTTATTAAATAAATGGAAGCACACTCACTTATGGTCATCATCATCATCACTATTTTCCATTTCATCTTTGACTAAATCTATCTTCCATTTCTCCTCAGAATTTTCACTTCTGAAGATTGAATGCAGAATTTCCGCAGATTGTTCCTGAAAACAGAATAGCATCAAACAACTTTACAGGCTATTGGCAGAAAATTCAAAATATATTTATTAATGAAGCAAATATACAAATATGTTGTTAGCTAATGCTGGATTTCTGACAATGAAGTCATTAATCCTCTTGCTCTCCAATATTTTTCACTGATGGATGGGGCACTAGAAGTGGCTGGGCATATTTGAAGGTGGTCTCGGTCCATTTCCTCTTGCAGATCACATAGAGGACAGAGTGGTGAAGAATATATCCCAATTCTGTTTAAATGTTTTGCCAGACAATCATGTCCTGTAATCAACCTGAAGGTTGCAACTGCTGTTTTTTGAGGATACTCAGGAATCACTGTTTGAATGTTTGGTAGTTCCCATCTTTTATTCTTTGATTTTTCATAGTAATATTTTGCAATAATTTTTTTGAATTCAGAGTTGACTAATCTTTTAGCTGCATAAAATGGTAAATTAACTATAGATTTTTGTACACCGCTGGTACCCTTTTTTGCAAGAAAATCAGCTTTCTCATTACCACTCAGTCCACAGTGAGCCGGTATCCATTGGAAGACCAGGTGTTTTTGAAGTGCTGTTAGATGGCTAAGCATCTTCCAACATTCTATAATAGTTTGGTTTTTTGGTGACAGCTTGGAAGTAATTGCTATAATTGCTGCCCTGGAATCTGAGAGAAGAACTGCTTGCTGAAAATGTGAAATTCTGTACAAAAGATTTTGTAGGGCCATTCGAATTGCTTCAATTTCTCCATCAAAGTTTGTAGTTCCATAACTTAAAGATTTGTAATAGGAAAAGAGGTGACATGTGACTCCAGCACCTGCTCCATCTTGGTTTGATATCAATGATCCATCAGTATAAATATGGAGCCACTCATGTTCTGGAAATCTAGTATGGATTGTCTCTAATGCCAATAATTTTAGAACACTAGTTGGAGTATCACTTTTTTTAACTTCTTCTGTCAGGTGTAAATAATATGTGATGTCTAATGTATGTGTTGGATTGACTTTAGATATGAAGTTTTCCTTTGAATTAGGAAGGTGTACATTTTTCTTGATGTCTTGAATTTTGGAAAGAAAGCTCTCCTGAGTCTTTAGTGTATGTGTAAAATTTCTCTTGTGCCATGTATTGAATGGGAGTCTGATCAACTTTTCGTGTTGAATAAGAGCCGCTTTTTCTATTTCATATTCAATGGGATATTGGTTGGTTAGTATTTCCATAGCTGCTATTGGTGTGGTTTTAATAGCACCTGTAATTAATATATATTCAAAAGTGTAAGATCGATTTTTAAGAAAATAAAGTATAACGGAATATTTAAAGTATAATTTTGGAATGGAGGTATTTGTTTAGAAAACTTCAATATCATACCATACAAGTAACATAACTTGAAGTTATATTCCCTTTCACTTTGCTGTTAGAAAACATGAAATAATTATTTAAAAAGCTCTGCAAAATAAGTTGCCTGAGGTTATAGGGCATACGAAATAAGAAGGCACATGAGTAGCTCCAAACCTTATTCAGCTAAGGTGTGCTGTTGCCAGAGCATATCACTATGTGAAAGAGAGGGGAGATATGCACGTGAGCATTACCCGTAGACATCAGCGACGACGATGAAGGATTACAATGTACACAATTAGAACCAGTCATAACAATTTCTCTCCTTTTAAAATGAGATGATAGGCTCTCTAACGCTGTAATTTGCTTCAAATATAAATTCTTTATCTAAGCAGACAATTTTCATTTACAATCTAATGTTTCAAGGGAGCTTACATTCAAGATAAAAGTTGGGCCTAAGTGTCAAAACTAAAATTTTGGATTTTTAATTTTTTTATTATAACTGATTCTCTAGGAACATTGTCGTGTAAACACTTTTATCGAGTGAAAATGAGTTACATGGCAATTGAAATAAATCTAAGTGGAAGGCATGGCTGCACGTTTGAGGCATTTGCTGATATTTCTCATATTTTTCTAAAAGTGTTTATGCAAGTCGCAGAACACATTACTAGTGCCAGGGGAAAATTATACAGTATTCAGACACAGGTATCCTGTCTTCCACATTTCATTATTATGCCCGGTTAAGTCATGAATCCATAGAGATTTTCAAACATAAAGATAACTTCAATAGGAAGGAAGAAACAAAGCGCTTAAATAAAGCTTGACATCTAGCATTATACAAAGCATGCAAAAAAACCTGACCGGAGACAAATTCAAGATCACATGCCACCAACAGCTTCAGCCACAGTAAATGCCAGCCCATCGACAACATCCAACAACAATGGAAGCAGCCTCCACTTTAACCCATCCCACGCAGCAGCCAAACCAATAAACAAAGACTGGACCAACCGTCATACACCCTCACATGCTAAGCATATAAAACTTGTGAAACTCCGTATCAGCTGTCGCTGAGACTAGCAGAGTACTATGGTCACATCATTGAGGATGTTCAACGCAGCTTTGAATGAAACGTCTGGAAGGAGATTTTCCATTAGACCACGGTCCACAAGCCCAGATAATCATTCTGTATTTTATGACACCAGCTGTGAAAGATTATGCAATTTCTGCACATATGTTAATTGCTTTATAAATTATACTCTGAGTAAAAATGTCTATTATTGGATTACAAATGCCTAAGCACAATTTCAGACCAGTTTTCATGAGTAATTTTACAGTGTGGCTTTCTCTACTGTGTATTTTAGACATTTTTCAGCACTTAAAATGTTCCTTATGACGCACTTTGTAGATTATCAGAGCAAAACTCTGGAAATAGCTTCCCCAATATGTGCTAACTAAAATTTGCTATGCAGTTATTGATATAAGGGAAATGTGTTATGCCAGCATACTCATCAAGGTTTGATTATATATTCCAAAGCGGAAACCTACAATTCAACATTTACTTTTTAAGAACCCAACTGTGTTAAAACTGTATTTCTTAGAAAAACTTAGTCTATAGCTGAACAAGGAACATACCTATGCAGTCTTGTTTAAAAACTGTGAACATTGCATCGTAAGTTGAAGTTTTAATAAAATAATTTACAGTTGTGGCTTAAAACACATAGTCCAGGAATGACTTAACATACATACACCAAACTTTGCTGTAACATTTCTTTATACAGATGCAACATGTGTTAAAATTTTAGAACACACAACAAAGCACTTTGGATGTTGGAAAATTCACCCATTGGCCCCCTTAAAATACAATATCTAAACCTATACACTTTAAGAAACATTCATAGGTACTTGAAATCACAAAGGACACTCATTTACGCTGCATGCCTTAGCTGTAGTGCCCGACTGTTTAAATGCAGTGTTCTCATGCATTTTTTCTGAGGTAAGTTCTTTTATAACAGTGTAGACACTGAAAATCATTGCCCACACATCTGAATGCAAGACTTTCCCTTTTGATCTACCTGTCTGTAAGCCACTTCTACTCGGTTTCGGTAATGCTCTGTTTCTTAATAGCAAAAGAGTTGCAGTAATTATAAGACACGCGTATACAACTTGGGACACTCATAACATAACAATAAACTAAACTCCTTTTTTCTTTTCTGGAGACATCTCCCTCCTTGAGAAGTAAATGATTTGAGATAACTTAATAAACAACTGATGCAAGGCATGTGGTGTATGCTATAGCTGATGGCAGTATTACTCATATCTTGGGCTATAGGCTACCTAAAATATTGCTTTTTGGAGAGTCCGCTTCAAAATTTCTAGCTCTTTTCAATTGAATGATTTATAATAATGGGCCATTGCTGGCTTTCATGAACACGAAGATAAAAGTGAAAAGCAAATATTGTGCTAGAGAGTGCGTTAACGAACTGGGCAACATTACCACTCTAGGATAGGCTACTTGCTCTCGCCCACCATCGTCTAGCTCCATCTCGTGTGCTTTCTTATTCCGTACACCCTTTAGTATTACAACAATCAATATACGAGAAAGCATTCATTAATATGCACATTATAGCGATAAATTAAGCACAACTGTGAATTACCTGAGTAGCATGTGCTGCGATGAATTGCTTAAGTGTAGCATCAACTGCTTCACACTGCATCTTGAATTTATGTGAAGCATTCAGCAACCGTATACACTGCTGACAAACCTGAGATGGCATTCCATCATCAACAAATACCTACAACACACAAATAATCAAGTCAATTCTGAGTTAGGAGCTTCAACAAATGAGCTTATTGATAGAATTCATCTATGGGTATTTAAAGAAGCAATTATTCTGTGTAAAGTTATAAGCTCCTGAAAAAGAATGAAGAAATAGGACATGAATAAAAAAATGTTGATTACTATAAGATAGCACAGTATTGCTCATTTGTTTATCACCCTGTACCTGAGAAAACAAACATCTTTCTTGTTTCAGGTTGTTAATTGTGAAGTCACCCAAGTGATAAAATTCAAATAGATTAAAATACATGAAATGAATATTCTAAAACAAAAATAACATGTTCACACATTTCACCCAGTGACTTTTGTTTACTATTTTTCCTATTATTTATGGTACAATGGCAGATAGTTAAATGTACATTTTAGAAGTATTGAGCAAAAGGAAGTGAATGCTGCAGCTTGCAGTTCTAGCACTCAAGTTACTTATGGCTTTATTTCATAAAGCATTTTTTGATAACAGCCAACATAATTTATCACTAAAGAAAGCCGTTACATCTGTTATTATTTCATCACTCCCTTTGACACAGTGATTAGTCTTTAAAACTGATTAATAAATTGGTATAATATTCTCAAGAAAATTAATTTTGTGTGCACAATATAAGCCTTGCACGTGAACAATTTTATGTCTCATACCCTTTGTGGGTAATAGAGGAATTGTATGGTCCGTGCATCTTACTTCATATTTCCCCTCCTTGCAAACTCCCACTGTGACTGCCTTCTGGATGTAGTTACCCCCACTATCTGGGTTCTTTAACGTACAATTCACATAAAAATGCTTATATGATTAAATATGATTTTATGTAATTACATATTCTGTTTCTGTATATGCAGTTGCAAGAAAAGCTGAAATGCCGATGAATTACACTGAAAAGTTCCTAATTTCAAAGTTTCAAATCACATATTTTGAGGTATAATACATATTTTACATTATACCTCGTGCTTTTGCATAGCTTAATATTATTGTGGAGTTATAAATTTTTTATGCAAACCAAGAAACAAAAAACAATCGTAAGTTTCATTATTGTGCTTCTCATTAGTCGTCATCTCATACATCTCCATTACACTCAAAGCTAAATTCAGCGAGTTTGATGCAGACAATTATGACTCATTTTAAACTTTTCCTTTCTATACTTGTTCTCAAGTGCTTTAGAATTTGTGACAGTTGGTTGCATTAAGTTTATAACTGCATATACAGAAACAGAATACATAATTATATAAAATGATATTTAATCATATGAATTGGATGCTGAAGAACGAAGATAGTGGGGCAGCTATGTCATTTCAGAGGGTGATCACAGTGGGTGGTTGCAAGAAGGCGGGGGAGGGCGGTCATGTGCTACTGTACTAAGGTGTAGTGGGAGGTTGCACGGAGGGGAAATGTGAAGTGAGGTGCAAGGACCATACAATACCTCTATTACCTTTTCGTGTTCTTGATGTGAATAATAATTATAATAATACAAGTAGTAGCTTAACCCTTAGTTGGTAACATGTGAAAAAAGGGCACTAACAGTAATATCCATCTGGTAGACTAAGATGAAAAAGTTGTGCATTTTATGTCCACTTTAGTGAATGTAACAATTTAAAAGCTTGATGACTTATTAATACTAATTTTTTATTCCGTTTACATATCTTACAATAAATTTTGCAATAATCACAAAATTAAATACCAGTCTTTGTAAAACACTGGCACTAACAGTAACATCGTCTCAGACTAAAATTACAAAAGTTTGCACTTTATGTTCACTTTAGTGAACCTTCGAAAATAAAGAACATTTTAGAAGCTTGATAAATTATTAATATTTATATTTTGATTCAGTTTACATCATATCTTGAAGAAATTATGCAAAAGTTACAAAAATCAAATATTAGTATTAGGTATCTTTACAGTAATATCCGCCTCTGAGATGGTCTGGTTTACCTGTGTATACTTATAAAACAATACTATTGCAGAGCTAAAACATTGATGGCTCTTTCTACACCTGGCTCGAAGCCTGAGAACATCTTGAATATATAAAACAGTGATGTCCACACAATTCAAAGTTCAACTCTCAACCAAAGCAAAGCTGAAATATAAGATCAAATCAACATTGCACACCTGCCAACCATATGTTGAGAAATTTTATATCTGCCTGAGAGACGGATGTTACCATCTAAGGGTTAAGGTTAGCGAGATACAATAATGTCCTGTATTTGTGTTGTGAGCTGCCTGGGGCAATAATGTGAATGTCGCTGATTTACTTCCTCGCGCTCATTATTTTCATGAGATTGTTATATTTATGGATGTAACACAGATGGTAGCTTGTTTGTAACCATACAACAGTATCCATATTTATGTTATGGAACAATGCCCATCTTATGCACAATGACAAAAATGAGCAATAAACTACCTTATTACTTTATAAGTTAAGATGAGTTCAGGCTCTTTCGTTACCTAAATATATATAACCAGATTATAACCGCAGTTATAATTGCTAAAACTGCAGTGGGGCAATGCCATTAATATCCTTCTTCACGTTAGTTCTTTTGGTGGGATTATTGTAATTATCGATGTGAATAATCACAAAGGTAGTAGCTTATATTTGTAAACATAGAACAGTGCCCATATTTGTGTTATGGAAAAATGCCCAACTTAAGGCAACGAAAAAGAATGAGCAATTAACCTTTTATGTTATTTTGTAAATCAACGTAAGTTCAGGCTCTTTCGCTACTTTAATGGATATACCTGGGTTATAACCCGCAAGCATTTCTAAAACTGCAGCAATAATTGAGTTAATTTATAAAAGCTCACAAAAGTAAACAATACCCGGTTGTATACTTTAGCTTAACATGAATCAGGTTATGTGTTACAACTGGCAGAGAATTTGCCTAATATTTTATATTTTACTCCACTGCGGTATTGCAGTGACCATTTCTGCACAAAGTCACAAATAAGGAATGTGCTATATACCTTAATGACAGGTGACAGATTCATTATTTTATCGGGTATTGACAATGTTGATCCCTGATTTTCATCTCCGTTGAATAGGGGAACTAAGGACTCTTTTCTTGTCATGCAGAGACGGCAGATATTTTTCATAAACACAGCCATATCTTCCAGAGAATAATAACTTCATAAATAACACACTTTTAAAAGGACACATTCCACATTAATATTATTAACGCCATTTTATAAAATATACTTTCAACCTGCGCCATCTTTGGCAACACGGCTACCTGGATTTCTACCGAGCACGTGTACATACATATTCGCTGTCAAATATTGCAGGAGTTCCTGAAAGCTTTGAGTTTTTCTAGCACGTTGTGCCCAATAAGCTACGAAGTACTACCTTCCAACCAAAAATTCAATATCGAGATTTCATAACTTATGTTTTAAGGTGCCTGAATATAAAAAAGACATTTTTGATTCCCCAACCGTCTATCTATTGTATTGTAGATAAGATGATGTATTACGATTCCATTAAAAATTCCTTTTAAAGTTTCAGTCGAAATACATACATAGATATTTCGGAATCCACCGAAACCCCCAAAAAGATAATGTTTCAGAAATAAGTCACGCGCGCGCGCGCGCGCGCGCGCGTGTGTGTGTGTGTGTGTGTGTGTGTGTGTGTGTGTGTGTGTGTGTGTGTGTGCGCGTGCGTGCGTGCGTGCGTGTGTTTATGTGTGTGTTTCAGTTTGTCCGTGAAAATCATAATCCAAAAAGGAAAAGTCGGATAAATACCAAATTTGGTACTATAAGTTCAGCATCTTTTACAACCATTTTCTCCTTTACACGGAAAGCATTTGGCTCAGTTTGATTTATTCAGAAATGACTAGCGACTCTAATTTAAGCACCATATGTCTAAAATATTTATAGTAGGCATAGAACACGGGAAGACAGGTAACGCTGCTGTGACGTCAGTCCACTCAGCACGCTTGCTCCCAGAGCAAGCCAGTTGAACGTGTGACGTCACAGCGGGCAAGAGGAAATGGGATACGGGACATCGTAATCTTAATGCTGTTTCAATTACGGAATAGTCACAGATTATAAATAATTACATTTCGGCTTTATGCCATATATATAATTCTAGTTTATGTGAACAGTCACGTTATAATGCAAATAGAACAGAAATTATAACAATTTTGCCTGAGCAAGAGGAGAGCTGTACAGAACAATTAGGTGGACATTTTCCGACATTTGTCGTTTCGCTTTTCTTTAACTAGTTTGTCAATGTTAGGGCGTAATGTACGGCACATTTGTAACCGAAGACTGCATGTTAGATTGTGATCTGACAATATGCTTCGGGATTTTGACTTAGAAAGGTTCATAACCGAAAAGAATTGTTCGCACACATACGTGGAACCAAACATACATACTATCCGTGCAACAAGGGCATACAACCTCAGAAATCTGGTTTGAGGAACATTCTTATAACAATTAGCCAAGTCTTCCTTGTGTTTATATTTGTCCTTCAGCAAATCGTCGCACTGTAAATTTATCAATTCAATTTGCAACCTGCTAGAAACATTGTTAACATCCAATGAATACGGGGTCGCAAAGATCTGAGACGTAGTTGACAATGTTTCTACATCTTGAAGCCTGGTCTCAAACTGGTGTGAAACACGGAGAACTGAACACATGGGCCGCTGATCTAGGCAGCCTAGCAATACACTGCTCTCACCTGACGTCACACGAACGTACAAGCTGGCTCTTCGTTTAAATACGTCACACGGCCCGAAGTTGTCTTCCCCTGGCATAGAAGGTAGGGTAAAAATGAAGGCAAGTTAAAGATCGCGCAGTCACAAGGAAGACATTTCCAAATACAACTCCCTCAGTGTGTTCCGGAGTTTCTCTTGCCTGTTTTCCAGGAGCACTTAATTTATAATAAAAGTAAATCATAAGGAGTCCCTTAATTTACCAAGAGTGACAGCATTTCAAAGCTGTAGCGACGAAGTTTAGCGAGGAATGTCCACCCGCATTAGGACATCTAATGCCCTCCTGGAGCGTTAAAAATTGCTGATATTGGGAAAATTAAAGTGTGCCGTTGAAGTACAAGGTATAAGCATAAGAAAAACTGCAAAAAGTAAAAATCAAAATTTTCCGCAATTTTCACCAAATTTCATAGATACGTTGCCTTAAGGACATATTTGCATGCATATTTCAGTTGCGTTTAGGGCATGAGCTTCCTAACCCTGCCCTAGTTCAATGTTAGGGATATTTGCCGCCTAGTGCTTGTAGTGTCACCAGGAAGACACGGATAGTCGCCATTTTGAGTTGTGAAATAATTGTAAAGGTTTGTTAAAACTAGTATGCATCCTTGGGTTTTATATAACTGCCAAACTCCTTTTATGCAGCGTGTATCTAAGGTTTTAAAGTTTCTATTGTGGGCCTTCGAAGACTTTGTGTCTCCATGTTGGTTCTGCTATGTTATTAGGCTTCTTACCCCTACACTTGGGGAAGATGTCAGTATACTTTAGGGATGAGTTCCAACACTTTAAATATGTTCTATTTTTATTGTATTGCAGGAAATGCCGGGATATTACGAACGGACCTCCAACAAAGGTCACGGAAGTGAAGAAAGCCTTCAGCTGACAATGGAGTATGTCAAAACAAGTGACATGAATTGTTTCAAAGCGTCTCAAAACTATGGAGCTCCATGTCGCGCACTCGAGCGTCCCCAGAAAACGACAGAAAAAATTGGATTCCGACCCCAGAGTATTTTATTATTTAATTATATTAGATAATTATTATACAATCATTAACTAAAATGAAAATTCCTATATATTTGAAACCACACGTACTACAGAGTGAAACAAAATACATTGGAGATGGAGAAGACTACCTTGATGAATTTAAGTTTTATTAAAAATATTATTTTAGGTACCTTGGGACCTAAGAATGAAACATAGTAAGGACCTTTGGTCTGTGGTGAGGTCATACTCGGTCTGCTTTTCTTTAAATAGGCTTTTATAGCTCCGTCGCACTCCAGCGTATCTCGCTAGAGCGGTGAGGAGTAGCTGTGGTGTTCTTTGTCTTGCGATGTAGCACTCCTCGTCAAACCATGGTTTTACAGTGCGATTGGTGTAGGCAGCTTGCTGGTGGCGTGCGTAATTGCATCGTTCAGGGCTGCTGTCACTCCATCTAGGTTCCCCTGCTCCATCATATGCATGATTGTCGGCATCTCTTCTCTATTCATATGCCATCATGAACGTCGGCTGACTTTTTTCCAGGGGGGCCACATGTTGGAAGTTTGCAATCAGATAATGCCACTTCATTATTTTGTTGTCAAAAGTTATAGTATTTGTTGCGGATAACCATATTAATTTGTGCTAAATAAAAATTTCTCTTTACATAAAAATTAAAATAATAGTTTAATAGTCAGCACATTAAGTGCATTGACTTCCAAGGGGGGCCGCGGTCCCCCCTTGTCCCTCCCCCCTTCGCGACGCCCATGTGTGCCATCTTTCCTCGTCTATATGCCTTGAGACTTTCGGTGTAGGGTTCTTACATGCCTGTCCCTGCGTTCCGATGTTTAGTTGTACTTCCACTACTACTGGGAGATGTTTTTTGATACGAAATATGAATGGGAAGATGGTCTTCCCAATGGATCCAGAGTTTACAGAACGAAACGTTGGTATATGTAAGCTCTTGTCATTTTCATGTGCTGGCTTAGGGAACAATTCATCCCATGGTAACCGCAAGGGAAGGTGGTTCTTGTTTTGGATGGCCATAAGTCGCGTGGCAGTGATTCAGATATATTGGAGCTGGCTGTTCTATTCTGCGTACCACATCATTCGACCCATTATCTTTAACCGTACATCGATGCTTCTTCAGGCCTTTGAAACATCCATTTTATAAGATGATTTGGGTATAGTAGACACAGCAAACGTTGATTAATTTTTATGTTTTCACTCCTGAACTTTACCACTGTTAAGTTGATAGCAGAACAAGTAAACAGTGACTGTGTATGATTTGGCAGTGAGTGGTGTTGATGTGTTTTCCTGTGCTGATCGAATTAAATGTAAAGTGCTTTATATGAAATATAAATAAAGTAAGCATTTGTATTGTAACGAGTTAAGCCACAACAATTGGCGACTTCCGACGTGATGGAAGTGGATAAAGTGAGTTTAGAACTACCACCATTTTGGATTGAAAAACCACAAATAGGGGTTTACCAAGTTGATGCACAGTTCACTATTAATAAAATAACGACAGAAGAGACAAAATTTAACTACCTAGTGTCACAGTTGGAACCAAAGTACGTTAAAAATATTTGGGACATCGTCAAATCTGATCAAACGAAAATATTCGCTGGCCAAAGAACGCATGTTAGCAATATCCACTATTCAATCTTCAAAGAAAGTGAAGCTAAACGCATTAAGCGGTTGGTAACAGGTATAGAACTAGACTGGAAAGAGTCAGTTACTGCATAAAATGCAGGCACTGGCTGGAGCAGGTATTTCAGGTAAAGTTTTCAGGACTTTGTGGTTGAAGAAATTACCTGATTCTATTCAAGGTATTTTAGTAGCCAGTGAAGAAGCTCTGGACAAATTAGCAGTAACGGCTAATAAGATTGTTGAAATGAATCCTCGTTCCGAACTGTATTCCACGAGTAGCAGTTCCAGTAACGCCAAAGAGCAGGGGTCGTAAGATGCAGTAACAATGAGTGACACAATGAACAAAATATCGACTTTGGAGAAACAGTATGCAGCGCTATTACTGGACATCAGTCTTGGTCTCGAAACCGCAGTCCCAGACGTCGCAGTTTAAGTCGTCACGATTCGAAAAGAAGATGTAACCCAAAAGGAAAGTATTGCTATTTGCACTTCAGGTTCGCAAAGAAATGTGATCCTGTAAAGTGCACACCACCCTGTTGTTGGGAGAATCAGGAAAACTCCAAGAAGCAGTAGATTCAGCGGCAAGCTCTGCTGCACGGAATGAAATTAATTGCCGCAAATACCGATTATTTATCAAGGACAGAAAAACGGGTTTGCGCTGTTTAATCGGTAGTGGGGCCGATGTATCCATATTTCCCGCACGGGCAAGTGATAAGTCGACAATACATACAATTTGTATGCTGCTAATGGTAGTCAAACCATATGTAGTAATCTCACTACTCATCACATTAAATTCAAGATATATATTTCATTTGTCATAACAATATCTCAAACATATCGCATTTTAATCAAAATCGTTAGTCATTTCCAGTGAAATCTCGACATCGAATTTTTGGGTGGAATACAATACTTCCCCTACTTACCAGTAGAGAAAGTAAAAAAGCATTCTTAGAAAAACGTCCGTATGTGTCTGTGTGTCAGTCTGAAATCGGCGCGTCGAAATCGGTGGCTCGAAATCGCCGAGTCAAAATTTCTAAGTCGAAATTGGTTTGTGTAAATTTGTATGTCGAATATTCTAAGTCGAATATCCGAAGTCGAGTATTCTGTCAAATTTCTATGTCGAACTATCGATGTCGAATTTTCGGTGCCTAATTTTCGATGTTGAATATTCGATGTTCAATGTTCTATGTCCAATTTTCGATGTCAAATTTTCTATATCGAGTATTCAATGTCCATTTCAGTCGAATTTTCGATGTTGAACTTAAAATGTCGAACTTAGAATGTCGCACATAGAATGTCGAACTTAGAATGTCGCAAATAGAATGACCAACTGACTATGTCACACTTACGATGTCGATGTCCCACTTACGATGTCGATGTCCCACTTACGATGTCAACGTCGAGTCTTCGATCTCGTCCTCGATCTCGAGTCTTCCATCACGGCCTCGATGTCGAGATTTCGATTTCGATGACGAGCCTTGGACGCCGAAGTTTGGACATCGAAATTTGTATTCGAATTTTCTATGTCAAATTTTCAATGACGTATATTCATATATAATTTTCGATGTAGAATTTTCCGTGTCGATTGCTCCGTGTCGATTCTTCCGTGTGGATTCCTCCGTGTCGAGTTTTCGCTGTCGAAACCTCCATGTCGAAATCTAGACGTCGCAACCTCGATGTCAAAACTTCGATGTCGTAACTTGATGCCGAAACTTCGATATCGAAACTTGGAAGACGAAACTTGGAAGTCGAAACCTGGAAGTCGAACCCGCGATTTCGAACCTCGATGTCGAAACCTCGATGTAGAAACTTCGATGTGCAACACTCAATGTCGAACCCCCGATGTCGAAACTTCGATATAGAACCTTCGATGTGCAAACCTCGACGTCGAATCCCCGATGTCGAACCCTCAAAGTCGAAACTTCGATGTCGAAGCATCAACGTGGAAATTTCGATGTCGAAACTTCGCTGTTATAACTTAGATGTCGAAACTTCGATGACGAAACTTAGACGTCGAAACTTCGATGTCGAACTCTCGATGTCGAACCCTCGTAGTACAAAGCTCGATGTCGAACCCTCGATGTCGAACGCTCGATGTCGAACCCTCGATGTGGAACCCTCGAAGCCGAATCCGCAATGTCGAAACTTTGATGCCGAAACTCTGATGTCGAAACTTAGATGTCGAAACTTCGATGTCGAACCCTCAATGCCGAACCCTCGATGTCCAACCCTCGATGTCGAAACTTCGATGTCGAAACCTCGATGTCGAGCCCCCGATGTCGATACTTCAATGTCGAACCCTCGATGTCGAACCACCGAAGGCGAAATTTCGAAGTCGAAACTTCGATGTGGAGCACTCGATGTGGAACCCTCGATGGCTAACCCCCTATGTCGAAACTTTGATGTCGAAATTTCGATATCGAAACTTCGATGTAGTAACTTCGATATCGAACCCCGATATGGAACACTCGATGTGGAACCCTCGATGTGTTGTCCTAGATGTGAAATCCTCGATGTCGTAACTTTATTGTCAAAACTTCGATGTCGAACCCTCGATGTTGAATGCTCGATGTCAAACTCTCGATGACGAACCCTCGATGTGGAACGCACGATGTGGAACACTCGAGGTGGAAAACGCGATGTCGAAACTTGGATGTCGAACCCTAATGTCGAACCCTCGATGTGGAACCCTCGATGTCGACCCCAATGTCGAAACTGCGATGTCGAAACTACAATGTCGAAACTTCGATTTCGAACCTCCGATGTGGAACCCTAAATGTCGAACACCCGACGTCGAAACTTCGATGTCAAAACCTCGATCTCAAAAACCCGATGTCGAACTCTCCATGTCGAAACTTCGATGTCGTAACCTCGATCACGAACCCTCGATGTGGAACCCTCGATGTCGAACGCCACATGTCGCACCCTCGATGTGGAACCCTCGGTATCGAACCCCGATGTCGATAAATCGGTGTCGAAACTTCGATGTCAAAACATCGATGTCGATATCTTAATGCCGAAACATCGATTTCGAACCGTTGACATGGAACCCTCGATGTCAAACATCCGCTGTCGAAACTTCGATATCGAACATTCGATGTGGAATACTCGATGTGGAGCGCTCGATGTCGAGATTTCGCTGTAAAATTTCGATGTCGAAGCTTTGATGTCAAACCCTCGATGTCGAAACCTCGATGTGGTACACTCGATGTGGAACCCATGATGCAACTTCGATGTCGAACTCCCGATGTCAAACTCAGGAGGTCGTACTCTCAATGTCGAAACCTCGATGTCGAACCCTCGATGTCGAACGCTCGATGTCGAACCCTCCATGTCGAACACTCGATGTCTAAACCTCGATGCCGAACGCTCCATGTCGAACCACCGAAGGCGAAATTGCGATGTCGAACCCTCGATGTGGAACACTCGATGTGGAACACTCGATGGCTAACCCCCTATGTCGAAACCTTGAAGTCGAAATTTCGATGTCAAAATTTCGATGTCAAAATTTCGATGTCGGAACTTCGATATCGAACCCCGATATGGAACACTCGATGTGGAACCCTCGATGTGTTGTCCTAGATGTGAAATCCTCGATGTCGTAACTTTATTGTCAAAACTTCGATGTCGAACCCTCGATGTTGAATGCTCGATGTCAAACTCTCGATGACGAACCCTCGATGTGGAACGCACGATGTGGAACACTCGAGGTCGAAAACGCGATGTCGAAACTTGGATGTCGAACCCTAATGTCGAACCCTCGATGTGGAACCCTCGATGTCGACCCCAATGTCGAAACTACGATGTCGAAATTTCATGTCGAAACTACAATGTCGAAACTTCGATTTCGAACCTCCGATGTAGAACCCTAAATGTCGAACACTCGACGTCGAAACTTCGATGTCAAAACCTCGATCTCGAAAACCCGTTGTCGAACTCTCCATGTCGGAACTTCGATGTCGAAACCTCGATCACGAACCCTCGATGTCGAACGCTACATGTTGCACCCTCGATGTGGAACCCTCGGTATCGAACCCCGATGTCGATAAATCGGTGTCGAAACTTCGATGTCGAAACATCGATGTCGATATCTTAATGTCGAAACTTCGATTTCGAAACGTCGACATGGAACCCTCGATGTCGAACATCCGCTGTCGAAACTTCGATATCGAACATTCGATGTGGAATACTCGATGTGGAGCGCTCGATGTCGAGATTTCGCTGTGAAATTTCGATGTCGAAGCTTTGATGTCAAACCCTCGATGTCGAAACCTCGATGTGGTACCCTCGATGTGGTACACTCGATGTGGAACCCATGATGCAACTTCGATGTCGAACTCCCGATGACAAACTCAGGAGGTCGTACTCTCAATGTCGAAACTTCGATGTCGAACCCTCGATGTCGAACCCTCCATGTCGAACACTCGATGTCGTAACCTCGATGCCGAACGCTCCATGTCGAACCCTCGTTGTGGAACCCTCGATGTCGAAATTTCGATGTCAGTACTCCAATGTGGAAATTGGGTTGTCTAAACTTCGATGTTGAACCCTCGCTGTCCAACGCTCGATGTCGAACTCTCGATGTCGAACACTAGATGTCGAACCCTCGAGGTCGAATGCTCGATGTCGAAACTTCAATGTTGAACCTCCGATCTCGAACCACCGATGTCGAAGCTTCGATGTCGAACCCCGATGTCGAACCCCCGATGTCGAACGCTGATGTGGAACCCCTCAGTCGAACATCCGATGCAAAAATTTCGATGTCGAAATTTCGGTGTCGATACTTCCTTGTCGAAACTTCTATGTCGAACCTTCTGTGTCGAGACCTCGATGTCGAACACTCGATTTCGAACACCGATGTCAAAAATCGATGTTAAAATTCTGATATCGAAATTTCGATGTCGAAACTCCGAAATCTAACCCACGATGTGGATCACTCGACGTCGAACACAGATGCCGAACTCTCGATGTTGAACCCTCGATGTCGAACCATCGATGTCGAACCCTCCATGTCGAACGTACAATGTCAAACGCTCCATGTCGGTCTGGGTGGCTCAGTTGGTTAGACGCTGGCCTACTGATCCCAAGGTCGCGGGTTCAAACCCGGCCCAGGCCGATGGTTTTTAAGTGTGCTTAAAAACGACAGCTCCATGTCAGTAGATTTACTGGCATGTAAAAGAACTCCTGCGGGACAAAATTCCGGCACACCGGCGACGCTGATGTGATCTTGGCAATTGACAGCGTCGTTAAACAACAAAATAATTTTTTAATTCAAACGCTCCATGTCAAACCCTCGCTGTGGAACCCTCGATGTTGTTTCCTTGATGTCGAAATTTCGATGCCAGTATCCGATGTGGAAATTTGGATGTCGAAACTTCGATGTCGAACCCTCGTTGTCGAATGCTCGATGTCGAACCCTCGATGTCGAAACCTCGATGTCGAACCCCCGATGTGGAACCCACGAAGTCGAGCCCACGATAAAAAGATTTCGATGTCGAAATTTCGATGTCCTTAATTCGAAGACGAAATTTCGATGTGGCACCTTCGATGACGAAATCCCGATGTGGAAACCTCGATCTGGAAGACCGAATTAGAAATTTCGATATTGAAGTTTCAATTACAAAATTTCGATATTGAAACTTCAAACTCAAACACTTGATGTCGAAGACAGATGTCGAAAATTCGATGTCGAAATTGCGATGTCGAAACTTCGGTGCCGAACACTCGATGTGAAACATTGTTGTGGACCCGCGATGTCGAAATTTCGATGTTGAAATCTGGAGGTCGGAATTTCGTTGTCAAACCCTCGATGTGGAACCCCTATGTGTTACCCTCGATGTGCAACCCTTGATGTCATAACTTCGATGTCGATACCTCGATGTCGAACTCTCGTTGTCAGAGCTTCGATGTCGAACTCTTGATCTCGAACGCTCGATGTGGAACTCTCGATGTCCAACGCTCGATGTAAAAATTTCGATGTCGATACTTCAATGTTGAAACTTCTATGTCGAAACTTCGATGTGGAACCGAGCTGTCGAAATTCCAAGTTGAAATTACGATATCGAAATTTCGATGTGGAAACTTCGATGTCGATCAGTCGATGTTGAACCTCGGATGTCGAACTCTACTTGTCGAACACTCGAAGTCGAGCACCGAAGTTGAAATTTCGATGTCCAAACGTCTATGTTGAAGCATCGATGTGGAACACTCGATGTCGAACCCCGCATGTCGAACTCTCGATGTCGAACCCTCGATGTTGAACCCTCCATGTCGAATCTTCGATGTCGAACCCTCGATGTGGAACCCTCGAAGTCGAAGACCCGGTGTAAAAATTTCGATGTCCAAATTTCGATGTCAATACTTTCATATCGATACTCCTATGTCGAAACGTCTATGTCGAAACTTCGATTCGAACCCTCGATTACGAACACCAATATCGAAATTCAATGTTTGAAATTCAATATCGAAATTTCAGTATCGAAAAGATGTCGAACCTCGGATGTCGAACACTCGAAGTCGAACCCTGATGTTGATATTTGATGTTGAAATTTCGCTATCGAAATTTCGACTTCAAACCTTCGATGTCCAACACTCGATGTCGAACTCTCGATGTCGAACCTTCAATGTTGAACCATGGATGTCAAACCACCGAAGTAAATATTTAGATGTCGAAATTTCGATGACGATTTTTCGATGTCGAAACTTCGGTTACGAACCCTTGAGGTGGAAGTCTCAATGTCGTACACCGTTGTCGAAATTTCGAGGTTGAAATTTTGATATCAAAATTTCATGATCGAAAGTACGATGTCGCTCCAACTATGTGGATCATTCTATGTCGAATACCTGATGGTGACATTTCCATGTCGAAACTTCGGTCTCGAACTCTCGATGTCGAACCCGCGATGTCGAAATTTCGATATAGAAATTTAGATGTCAAAATTTCGATGTCGAACACCTGATGTGGAACCTCCGATGTGTTACCCTCGATGTGGAACTCTTGATGAAGAACGCTCGATGTCGAACGATCGATGTAGAAACCTCGATGTGGAACCCTCATTGTCGAACACCCTATGTCAAAATTACGATGTTAAAATTTGGTTGTCGAAATTGCGATGTCGAACCCTCGATGTGGAACACCGACGTGTTACCCTCGAAGTGGAACCCTCAATGTCACAATTTCGATGTCGAGCACTCGATGTCGAACTCTCGATGTCGGAGCTTCGAAGTCGAACCTCGATCTCGATCGCTCGATGTCGAACACTCGATGTCCAACGCTCGATGTGGAACTTTCAATGTAAAAATTTCGATGTCGATACTTCAATGTCGAACTTCTAATTCGAAACACCTATGTTGAAACTACGATGTCGAAACGCGATATACAAATTCAATTTTGAATTTTCGATATTAAAATTTCGATGTGGAAACTTCGATGTCGAATACTTAATGTCGAACCTCGGATGTCGAACTCTAGATGTCGTACACTCGAAGTGCAACTCCGATGTTGAAATTTCGATGTGGAACACTCGATGTCGAACCCTGCATGTCGAACTCTCGATGTCGAACCTTAGACTTGCAACCCTCGATGTCGATATTTCGATGTCGAAACTTCTATGTCAAAACTTCAATTTCATTACTTCGATATCGAAACTTCTATGTCGAAACATCTATGTCGAAACTTCGATGTCGAACCTTCCATGTCGAACACCGATATCGAAATTCAATGTTGAAATTTCAATATCGAAATTTCGATGTCGAACCTCGCAATTCGAATACTCGAAGTCGAATCCCGATGTAAAAATCGATATTGAAATTTCGATGTTGAAATTGCGATGTCCAAACCTCGAACTCGAACACCGGATCACGAACTTCCGATGTCGAACCCTCGATGTTGAACCCTCGATGTCGCATCCTCAATGTGCAACCCTCGTTGTGTAACCCTCAAAGTCGAACACGAATTGTAAAAATTTCGATGTCGAAACTTCTATGTCGAAACTCCGATATCGAAACTACGATGTCGTACCCCGATGTCGAAATTGGATATTGAAATTTCTATATAGAAATTTCGATGTCAAAACTTCGAATTCCAACACTTGATGTTGAAGCCAGGATGTCGAACTTTCGTTTTCGAAACTTCGATGTCGAACCATGGATGTCGAACCGTCGAAGTTAAATTTCGATGTCGAAATTTCGATGACGTACCCTCGAGTGAGAAACCTCCATGTCGTACACCGATATCAAAATGTCGATGTAGAAATTTCGATGTCAAAGTTTCGATATCGAAACTTCTATGTAGAACCCAAGATGTGACACCCTCGATGTGGAATACATGATGTCGAAATTTCGGTGTCGAACCCTCAATGTTGAACATCGATGTCGAACCCCAAATGTCTAAATTTCGATATTGAAATTAGATGTCAAATTTTCGATGTTGAGTTCCTGATGTGGAACACCCGCTGTGTTACCCTCGATGTGTAACCCTCGATGTCGAAACCTCGATATAGAACGCTCGATGTCGAACGATCGATGTAGAAATCTCTATGTGGTACCCTCATTGTCGAACCCCAGATGTCGCAATTTCGATGTCGGAACTTCGATGTCTAAGCATCAATGTAGAAATTTCGATGTCGAAACATCGTTGTAAAAACTTCGATGTCGAAACTTCGATGTCGAATGCTCGAAGCAAACTCTCGATTTTGAACCCTCGATGTCCAAACCTCGATGTCGTACCCTCGATGTCTAACCCTTGATGTCGAACCCTCGATGTGGAACCCTCGAAGCCGAATCAGCAATGTCGAAACTTTGATGCCGAAACTGATGTTGAAACTTAGATGTCAAAACTTATATGTGGTACCTCGAACTCCGATGTCGAAATTCGATTTTGAAATTTTGATGTCGAAACTTCGATGTGGAACCCTCGATGTGGAACACTATGTCGAACCCCTGATGAGGAACTCTTTATGACGAACCCTCGATGTCGAACACCAATGTCAAAACTTCGAGGTCGAATCTCGATGTGGAACACTAGATGTTGAACCCCGGATGTCGAATTCTCGATGTCGTACTCTCGATGTTGAACCGCGGATGTAAAAATATCGATTTCGAAATTTCGATGTTATAACTTCGATGTCTAAACGTCGATGTCCAACCCTCGATGTGGAGCCCTCGATGACGAACCCCGGATGACGAACCCCGGATGACGAACTCTCGCTGTCGAACCCTCGATATGTAACATTATATGTAAATCCATGAAATGGAAAATTCGATGTCATAATTTCGATGACGATGTTTCGATGTCGAAGTTTCGATAACGGTATTTCGATGTCGAAATTTCGGTATCGTAATTTCGATGTCGAAACCTCGTTTACGAACGCTCGGTGTGGAACAGTCGATGTCGAAATTTCGAGGTTGAAATTTCGATATTGAAATTTCGGTATCGATACTTCGGTGTCATACACTCGATGTCGTGTCCCGGATGTCGTAATTTCGATGTCGAACCCTCTATGTGGAACCCCGATGTGTTAACCTCGATATAGAACCCTCGATGTCGAACACTGTCGAACTCTCGTCGGAGCTTCGATGTGTACCCTCGATGTCGAACCCTTGATGTTGAACTCTCGATGTCGAACCTTCGATGTCTAACCCTCGATGTCGAATGTTCTTAGTCGAACCCTCGAAGTCGAACCTCAATGTAGAAAATTCGATGTCGGATCTTTGATATCGAACCCTCGATCTGGAACCCCGATGTAAAATTTCGAAGTCGAAATTTCGGTGACGATACTTCGATGTCGAAATTATCGTCGAAATTTCGATGTCCAAACTTCAATGACGAACCGTCAATGTTGAACCCTAGATGTCGAACCCTGATGGCAATACTTCGATGTTGAAATTTCGATATCGCAACTTCGATGTTGAACCCTCGATGTAGAACCCTCGAAGTCGAAGCCCCAGGTATAGATTTTGATGTCAATACTTCGATGTTGAAATTTCGATGTTAAAACTTTGATGTCGAAACTTCTGTGTTGAAACTTCTAGGTCGAACCCTCGATGTGGTACACACGATGTAGAACCCCGGATGTCGAATTCTCAATGTCGAACTCTCGATGTCGATCCCGGATGTAAAGATATCGATTTCGAAATTTCGATGTCGATACCTCGATATCGAAATTTTGAGGTTGAAATTTCGATATTTAAATTTTTATGTCGGATATTCGAGGTCGAACCTCGATGTGGCACACTCGATGTCGAATTATCTATCTCAAACTCTCGATGTGGAAACTTCGATGACGCACCCTCGATGTCGAACCCTCGCTGTCGAACGATCGATGTCGATCCCTCGATGTAGAGCCCTCGAAGTTGAACCCGCGATGTCGAAACCTCGATGTCGAACCCTCGATGTGAGACCCTCGATGGGAACCCTCGATGTCGAACCCTCGATGTGAGACCCTCGATGGGAACCCTCGATGTGAGACCCTCGATGGGAACCCTCGATGTGAGACCCTCGATGTGAGACCCTCGATGGGAACCCTCGATGTGTAACACTCGATGTCGTAACTTCGATTTCGAAATTTCGATGTCGAACCCTCGATGACGAAACTTCGATTTCGAAAGTTCGATGCTGAAGCTTCAATGACGAAGCTTCGATGTCGAAACTTAGATGTCGAACCCCGATGTCGAACCACCGATGTCGAACCCCCGATGTCGAAACTTCAATGTCGAAACTTCGATGTCGAATCCTCGATGTCGATCGCTTGATGTCGAACTGTCGATTTCGAACCCTCGAAGTCGAACTCTCGATTTCGAACCCTCGATGGCGAACCCTCGATGTCGAACGCTCGATTTCGAACCCTCGATGTCGAACCTCCGATGTCGAAACTTCGATGTCGAACCCTCGGTGTCGAACCCACGATGTCGAACCCCCGATGTTGAAATATCGATGTCAAAAAGTACTTATCGAAAAAGATACGTGTGCCACTGTGTGCCTGTGTGTCTGAACATAACTCAAAAGCTAAAAGTCGTATGATATATGATACCAAACTTGGTATTTAAGCTTGACTGAGGACAGAGGTACTTCCCTATACCAAGAGCTAGGCGAAAGGATAGAGAACAAGGAGAAGAAAAAAGACGGAGGAAAAGACGGAGAAGGGGAAGAGGAAAGGGGGAAGATGGGAAGGGGAAGAAGAAAAGGGGTAAGGGGCCAAAATTGGAACCAACGATTTAATCGATGCACCATATGTTAAAATATTTATACGATAAATGAAATATGGCTCTTAAATTTTATGGGAAAGTCCTTCTGGGCATCTTTTGTAAAACCGGCTAACGGTAAGAGATAGACAAAATGTAATTAGGTATAAAAAAATGTAACACATTTCTCTTTAAAACAGACAAATTAATAGCAAATATATTTTTTGTGAAGTGAAACATTATTTCTTATTACTATTTGTCCGAATTTTCCAATACTTATATCTTACTCAAATGGGAAGTCTTATTTTTGTCTTGGCCATGCAAAGAGGATGAAATATCATCAAATTGTGACGAAGTTGATCGGGAGTACGGATTTCTAAGGAATAGCTTGTACAAGAGTGGAGAAGGTCATGTGAATGTAATATATTTGAGCATCATTTCATCCACTTCATTCACTGTTCAATATGATCTGCCAGGTTAGAGGAGGTTAAATTTACCCATGTATATGAAAGTATAGTTTTATTGAGTCATACTTCAGAGTTCCCATTGGCATTTTTCCTCCCTTATGGCACATTTTTGTTTACTCATTTCCACATCTGCTCACTGTTACGGATGGCTGCGGATCCTAGGCTAGAAGACCATTTTACAGTACCATATACAGGGATTGGGGTGATAATAGTTTTACATGGCAAATAAGAAACTCCAATAACAAGTCCATCTATCGTCAAAAGTAAAGGAAATAGTGTAACATTATTGAATAAAATTACGAGATACGACTATTGTTGTTATGCTTACGTTCACAACTAGGACGACTAATGTCCAAACACTGCGCCAGGTCTATAAAACTGGTTTTCGAGCATATTCACGAGAGCTGAGTAGGTTGGTTTTAGTGTCAACATTCTTGATCTTCCGCTTTGCGCGCTTGCCAAAGTATGTGCAACAGACACGCCGAAATGATTCATTTTAGCAACAAATAGACAGTATACAAATAACTAATCCTTTAAACCTCTGCCTCTCTAGGCTAATTACGTAAGTAAAGGATAAAGGAGTGCCGACGTTTTTATGCAATTACGCAGTATAGAGGAATATCGTCCTGGTGGCTCAGTTGGCTAGATGCTGGTCCATTGATCCCAAGGTCACGGGTCAGTAGATTTACTGACATTTAAGACAATTCCTGTGGGATGAAATTCCGGCACACCGGCGACGGTGATGTGATCCTGGCAATTGACAGCGTCGTTAAACAACAAAAAAATCTGATGTGCTGCACTCACATGACTTTTCCTATACCTGTACTACCCATTCTTAAAAGTCTTATTCCTCTATCTTCTTTGTGTTAGTTGAGATAAGCATTTGTACAAATTATCTTATTGCTTATTTCCTTATAGGTGCAAGGGGAATGTTAGAATACAGCAGGCTTTGTGCGATAGTCAAATGTTTTAAAGCTTTGAAATTCTGTTGTCTTTACACACTTAACATATAACAAAAATGAACAGCGATGATCCATTTCACGAAAGTTCTAAGTTTTCCGAAACTCACACACATAACGAGGAATATCTCCGAAATGGTTCACCCTACAAGAAAATGTGTTCAGACATAAATTGTGTATTTTAGCAAGATCTACATTTTTTGTATAGTATGATTTGGTCTATCTCTAACGGTTTACCGTTGTTGTTGTAGTGTTTAACGCCCGCTTTTACTACTACGGCACCGCAGGCGGTGACACTGATGATACATGGAATGAAGATGGAGCACCGGTGGAATGAGATGGCGGGGGAAACCGGAGCACCCGGAGAAAACCCGCCCTGACGCCTCTTCGTCCACCACGAATACCACATGCGGGTCCGTGGGATAGAACCCGGGCCGCCTAGGTGATAGGCGAGCGCGCTAACCGCTCGGCCACGGCGCCGCCAACGGTTTACCAGTTATGCAAAAGTCGTCCAGAGTAAATACGACTACAGGGGCTATAGCGAGAAAATTCAAGATATACATTTCATTTGTCATAAAAATATCTCAAACATATGACATTTTAATCAAAATCGATAGAGCCGTTTTCAAGAAAATCAAAATTTTCGAAAAATTTTCCATGTAAAGGGTAGTTTAGGTTGGGACTATTTTCTTCAAAATCTTCGTGTCGCATCCTTGAAAGACATTAAACTTAAATACCAACTTTGGTTTTTAACCGACTTCTCGTTTTTGAGTTATGCTGTCCACAGACTGACACACAGACACACACGGGCCTTTTTCTAAACATGCTTTTCTTGGATTCAGGGGGTCTCAAAAGAATATTTCCGGTGAAATCTCGACTTTGAATTTTTGGGTGAAATACAATACTTCCCCTATTTACCAGTAGAGAAAGTAAAAATATGATCGTTCGGCTGTGCGTGTTATTGCTGGTATGACGCACATGATTGTTAAAAGTTCCTTGATGTTAGGATAGAAGTTATTTCTGGTTAGGATAAGTGTTTCAATAGGAGTTTTCGGTTTATTTTGTTGGGTTTTCCAAAAGTTAAACCATATGTTTAATTTCCCTCGAAAGCTCTGTAATGGTGCCGGGCAAGTCTTGTTCGTAAATGCCTGCAGCTTTTCCTATATCGTCAATATTGGAAGTAAGATCACTTTGAAAACCAGGAATCAAGTCCTGAAGTTTAAGGATGTACTTGTGTTTGTCATGAGAGAATCTAGTGGATAGTTCATTGAATAGGTAATCCAAGAATGAACGGAAAATGCGATAATGATCTTCTGGAGAAGCTGTAGGAACGTTACTTCGATGAGCTTGCCTGGATGCTATTCGAGGAACACTAACTTCTACATCAACATTTTAACTACTGTGATAGTGTTCTCAAAATCAGAATGAAAGATTTGGTTATCAGGACACTCTTGTAGTGTATCTTTAATTGTTTCAATCGTTCCGTAACACTGAATTAGATCAAGAGTTGGACTTTGGAGCTGCCAGGAAAGAGGTAGAGTCATTCCTAATATTTCAGCTACGTTAACTAGTGAAATTATGAACTCGAACTTTAGGATAGAGGTGAGTAAAATGTGTGAAGTTTTATTAAAGGACCCCTGCCTCTTCTAGGAATGATACTACAGACGTGGACAAATTATTAGACTACGTCTGATTGATGCAGGTTTTTGTTAATTTTTTACTTAACAACACTTTAGGAGAACATGTAGCCTCACTATAATTTGCAATAATATTCTGCAATGGTTTTTAATTGCCTTGCATCCACTTATTTTGAAATTTCACAGTTTGATGTTGGTAATCCTGGCTGTTTATCAGTGAGTTGCAACAAGACTGAAATTAAGGTACGGTGAAAAACAGCCTGGAAATAGTCCTGATTTAAATCCCATTGAGAATCTTTGGGCAATTATTAAGAAAAGACTAAAGAAAATTAACATTACTACAAAAGTGGGGCTGATAGAGTCACTGATTCATATTTGGCACAGATACCCTGAAATTCGGGAATCTTGCAAAACCCTTGTACACAGTATGCCAAAGAGGATTCAAGCTGTTATCAAGGCAAAAGGGATGC
Source organism: Tenodera sinensis (assembly GCA_030765045.1). Classification (NCBI taxonomy): domain Eukaryota; kingdom Metazoa; phylum Arthropoda; class Insecta; order Mantodea; family Mantidae; genus Tenodera; species Tenodera sinensis. The sequence goes on from CM060961.1 coordinate 187,084,485, forward strand.
ATACTAAGTACTAACACAAACAATGTTGTCATATGTAGCGATATGATTACTGTAAGACAGCTTAAAAGTAAATAAATACCTATACAAAGCCAAAAATTCTCTTAGTGTAATAATTTGTCCACGTCTGTATTGGAGGGAAAATTTGCTTAAGCTTAAAGCAGCATCATGTTTTATCCACCTAGTTTCACACAGCGATACCAATTTAGTTTTCTTATACCGAGAGCACATTTCACTAAATTTTTGTTTCAGGAGTGAGGACCGCTTATTAGATTCCCTAACGAAAATAGAAATTTCGCCAATTGTGTCTAGAGCTTGTCTAATTGAAGTGTCTTAGAAAGCGACAGATTCAGGCAATGCGCGGCACAGTGCGTATAGAACGCGAGAGGTTGAACGGCTAAAATTCGGGATTGAACACCACGAAACTATCTTGAAAAATTTGCACCACCATTGTAGCCTTGTCCTCGAAGGTTCGAAATGTCTAGCTCCAAGTCTCGCAGTTCATTCAGTATTAAGTTATATAGCCCGTGACCACTTAAATCGTGCGTTACAACAAATCTTAGGAATTCTTCCCTCACAAAACCCGTTTCTAGGTCAACAAAGCGCACGCATAAAGTAAACTGCTCATTTGCACTGTGTCTGTAGTTTCATCAACTAGAACAGAAAAATATTTCCCCTCTTGAACATCGTCTATAATTTTTTTTTTTTTTTTTTCAATTATAATAGCACAGCAATTTATCAAATCGTTTTAGGTGGTTTTGCTTGTTAGAGTAGAATTTTTAGGCGCATTTACAAGATAGTAATCTTTCATCCCCTGTATCGACACGAAACTTACGAAGGAAGCTCCTTAAAATTCCCCTTTATTTTCACCTTCGAATTCATGCTCTAAATCTATGGCACCATCATTTCTGACCTCGACGTGCAATGTTCTGGCGACCGCACAGTCTTCACAATCGAGATTAGCTTCACACGATTTTCATTAATTGTTTTCTTCATTTCATTGTTCATCTGAAGTTCAACATTCTGTTTTTCCCCCTCATACACTTTTCTAAAATTCTCGCTTTTAAGTAGGGCTGTTTTATGATAGCTGTTTTCTGAGTGTTCCCTGAATAGTTGAAGTGCTTTCTTAAATTTCTTTAGAGGCTTAATTACCAGAGTTTGTAACTGCACCCTGCTACTCCTATAGTTGTCATTTATTTGCCAGTCGTTACGTGCACTTCGTTTAAAAATATGAAATCTATCCCCTGAACCTGTCGTATTTTAAATGGGTCAATCCACGTCAAATCGAACACCCATAAAACACGACTTTTTCGTAGGAGGTTCAAAATTTTTTTCTGAATAATAGGCATAAAATAAGGAGACCCGTATTTTTTTATTTCCGTATTTTCAAATTACTTGCTTAGTTATGGCTATTAGAAACTATGCAATTTCTGCGCGCACCGTAATATAAAATCACTTGTTACTCTAAGGCCATATAGAGTTGAGAGTTGGGGTTTGGCGCACTGGAAAGGTAAAATACAACACTTTTAACAACTTTAGATGGATCATTATTACACACAAATTTTGGACTTTTTTTAATGATATATTTTGTAAAACAAAAAATCGAATTTAAATCGATGTGTTAAAAATCTAAAAAAAATACACACGTATTCCCTGACATTTTATCTATAAAATAAGATGTTGAAAACTATGGAGCTTGCATTAGTGCATTTGCTACAATTTTTTTTCTGGAGGCGTGCAAGCGCTCACGGACGACATGAAGTAGCGATCCGTTTCTACAGCTGGATTCGCCTTGAAAGCAAGTAACGCCGGTGACTGCAGACAGCAGCGAATTGGTGCATCAGCTATGCTACTCATATACCTTCTTCTTACTAAGGCAGCACAGTCCATGCAGAAAAATGTCTCCACAATCTTTCTGATACTCCTGTGGCATCTGATACGCGCTTTTCAACTTTTGAATTTTTTTTGAAAAAATCTGATGTAAGCAGGTTCTTTGCTTTTAGCTTCTTCCTTCATGTACGTCCATACATTTGAAATAATTTCTCTACTCTGACTGTGTAATGTTTTGATCCCTAATTTAGAACTTACAGGTTGGCATAACTGATTTACGCTATGATCAATGTCTCACAAATTCACTATATTACTCTTTATCTTAAAGATCTATGTCTTCAACTTCACGCTGCACTAAAAAGTACCTGTGAATTAGCAAGGACTGTCTCAGATCATGCAAACATCACTACCTTCCCTTTCCCTCCCCATGTGCATGGTTTCATTCACAGAATTATACAATATGAGCTGATGAAAGAGGCGAAAGCTATGGATTCACCAATAGGACTTCCAGTCAAGGTCAGGGGCCAAGAACGAAGGGCCTAGCTGTGCTTTAAAATTACACTCCTTCACTCCTTTGTCAAAAACTGAAGCTTTAGTGAAACAATTTTCTTTCGAAGAAGGAGGTAAAGTTGTGTGTGGTATGGAACCATTAGTTTAAAATGCATATTTTAAAAACGTTTTGAAGATGCTAATAGTGTACATATAATAGTGTCAGCTAGTAGTGTTCTCCTTACTGTACTGTTGTAACATTCATGGAACCTCAAGCAGTGGACAGTTGCCGTAATGGAAGGTGGCAATTGTGTGAGGTTACGGTAGCCGTGCCACGCGAATTCACTGCACTGATTTGCAAAGTTAATTACAACTGAACTATTAGAGACTCCATTCTGATTTTTTCTGAGAATATTGAATAAACTTCATTGTATTTTTAGTTGGTTTTTTCCCCAGATTTTTAAATGGTCAAGTTTATGTTATTATCAAACTTTAAAACTTTAATCGTATAAAATATAATATTAATAATAATTAATAAAATTTTCTAATAAATACCTCACGAAATACTGCAATTTATCTTTAATTTGAGCCAAAGATCAAGTAATTTGCTTTATTATAATCGGAGGTATGATTGATCGAAGAGTGAGAAGCGCGCGATTTTTGGGGCCTTTCAAAAATTAATATCTGCCAAAATATTTCTTTTTATATAAAATGAAGAAACACGGGTCAAATATATTTTGTTCCAAAACACCAAAAAAAAAAAAAAAAAAAAGAGAGAGAGAGAGAGAGAGAGAGAGAGAGAGAGAGAGACAGAGAAAATCTGAGAGATCACGGCCTTTTTTTGCCTTATTTTGTTCGATTTGACGTGGAATAACTCATATACATCACATTTATTAAAATGCTAGCGACTGCGCTGCTACAAGAGGAAAACGTTGAGTACAGAAACTCGGCGTTTAACCAACCCGCGTCACCAACAGCAGTATAAAATATGGAGATTCTATTCTATTAGTGATGTTACACGTACCCGCATATAGGTAAAGAACAATTCCAATAGCTATTTAAATATTCATCCAATCGAAATGTTGCTTATTGTAAAACTTAACATCGTGGGTAAACACATTTTCAAAATCTCCCAAAAAATGGCAAGTTATTTTGATTTATCCAATTTGGGCCCCATTAGAAACCGTCCACCTCAATGTTTATTCTTTAAGTCGGACCAACTATCAAACGTAGTACATAAACTAATTTTCATAGAAATCGGTTTGGCCATTTTACATGATGATGAGGTAACACACATATAGCATTTATAGCAATGAAGTGGGACATGACGGGGGGGACCCGGGCCCCCTGGCACCCCACCAGCATCCGCGGCTGTCTCAAGCCCAACAAATCCAACGTCTACTGGCCACTCAATGAGGCACTCGACAAATATTTCATCAAGATACAGGAAGAAATAAATATAGTTGCTCTGTACTGAAGCTTTATTGCATTTAGTTTTAGGAAGTGATATATTAATGGCAACAGAGGCCGTTTAGATTTTTTGGGCAACATGTCGCCTTGAAAATTACAGAAACTAACATTTCAGTAGCATTAAGTCATGTAGGGGGAGGATTGTGACAGGCCATTAGAACAAGATGTGAAAGTGCAAAAGTTATTTTTGGAAGACATAAATATGGGAGAAGAAAGAGAAATAGTGAAATGAAGTGCGTAAAATTAGGTAGTGGATGATAATGCAGGAACATGTAATCAAGAAATGCAGGCAGCAGATTTTATTCTGCGAAATATATTTTCCAATAATAGACGCACAGTTTCACTGTATTTTCGTTCCATATCAAGCACAGTGAGTAATGTTATAACGCTAATAATTGTATCACCTACTAGCATGTAAATTTCATTACTTTATATTAATCTAGATGTTTATTTTTTTTTTCTCAAAGAAGCAACACATTTTTAATTATTTTATAATTTCAACTTGCACAGCCCCTTTTACATAGGACCACTTGATATTGTGACAAATTGACAAAATCCAGTTCAGTTACCTTTCTGTCACTTTTCTATTGCCTTCTAAACTTTTGTACAAACACACAGTTCTCTTCTACTGACGTTAACACAATCCATGGCCTTTCGCGATATTACAACTCAGAACTGTTTACTTATCGTAACCTTGACTCAGTCCTTTCATTGTCTTTCAACTTTTCTGTCTCTCATGCACTTACTTCGGCGCGACATTCACACGACGCTCGTTAAATCTTCTTAACTTCGATGCGACGTCCCTTTCACGAGGAGCGTAAACACACACACACACACACACACACACACACACACACACACACACACAGACACACACACAGTTGTTACGTACACACTGAGGTACTGACCAACTCATGTCTCTCTTCCCTGCTGTTTCCTCGCTTCCTTATATAGCGGGATAACGTCACAGATCCTTTCTAGAACTTCTAAAAACACGCCGACTCCGTAAAATTCTCGAAGGCCCTGGAAAACTGTGTAGCAGCATAATTGTTGTTAGCCATGTGTTTGGTCACGTGAGTGGTGTGGGGCAGCTTGATCTTGCGCTTTTGTATGTTCGCCGGCCTGGTATGTGGTGTGAAGTGGTGAACGGGCGACCGTTCTTTTTGTGTGCCGTGCCTGGCGTCACAATATATACAGAGATAGAAAGCAGAAGCCGCTGGATGCGAACCATATTGCTCTTTGCTGTAAGGCATCCTTTTTTTCACAACCGGAAATATGGTTGAGGATAATATTTACATTAAAAAGGGGTGAATTGGGTATTTAAAGCTCAACCATAAGAAAAGAAAGGAAGAAAGAAACAAAGAAAGAAAAAAGAAAGAGAAAGAAAGAGTTAGGGAGGCAGGGAGGGAGTAGGGGAAGGGAGGGCGACAGAGGGTGCGAGTATTGGAGGGAGGGTAGGAGGGAGAGAGGGAGGAAGGGAGGGTGGGAGGGAGGGAAGAAGTGAAGAAAGGGAGGGAGGAAGGGAGAAAGGAAGGAAGGAAGGGAGCGAGGAAGGAAGGAAGGGAATGAGGCAGGGAGGGAGAGGAAAGAAAGAAGGAAGGAGGGAGGGACGGAAGGAAGAGAGGGAGGAAGGAAGGGAGGTAGGGAGGCAGGGAGGGAGAGAGGAAAGAAATGAAGGAAGGAAGAAAACAGGAAAGAAAGAACGAAAGAGAGAAAAAGAAAGAAGTAAAGAAAGAAGAACAAACATTGCACAGTGATCGCAAATCACTATTCCATATTAATGAAATATAAAATTAGAGCATTCTCTTTTAATGGTATAAGACCGCAATAGTGATAGTAGGCTGTATTTTTCATTTGAGCTAAAACTTTGCAGTGAACATCCTAATGCTTTGCAACACCATTAATTATAAAACATGAATGTCTAATATTATATATCACACTAGACCTCTACAGATGAATTTAGTTAAGGAAAAAAAAAATTCCCTTTGCACTACAAATAGTATTTATTCTATTATTAATACAATTGTACCTTCTCAGTTAAAAATATAGTCATCATCTACATAAATAATTTTCTGCTAATACTAACATATGTAGGAATATGAAGAGATAACTTCAAATAAAGTATCATGTTGCATATACTAGGAAGTGGACGGCATTTGTTGTCATAGCTTTCCAGCGAATGAGAAAATCATTCCTTGGCTTGCTGTAAGATGGTGAAGTAACTGTATGAGGCATTGAGAATCTGCAAACAGAAATTACCACTTACTAAGTATTTTATAACTAACACAGAATCTACCTAACATGAGGCATAATGTTAATAACATAAGTCTATAATATTGAAGTCTATACATGCAGAGAGCAATGGACATGTGCAACTTAAGAATAACGATTTCGTCACTAAGGTAAATGTAAAATAAATACAACTTAAAAACAAACCTCCTTATTTCGGGTGTAAAATGCTTAAGTAGGATGACTGAACCACCATAGACTTTTAATAGAAGGGGCAGGTTATCAACACTACATAAAAGTTTCACATGTTCTTGCCAGTGGCATCTCACAGTCAAAATTTTAGGGTAGGCAAAGTGTAACCATAACATCAATAATAATAATAATAATAATAATAATAATAATAATAATAATAATAATAATAATAATAATAATAATAATAATAATAATAATAATAATAATAACAATAACAATAATAATAATAACAATAACAATAATAACAATAACAATAATAACAATAACAATAATAATAATAATAATAATAATAATAATAATAATAATAATAATAATAATAATAATAATAATAATAATAATAATAATAATAATAATAATAATAATAATAATAATAATAATAATAATAATAATAATAATAATAATAATAATAATAATAATAATAATAAAAGTAATCTTATCTTACAATGCGGTCTCACCTTGTGATATGATACATCAGAGTACTGCCATCATAAATATTACAAAGTAGATTTGGGATCACACACGAAGGCAGTTGAGTTAGGATTGCTCCATTGTTCGGAATCATGTCACCTGCCAGCGCATGGAGAGCGAGAAGAAAGAGGCAGGTACCATCTCTTTGTACGTCTCTGTGTGTCTCCTCTCTCCCTTCCGCCCTCCCTCTCTTGCGCAGTTACTCCCCTCACCATATTCGTGTGTGCTCCCAACTATAACATCGCACTTCTTTTGCTACACTCAAATTATTGTAGAGCTGGCGCAACCAAAGCTTGCCACTCTGAAGGATGCGCAGAAGACTTTTTGTAAACGTACCGTATGGTACCGTTATGCTTGTTGTAGGGGACAGTATCTCTATTACAGGCTCCAGTAACTAACAACATCTCTGGGAGTGCATATTGCAGTGAATCAGGCGCGGATCCAGAGGGGGTGCCAGGAGGCCCGGGCCCCCTGTCATACCCTATTTTATTGCTATAAATGCTATATGTGTGTTACCTCATCATCACGCAAAGTGGACAAACCGATTTCTATGAAAATTGATATAGGTATGTACTACCTTTAAACATTGTTTCTTTCAGTTAAATATTTAGCTAGTGATGCTTTAGCATGAATTTAAGCATTAAGAAGTGGTAGTGGACTGGAACCGGGTCCCCCCTATCGAATATTTCTAAATCCGCGCCTGCAGTGAATGAATGGACAAAGGGTAGATAGTGAACCGACAAGTACAATACAGGGAGTGAAAATGGCATGTGGCCTTCAATCAAGCGAGGTACCCGACTTTATCCGAGTAGTACCGTTGTTTCGCGCAGCTCTCGTTGGCAAGCTTTAGTTGCGTCACGTCTAAGTACTGATTTACTAACCGAAGCAAATGTCTGCAGAGACATAATGTAGAGGAAAGAAGCCCGAAAGCTTATGGGTCTCTGTGCTCGCATGATGACCATCGTCAGAGTGCGCTTGAAGCGAGAGGGCATCATACGCCAACCACTGCCGTAGGACGCTTCAGCGATGCCTTGGCTCTATGTAGAAACAATCACAATATAATATCCTTTCAGTGTTTTTCATATCACTAATATAGACTGTAGCATTCGAAGTTAGAATTGGGTATACATTTTATTGTATTTGGGATCAAAACAAGACAAATTGTAATTAGATTAAACTTTAATGTTGATTATTTGTGGACAGCAAACATCGAGGAAATATTCAGCATTGCAAATTCATTAGTCGTTAGCATTCTACATAGGTTTTTAACTTGAGGAGTTGCGCGCGCGCACACAAACACATACACACACAAACACACACACATACACACACACACCGTACGAATGTGTATCAACAGATTCGAATGTAAACCAGACTTATTAAAAAGAGTCACGGTAGCGTGGGCGCTACGAGATCGCCAACATTGGCAAAGGCGAGTCGAAGCACCGCAAACATGCTAGGATAAAAATAGTCTAGATGCGGCACGGCTCGCCGACTAATGCGCGCCCTTGCAACCCGTGTCCTAGGCCACACACTCACTACTGCAGAGGCCCGCGCCTCGGGAGCCGTACATGAGCTGCAACCTGACCGCTCAAGAAAACAGCAGAAAAGAGTATATAGTGCACATAGTGCAATGGAGTGTATATAGTGCATTGTTAGTGAGCTGGGACGCATATTTTGTGTGTGCCCTGTATATATATATATATATATATATATATATATATATATATATATGTGTGTGTGTGTGTGTGTGTGTGTGTGTGTGTGTGTGTGTGCGCGTGTGTGTGCGTGTGTGTGTGGTTCTTTCTTTCTTTCCTTCCTTCCTTCCTTCCTCCCTTCCTCCCTCCCTCACTCCCTCCCTCCTTCCTTCCATATTTCTTTCTTTCCTTATTTTGTAAGCCTTTTTCCTATTTTCGGCATAGTTGGTGAGTTAAAACGTTTTAAGTGGTTACTTTTACCTTTACCAAAATTCTTTAGCATCATCTCAGGTTGGATTACGTAAGTAAGTGACCACTTGTAACCTAAATACGTTACCACTCAGGGATGAGAAATTGCCTTATTAGTAACCAGTGGAACCAAATTCTTACTTTCTTGTATGTTAAAGATTTGTATCATGTGAAGAATAGTTATGGGACATACCTTTGTAAACCAAGAAACACATAAAGGAATATTGAAGTCCTGTAGCCATAGTGTTTTAAATTTAAAATAAATTAGCATCAATAATTTCGTGCTGTACTAATTTACTTCTTGTTACATCCAATAACGTTAGACGATAGTGAATTTGAGGCCCAAGGAAATTAAATTCGATCCATTCTTCCCTTCCTTAGCTGTATCTACAGTAAGTACTTATGTTTTTCGCACAGCTTCCAAACGTATTTAGGGAAAGGGAAATGAACGGCACAGAGTTTACCCTAGATTACTGATCGAAGCTATTTCGCAAACAAACAGGTTTGTGATTTTAATTCACATTTGGACAGATTGCACTGACAGTAACTGCTATAGTTTCCATTATTCAATTCGTATATCATGAATCCCACCAAATTACCAAGAGCGCCGACAATAGTTGAATAGGATACTTCCGGTGTCACATTAAACACGCGTGCGATTATCTTCTTGGAGGTCTGCAGCACTTGTTTAAATCCTAGTTTAATGACTTCATGCATTAGAAAAGACCGAGCGGGATGACTCATACGGTAACGTCTGTGGCCCGGATTCGGGAGTTCACGGGTTCGATTCCCGCGGCCAACCTTGCTGGCTTTGAGTATTTTTCGAGTGTTTCTCAGGTCACTAAGGCGAATGCTGGGAAGGATATTTACCTTATATTGCCAGTTTCACTTTGTTTCATTTCATTCTTTCTATTCGATCTTTCCAGGGTGTAAGAGTCATCGGGGTTGCCGGTGGGCTGTGTTACTATAGTGCTTGTGCTCTGGAAATACGGTGCTCGGCTGAGGGGATGCGCTCTTGCTGGCCGGCCATCCTTCCAGAGGACTGATTGATCAGCCGGACCTGGCTGGTGGCGGGCTCTCTGTGGCGACCGGAGCTCTGACGGACTGAAGAACTTGTCTGCACTTGTTAAGGACTCACCGTAGTTTTGCCTATGATGCGTTCTGGTCACTTGTAGCGTACTTTCATCTCGCCCTTCCTCCCGGAGTCTGGCGCACAATAAGCCATCGGCTGACGTTCCGGAATACCCACAGTGAAAGACAGACAACAGTAGAAAGGTATAGTCTAATTTATGAGAAGCAGGACATCAGATATGCACCTGCTAAGCACAACAGCACCCTAACTCCATATGAGGATGCAAACATGCAGAACTATCTCTGCAGTTTGCCTTCTACTATTGCTACATTTTAAATCTTTAATTATAACTTGCACTAGGGGCAGATTCCCTCCATTTGGCGAGTTACCAACTATGTAACATGCATAACAACATTTAGCAGCTCATAGAAATTGAACCGAGTGACCGCCAAAGAGAGAGACTTAAAACATATGTACTCCGTTTGTTGACGACGCCGTCAATTATCAGGACCATTTCAGAGGCGCCGGTGTCGGAATTTCGTCCCACAGGAGTTCTTTTACATGCCAGTAAGTCAACTGACATGACACTGTAGCTTTTAAGTACACTTAAAACAATCGTTCTGGGCCGAAGCAACCTTGGGATCAGTAGGTCAAACCTAAACAATTGAGCTACCCAGACGGACGAAGAGGGAGGCCCAGGTGTTCAACATCATAAACTAATTTCGTTTTTGCTGTCCCTGATTCATACAGGAAGTTTGGTTAGCAACAAAATCCATACTTCCATTGTACTTACTCGATCCATTACTCTATCGGCAAACACGCAGTACAGCCACAGCTCAAACGTTCCCACAATCAGGTACACCACACATTTGATCAGCGTTCCTAAGTCAACGGAACTCTGAAACAAAAGAACACAAATAACATCCCTAAGCCAATTGATTATTCATTTTCGCTTACCAACTATGCTTGCACCACTGCAAATACCTTGTTATATGTCAACAATAATGCTTGCTAACACGAATGCTTGTGCGCATACATAACAGTAATGCTTTGCTTTTTTAGTAACTCAGACAACATAGATATTTTCAAGAGCGTGGACTACTTGTGTACCCAATCTAAAGTAAAATGGATTATTTGATTAACAGTGTAAGGAGCTATGATAAAACGAACTGTATGACTTTATTTAAACATGTAATAACCAAGACTAGCAACTAAGTTATCGAGCTTTTATTTGTGCATCCAGTGAAAAGGAAATCAAAGCAAAGTATAATGTTGACAATGAGCTTTATATCGAAGACACAAAGACATGATAGTGAGCGGGCTTACATTCTTGTGAGGTATGTGTGTGGTCAATTATTCGGTCGCTCTTGCGACTCGTAACTTTAACAATAATTTTGATTTGTACAAAACAAAAATGAATTGTTGCGAAGCAAGGCATTTAACAAATGTTAACAATACTTTTTTGGTAGTGTTTAAAGTCCGTTCTTTTTGCATTTGACACCTCAGGCGGTAGGCACTCATAATAACCAACCCCAGGGCACAACAGCTCTTCCGGCCGCTGCGTCCCCCGCGTATTCATTCTAGACGTCAACAGTGGGTTTTTGGAGGGGTGAACTGGTCAGCGTCCCGATCCTTCCCGATCCTATATACGGTCTTCGCAACCACGGGTCACTACCTCAATCAAGTAGCTCCTCAACTGACCCCTCAGCAACTTAACGAGGTTGCGTGCCCCCCCCCCCTCCCTCCGAACCAGGTCTCCTAACGCGAGAAAATCCTTATGCGGACACTGATGATGGAATGAAATGATTGGGAAAAGAAATTTGGAAAGGAAACATTTCAATCCTAAGTTTAGGGTACTCCTTGGCAATTGTCAATATGACGACCGAGGAAAATCTGAAAAAAGAAAAAAAAAACCCACTCAGGGAAGGCAGTTCTTGTAGGACTTGAACCATGCAACTCTCACAAGTCTGTGTTTTAACGAACTTAGCGGATGTTTAATAACATTGTGTCACCCTATGAAATAATCAAAATGCGTTCATTATCTTAAAATTTCACTTTTATAATTCTTTTGAAACGGTCGCTGTGATCTACTAGAGATATACAACCTGTAGCAGTTTTAGAGGCATATTTTTAAATTAGGTTTTGTCTTACAGGGTGCATTCTTTGAAATTAATGAAACAATTTTACTTTGCGTTTCTGGTGTAAGAATTGTAAGCAGAAATGCAACTGCAAAGATGATCCACAATAACCGGGATCGAGAACCGGAATGTGAGAGACAACTGAGAAAGAATCATGATACGTGTGTTGTAATGAGGGCATTAACAGGAACCTTACACCACAGTTCCATCAAAACAATTAGTCTATATTGACAGCTAGGTGCAGACGTGCGCTTGAAAGAGTTTCCATGGCAATGAACACCTCCACCAATCAGCAGTCCGGTGTTACACTGCACCTTTCACATTCCCTCACTATAAACCTCTTTTGAAGAGTTCCTTAGTTGCCATTCTGTTCTATGGGGTACCGAGCGGGATAGCTCTGGCGGTAACGTCTGTGACACGCATTCTGGAGGCGGCGGGTTCGATTGCCGCAACGGACCTTCCCGACCTTGGTTTTTTTCGGGGATTTTCCCAGGTGACCAAGGCGAACGCTGGGAAGAATAATTACCTTGCATCCGCCGTTGTACTTCCTTTCCTTTCATTCATTACATTCTCTCTATTCGGTCTTTCCAGGTTGTAGGAGTCAGCAAAGTTGCCGATGGGCTGCACTACGGTAGTACTGGTGCTCTGGAAATGCGGCGCTCGGCTGAGGGAAGGCGCTATGGTCGGCCGCCTTTTCATGGGGACAGATCGATCGACGGACCTGGCTGGTGTCGGGCTCTCTATGGTGACCTGGTACTCCGTTGGGCTGAAAACTTACCTGCACCGGCTAGGGACCCACCGTGTTGTAGTTCCACCTGTGATGCATTCTGGTCACCTGTAGGCTACTTTCATCTCCTTCCTTCCAGGATCTGACCCACAAGCCATGGGCTGACGTGCCGGAGTCCCTACCATGACAGACGAACGGACAGACAGATTGAACTATGGGGAGCACATGCGCTATTCAAGTGTCATCTATAACAAAATACACTATTTAACCTTTTTCAGTGTTTAGAATATACGTTTTGCAGTGCATTTTGTCGCGTAGGTATGTAGCGGACTTCTATTTGCGCGGCACACAGCTCAGCTGAAGCAGGAGCTAGCAATGCAAAGCACGTAGGTTGCAGCCAGGTAGTAGCTGTCAGCATGGATTCCTTGTTTTAATGGAACTGCAGACTTGGTGATGTATCAGCTTTATTGTTCTGGTTCCCAGTCGCAGCATATTGTGCACTTGTTGTCTAGTTTAGATGAGATCATAACGCCCAAAATCCATATTCCACGTTATCAACGTGCGCATCGATATGCATTCTTGCTGCAGTTCTTGGGTCATTGCAAGTTAAAACTCCTCAATACTCACGTCTTTGTCCTTCCGCTCTAGTTCTGGTTCACGTTCCCGGCTTATTTTGGTACAGCCGAAGGAGGAAAGTGAAAAGTGCTTGAAATAAACAGCAGTATTGATGTGATCACTAAGAAACTGACCTCGGCGGCTACAAAGCCTACGAAACACAGGATGAGAGTACTGGAGCAGCACTGGAACAGCATAACTGGACCAAACACACTCTGCACCTCCTTTGCAAACCTAAAATATAAATAAATAATATATAATTTAGTGTCATCATTATAATTACTCCGTACGAATATGTAATATTATGATTTGCTCTTTTAGCTTTACGGTTTTGTGCAACACCAGCAAAAATCTCACAGAAGCAGTCTGTGCACAAGCTGTGGATTACAATGTCGCTAGTTGGAACTCTGACAAGAATATTTTGAATACTAACTCAATATATTTTGAATCCAATATTGCAAAGCTGCAATATTTCTGCTTACTCTAACCAATTACCACTCTGCAGGTGGTACCGAGGAGCAATTATAATTTAGTTAGCGTTGTTATCACTTCTGGACACTTTGCACCTATACCACTGCATGGTTTGCATTATTCACAGCCTTGAGAATATCACAAGACTAAGCTCAGTCCATAAGTCGGTTTGTTAACTACATCTCAAAGCATGTTTCACGTTCACTCACTACTCACCATAAGGGGAGACACTTTACGGCTGTGCAGTCTCTCTCGGTCGCGTTAGTTATGTATTTTGTGCAAAAGCCTCATTAGTGTCTGAGAACAAAGGCATGACACTTCACCCTTTGTCTCAGAAGTCACTAAGGGTCCTGCGAAAAGTAGGAGATGATATCAGCGGCCTTATTTAGTGCTTGTCCAGAAGTACTGCGTATTTCCTCATAATTTGCCACAGTTCAATTGTGAAGAGATTCCATGTCAGGCGCTGGAGACGAATACACCAACGCTTTTGAATAGCCGCAGAAGTAGAAATTGACAGCCTTCAAATCAGGTGAGCGTGATGACCAAGCAATTGGAGCACCTCTACCTATCCATTGATCAAGAAACCTTTGATCCAAGTACCGACGAGCGGTACGATTGAAGTCTGCAGGAGCCACCATGCCAGAAGTGAATTTGTTGACGAATGCTCAGTGGAATGTCTTCATACACATGGAGCACGGTGTCCAACTAACCGATCACCAATGATACCAGCTCACGTGTCGAGAGTGAACAGCACTTGATGATGGGATGGAACAATTGCATGTGCGTTTTCATATGCCCACACATACTGACTGTGGAAATTTGTAATGCCATGTTGTGTGAACTGTGTTTCATCTGTAAATAATACCAAGGCAGGAAAGTTCAGATTTGTAGCACACTGTGCACGAACCACTGGTAGAACATCGATCGAACAGAGTAATGTGCTGCTGACAGGGCCTATATGCGTTGCAAATGATAAGAATGCAACTGCTACTCTCGCAACAGTCTCCAGAACAGTCACATGAAAATGAATCACTTGCAACACCAACTTTCGTGTACTGATAGAAGGAGTCGTGTGCACGGAATCGTGAATCCACTCCTCTACATCTAGAGTTGTAGATTTTTGGTTGTCCCCTCCCAAAACTAGGTGATGTAAACTTCCCCTGAGTGCACAGGCGGCAATGGAGACGTTCAAATGTCTTTCGATTTGGACATCTTCGCTGTCCCTGGTACAGACGATGAGCCAGCGCAGCATGGTCACCCGCTTTACTACACATCAAGTGCATTTCTGCCAGCTTCTGATATGAGTATACATGTTACTCAGTCGAACGCTAAGAATGACACGCACTGTACCCTTTGCCTTGAAATGAACTGTCAGTGTATCTTGTTAACATCTTCTATCATGGAAATTACCTGCGGAAAGAAAAACGTTCCGGAGAATGTCACTGTTTTGAAGTCAATAACCCATAAATCAAGTCTTTCCGGACACATGTTATGCATTTTCTATTGTACACATATGGGAAATTCATACCTGAAATTATACTGTCCGTCTTTGAAACATTCTGTAGAAATATTTCGGGGCCTTCAATTTGTAATTGAACTACTGCTAAAAGTAGATGAATCAGACTCAGGACCTGTATTGCAGGGGCGAAAGTCTAATACGAAAAGGTCCTGGAGAAAAACGTTGACTTTCCACATATTAGCGCCATATTTGACGTTTTATTGAATTGTAAAAATTATTGCGAATAAAAGTTGACTCATCTGATATCCCTTTTTTTCCGTTACGCGCCTGTCACGCCATATGATGCAGAACGTATGCAGAACGAAGTTTTTCTACATTCAGACTTTTTTGAAAATAGAGGTCTTTTGCTTTCGATACATTGCGTATGCACCTGTAACTCGGTGCAATGATTTGATAAGATGTAAATATATTGTATTCACCGAAATTATATTGGTTAGTAATTTATTGATATTATTTATTTTTAGTATGTAAGTATTTATGTGCTATATAGTGCAATTAATGTTTGAGGAAATGTATTTTGTGATGTTACGAGTATATGTATTATATTCTTTAAACCTTGTTGTCACACATGGAAAACAGCTATTACGGAATGTTCAAACTTCTACGTACATGATAATTTGCTTTAAACGAGTCATGTCCGCCAATTATTTCGCGTACTAGGCATGCACTGGAAAATAGGATATTTATTTTGTGTTCTATTGAATGGATGTTTACATGGTGAAGTAAGGCTAACTACAGACGCCCTCTTCCGTACCTCCGAACTACACAACACAGTCGTTCGTGCTCTGATAACTCTAATTCTAATTGACACTTCGTATCGGAACCTGGGCTGAGGGTTACTCATAAATGACGTTTGTAAAAAACGAAAGCTTTTGAAAACTAGACAGTCAATTGTGGTCAAGTTTGAGCCAGTGAGAATGACATTTCGCGACCTTATTAAGCTGTCATAATCTTTAGATGGTAGACAACCTGAATTACCGACAAATATTGGTATGGGTTCTTGCCAGCTAGTCCCTGAAAGAAAAATTGTGGAAATATACAATAGGCACACTACTTAAATACTCTATCTCAGTGCACAATTATGCACTAGCGATTAGCATGTGATGGGTCAATAAAATAAGCACTGCGAGGTTATCATTTCGAGTATGGTGCGTGGTGAAGAAGCTTGTGTGTAAATTTGTAAAATGTGGAAGATGTTTATATGTGTATAAGATTACAGGCACGACTATTTTCTCAAGGATATAGTTACAAACCTCCCTAATAGAAAAAATGAGCCATAGAATATTGGCTAATTCAGTTGGTAGAGTGAAACTCCTCCAGTCTGCGTTGAATGAAAGAATGACGCTGAGGTTCAAACATTGCAGTATACGGAATGAAGAAGGTTACCCTTCTCCAAAGCTGTCTTTGTACTATTTGTTATAAGTTTTTCTACCTCTAGATTTAATATTATGTGGATTTATTATTTTTTACCGGAAAACCAAATGGGAATTTGAACAGCTGAATTCAGCCGTTGGAGATCAATCACCAATGTTGTCAAGAATGAGATCATGTTATGTGGAAAATTCGGTGATGCCCGATAAGGGGCTTCTTAATTTATCCAATATAATATCACAATGGACATACACGGATTGATCCAAATAATTCGTAACACATTTGGACTCGGCATTCTACATGTACGGGAGATTTGAGAGCTCGTCAGGCGCGGCTCCTCAGGGTAGGCAGGGTAGGCATTGCCTGCCCTACCGTAATACATCAACAAATAATATTTAGCTAAGATTCTGCATTTTATCATTTGAACCGTCATTTTCCCTAAATTGTAGTTCCAGAAAAGTTTTCTCGGTTATAATGACCAGCGCATGGTTAAATCCTTGAATCTCAATTCCGATTCATCAAAAGAGCGCTGCGTGTTTGAAACGCGCGGCAGAAATGATAACGCATGAAACCTGGGTAGTGGAGAGCCAGCAAGCTTAACCTCTGCCGGCCCGGCCCGGCCCCATTTCCTCAGTACGAGGCCCTTGAACATGGATAAGGAAATATTCCGTCTGTATACGCACTCCGAGCATGCGTAGACGCGTCTGCCAGCACTCGGAACACTTTCCTGCTCAAATCCGAATTTACGCAACTTTTTCCGAACAGGCATACTGCACGAACGAAGATCTCAGAGATACGAATCGTGTCGTTATCATTCTGTGTAATACCAGTATGACCTACTTAATTAGTGAACTATTACAAAGTCCACTTTAGCTGCGCACTGACAATGAAAAGAGGAGTGTTTTAGCTATTTAACACAATGTTACAGTCAGACAATTTTTCAATTTCTTCATTCATGTAGTTTTGGCGGTAATTCGTCCGTAAGTCACACTCATTAAACAACCAAACAATATATTGTTTGCGTTATCCGCAATGACTTCGCCCCCTTTATTTCGGGGATAAATGAGGTTCTACTGTATTATTATTATTATTATTATTATTATTATTATTATTATTATTATTATTATTATTATTATTATTATTATTATTATTATTATAACTAGGAGTTATTTCCGGGCTGTTATGCCGTGGTCTGCTGGAGTTGAAGAAACCAGACGTTTCGTCCACATCTGCGGCGGACATCTTCAGTGGCGCGGTCGTAATCTCCTCGGAGAAGTTAGCGTAGCGTCTGAGGTGTGGACTGTCACAGCTGCGGTATTTATCCTTCTAGTGGCCTCCGCTGATTGGCTCGGGCGGCGCACGGCCGGTGGGAGGGGGCGGGCTTCGCTCAAGGTGTTGCCTCCTGATTGGATCACTTCAGTTTCTGCTGTTTTATGTCGTTTCTTGCCTTCAATGACAGGATACCAGTTGCTGTTTAGTTTCAAAACTTATTCTTTCTTGTTGAAATTGTTGGGATGTTTATATATTTCAATGGCTTCGCGCTGTAACCGGGCATGGTAGTGTGTTGTGGATGAAAGGATGTTTGTGTCCTGGAACTTAATTATGTGTTCTCCCTCCGCTTCAATGGCGTGTTGGGCAACTGCGGACTTATCTGTTTGGGCCAGGCGGCAGCTTCTTTTATGTTCGGTGAGTCTTGTGTTGATACTGCGTTGAGTAGTTCCGATGTAAACCGATCCGCAGGAACAGGGAATACGGTAAACACCGGCTGATGACAAGGGGTCCCGGGGGTCTTTAGCAGAGCGTAATAGGCTGTTCAGTTGCCTGGTGGGCTTGAAGACAGTCTTGATACTGTGCCGTTGTAGTATGTGTTGAATACGGTCGGTAACATTCTGGAAATATGGCAGGAAAACTATACCGTTATGTTTGGGCTTGCTTGTTTTTTTTGTGAGGCAGATTTCATCCACAACACACTACCATGCCCGGTTACAGCGCGAAGCCATTGAAATATATAAACATCCCAACAATTTCAACAAGAAAGAAGAAGTTTTGAAACTAAACAGCAACTGGTATCCTGTCATTGAAGGCAAGAAACGACATAAAACAGCAGAAACTGAAGTGATCCAATCAGGAGGCAACACCTTGAGCGAAGCCCGCCCCCTCACACCGGCCGTGCGCCGCCCGAGCCAATCAGCGGAGGCCACTAGAAGGATAAATACCGCAGCTCTGACAGTCCACACCTCAGACGCTACGCTAACTTCTCCGAGGAGATTACGACCGCGCCACTGAAGATGTCCGCCGCAGATGTGGACGAAACGTCTGGTTTCTTCAACTCCAGCAGACCACGGCATAACAGCCCGGAAATAACTCCTAGTTATACTGACTCCGGCCGTGAAAGCCTTCGCTCTATTATTATTATTATTATTATTATTATTATTATTATTATTATTATTATTATTATTATTATTATTATTATTATTATTATTATGGTTGTTGTTGTTGTTGCTTCTGCTACACTTTGCCTACCCTAAAATTTTGACTGCGAGCCGCCACTGGAGCTCGTGCGGTAAAATCTCACTGGCAAACGACGACACCCAGAATAGAGGATTAGAAGGTCTATCGCAGCTTTCACAATATGTGTAGTTAACACTATCGCCGCTTGAGAGGCATTTGTGCATACCTATAGTTTTCCTTCTGCCATCGCCGAAACTGTTAACGAACTTACTATCACATAATGGAGCGGACTTATTGCTCGGAATTATTTAACTTCATTGTTAAACTGTAGGCAAGTACTCTCGCAGACTACGCCTGATTGTTAGAAAATACGTGACTGTGACGTCGCTGAACATTTGTCTTTTCCGCAACCGCCTTCGTTCGTGACGACGACTGTAATAACAACGTAGGCATACATGATTAAACAGCTTAACTGCTTACCCAATAATAGCTTGATGATGCCTGATGCATATCACCAGTTGCTGATAGCTCTTATCAAAATCTCTGATTCTGCCAACTGGGACAACTTCTGCGTTCTGTAAATAATTCATTAAAGCCTTGAAATATAATTATAGCATATCGAACACTGTAATATTTTACTTACTTAATCCAAATGATTCAAGGAAGAACAGTATGCAGGAAATCAAATTATATAAGCTCAGAAATCGATTGATTGAGTCATTTAATCTTAGATTGTTATGCAGCTTTGTGACTCCGTTGTTCCTAAACCCAGAGGTTGACATAGTATTAACTTTACCTTGCTAGACCAACCTTATGCACCAAGCCTTTAGGTTTGGAGGCTAATGAATCTGGAAAACTAGCGTTTAGTACATTATCTTGAAACCAAACTAACTCAGTATTGTTTTATTTTTTTCTCAAGTTTACGTTAAAGTGATTTGTAATATCTATTTTGCGCAATCACGAATTCCTGAATATCTGCTCTGGGAAAATTATATTGGATGTAAACGGGTCTCCACGCCGTAGATACAAAAATAATAGCTAAAATAAGAAATATGCAAATAAAACATCTAGTTTGCGCAAAAAGTAACAAAGAGTTTTGATAAAGCATATTTCAAAAGTTGAAAAAAGTGCTTTCTTGCGAATTACTCCTTTAAACTCTGTGTTTCTAAACTAAAAAATTTACATCATGTTACAAGAAAGACGAAAGGGTATGTACAGTAAAACCTGCCTAAAACGGAACGCGATTGTTCCAGTAATATTGTTTTTCCCTTTTTCACGGTTTCCGTCTTACAAAGGGTTGTACATATTTTAGTAAAACAAAGTACAAAAACTTAATCGTATAGAATTAAACTGAAGGAATAATTTAAAATAAAAATTTTTAAAATAAAAAATAAGTTCAATTGTATGTTTTGCTGATTTTCAATTACATGTCATACATAATTGCAGTTTTCTTTTCCCCCACATATCCGTCGAAGTGCACTATCGCGACTTCTTCACAAGAGAACGTTCTATGATCTGCTTTGCATCCCGCATCAACTCCAGGAGTTCTGGAACATTCTTGGAAGCTGCAAATTCCTGAAGGTCACTCAACATATAACGCTTCTCTAAAAGTGCGTATTTTTGGCTCCCTATCCTTGGCTTCGTCGTCATCATCGTCGTCGTCCATTCCTTCCATGACCACAACTGCTGTTTCCAGCACCAATATCTGTTGCACTTTGAACGTCTTTAGTTGTGGCAAGTTCATTATCAAAGCACGTAATTATGTATTAAGCATATGAAAATCAGTCTTAGGTCATTTAAGCAACGGGTTGCGGAAAAACTATTCCGTTTCCGCGTTAGGCAGTTCTCCGGTTTAAAGGTTATTTAACATAGGAAGTAGCTTCGTTCCGAGATTTATTTTCCGGCTGTCCAGGTTTCCGGTGTATAGAGGGTCCGGTTTAGTCAGGTTTTACTGCATCACTAAATATGTCACAACCTTTAACCAATGACTTAAACTCGGGTTCTTCCGTTCGTACATTAGGAAGGCGGAACTCAGGCGATAGGAAGGAAATTGTAGAAACTTAATCTGTACATTTATTTTCATATCATATCACGTTAAAAAGGAATAGAAGTGCGAGACATACCTTTCGTGACATCACAGGTTGCTTCAGCGGCAGTGAACTTAGCAGCTTGGATTGTGTGATATTTTAATGACTAGTTTATCTAAACTATGATAGGCACATAAGTTACATTTATATCTCATGTTGGCGATATATGAGAGGTGCTGCGTGGTATGACCTGTTCAATATCCCTAAATTTAAGCTAACAAGCAACCAAAAATCTTAAGCGCAATATCACAGTCAACAAAGGCAGTATATTTGACCCTTACCTTCTTTTCTGGCGTATTTGTCAGCGGTTCTTCTAGGTTAGGTTCTAATGAAAGAAACTCAGTCCCTAACTCTTCTAATGTCAGAGCTAATGCTTCAAGCTGTCCTGCAATGTGTATGAGCGTTGAAACACACAAAGTGTCAACTCCGCCAATGATCGACGTTGTTATAAAGGATGTCACCGTCTGAAGGAATAGAGAAAATATATTTAACAATTATTCTTCATATATTTTAAAATACATTCTACTTTATTAAGTCAGGGCCGTAGCGTGTCCTTTCACTCTTGTCAGTCATTCATCATCCTGATGATGGAATAGATGCACACTCCCGAAACGTCAATGGCTCATCACTACACCTGGCTCCAAGCCCGAGAACCTCATTCATACCTCCAGACCCCAGGGAGGACACTGCCCCGCCCCAAAAACCCACCCTCTAGCCGGGAATTGAAGCCAGGACCTCTAGATTTGAAGGCAAACGATTATATCAAATAACACGGATACATGGATTATTGAGTTTTATTGTTCCAAATAAAGAAAGAATGTTCGTGAGATGTAAATTTACAAGAACATTATTTAAACATTTGGATTGTTGAATATGAACACGAGAGTCTTTTTTCATGCTATAAATGAACATATAATGATGTTTTGTGGTTTCTCAGGGCTATTTCCATCACAATTTTCTCCTATCTGCTAACGATGCTATTATTCCTTTGATCGCTAAAACCTGACAACTATGTATTTATGGTACACGACGCTCCTTTGCCAACGTAAGTATGAATGAATATATTTCTGCACTTCATAATTTTTATGGGTATTCTTCCACAAGAAGTGGAACGCTGAACGTCGCACATACAGGTGCCGGGTCACCACGCAAAAGGTGTCTATGGGTGGCTCGTGTGTGGCCTATCTTCAAGCGGGTTAAAATCACTTCTTCCCGCCTGGGATCCCTACAAGAGATCTGTCAGGGTTGTACGGTGTTCTTGATTGTCCGCATTTGAGTGCCAGTTAATACTTCCAAGACTGCTGCCAGACAGAAAATAGATGGCGACGGAAATACCGCTACAGATCTACATAAGGCAGAGTACGGGCTGAAAACTCCAGCAGACAACATGCAGACTCAGCACCTGCATCCGCCTCCTCGTTGCCGGTTATACCCACATGCCCTGGGGTTCATGACCCATATCGGTATGGTAGAGTGGTGATAATTACGGTGGTGATTTAGGGTTTTAGTTTTATGTGGAAACAACCAAAATAGAGTATATCCAAGTTTTATATCGATTCTCTAAAAATCAACATCTGTAACTTGAGCTGCCATGAGATCTGTCGTAGTCGTCTTCAAATAAGACAACTTTAGTAGCATTACACAACTCAGAAAGATCAAGGTGCCTTTACAATATGCGTATTTAGAATTGGTAGGCATGTGATCTTGGCAGTAAAATCTTACGTTACTATTGCATTTTGTGTGACTTAAAGGGCATTGAAGAAATTGCTTAAATCCGGTAAAAAGCTTCCGGAATAGGTTTCAACAAAATATCTACTATATTTCCTCCTTTTAACGTAGACAAATTTTCGTCAATTAACTATAGGTGTTTATTGAAGGTAAAATAATATTTAGTATAGTATTTATATTAAACAGTAAAATCTTACGTTACTATTGCATTTTGTGTGACTTAAAGGGCATTGAAGAAATTGCTTAAATCCGGTAAAAAGCTTCCGGAATAGGTTTCAACAAAATATCTACTATATTTCCTCCTTTTAACGTAGACAAATTTTCGTCAATTAACTATAAGTGCTTATTGAAGGTAAAATAATATTTAGTATAGTATTTATATTAAAAAATGTAAACATCTAAAACTGTTCATCCTTGTCAAAGGATATGCTGTAATAAAAATAGCTTGGTATCAAAATAATTCAACCATTCTAGTTTCTACGTCTTCGAAATCTACAAACATTGCAGAAATCTGACAACCCTAAGATGATCCAGATATTCTATGACAAAGATCAGAGATTTTTATCACTTACCTGAAATAAATATGCAATCCAATAGCCTGGAGAAGTGCCGGCATCGAAAGGAAAACAGGCCAGAAGGGGCAATGGGCGAGGTAATGGAGACGATGGGTCCCCGAATATTAATGGAGCAGCCATCCACAGTACCACAATAGCCACACACATTGTTTCAAAGGTAATCGTTACTACCCTGGCAATTTTCGTGGTCTTATGAACCAGTTCTGTTTGACGCTTTTGGGCCATATGTTCAAAGACAAAAAGTGAACTTTCGAGAGTTGCAACAAGTTCTTGGATCTGCAAAAATAATTGGGCATACATATATGTAGATATACACATTTGATAATTATCAAATTATTAATAATTATCAATTATCGCTCAATTTACACCATAAGCAAAGTTCTCCAACGCTTTTCCTAAAAGTATTTCCTGGATAATTGTTACTAACATATTTAATCTCCGAAATAGGTGTTCCTAAGTTTGCTTTCCAAATTGTTTGTAATCCTAAAATTTCATTATTCCATGGGCGTCGCGTAGGGGAGTCAAGGGGTGGCCGCGGCTCCCCTTGGATGTTGGTGAACTTGTGCAATCACTTACTGACTATTAAACTATTATTTTAATTTTTATGTAAAGAACATTTTTACCACAAATTAATACGGTTATCTGCATCAAATATTATAAATTTTGACAGTAAAATAATGAATTAATATTATCTGATTGCAAACTTCCAACATGTGGCCCCCCTTGGAAAAACGTCTGCCGGTGCTCATGCATTATTCTACAATGTTTTTTGGCCTTGTTCCATATAGCCCACAATGCTAAATGGTGATTTACTCTAGTGCCGTGGAAATCTATTGAATTTTGAAAATTAGATGGTAGAACGAAAACAGAGGTTATCTAATGTGTACCCTTTGACCAGTGTGGGGAGAGTCTACAGACTTTCAAAAATGTATTTAAAAAAATATAAAATCCCTGTTTTGAAATACTCGAGCGCATCAGATTATTATACAGACGGGGGTGAGTGAGTGTATCGGGTTTAAGGGCCCGTCGACAACTTGGTCATTAGGGCCCCTATGTACAGACGGTTCAGCTTGATGTCCTAGTCGTGCTGACCCATAATCTAACGATTATTTGGAGGGATTTTCTTAATATGACGGTTTGAAAAAAAAAGGTCATGATTTTTTTAAAATCATTAAATGAGACACATAAAATACACGGAAAATAGCACGTAAATAAAAAATAGTATATTACTCACTTTAGGAAAGAAATTATAACATTCCGACCCGCGTAGTATTATCAACCCGAGCCGAGGCGCGGATTGGGGCATACATGCTTCACTGCAGCTGTAGGCTCTAAACGTTACTGTCGAGTTTTGTTACTTCGACTTGTGAAAATCAGCA
Organism: Tenodera sinensis; assembly: GCA_030765045.1. Taxonomy (NCBI): domain Eukaryota; kingdom Metazoa; phylum Arthropoda; class Insecta; order Mantodea; family Mantidae; genus Tenodera; species Tenodera sinensis. The sequence continues at coordinate 187,109,299 of CM060961.1, forward strand.
GATTATATTTTTCCCGCTATCCTTGAATTATTTCCTCCAAAATAAAACAAAATTCGACCGTTCTCGAGAATGTCGAGGTGACGATTTTTGTTTGCAAATTTGTGACCCTCCCACTCCCTTACGTCACACTCAAATCGTCAGATTATTGAAATAACACTTTTTGGCATGTATTTAACCAACCATACCTTAATATGACGCGCTCAAGTATTTCTACCTATCGATTGTCTTATTTTACTATTCGATCCGCTGCACTAGACGCGCGATCCTATATAGAGGGCTTATATTATGGTGGAAGTACTCAACAAGGTGCAAGGTATCCCCCCCTTATGTTAATCTGCCGTATTTCAGTAAATCCCAAAACCCTCCATTGCACTCCCCTACTAATTCCATACCTTCGCTGATTAGTTTATAGTTTGGCCAGAGAGGTTATCGTAATACATGGGGTTTATTCTGAAGGGACGCCAACTTTTGAGCAAAAAATATCGCTAGTCACAAATGACTCGTAGAACAAGTTTAGTATCAAGCAAACGTTGACCGCCAGGCCATTGAAAGGCGTGGTGTCAATATTTAACTCTAGATTAGGTTAAGGTTAGTGTATATAAACGAACTA